>OY740786.1:45907391-46379261 GCA_963514005.1 Raja brachyura | reverse complement strand
CACTGTGGTGGAAGGCCACTGTGGTGGAAGGCAAAAGTCTTAGAGTCTCTGTCTTCTTCTCTCCTTATTCTCCCTCTGCGCTGAGGAGATCCAGGCCTCCGATGCTGCCGTCCACCAGGCCCGCGGCCGAGCCTCCGAAACTGGGCCGCCGCCACCGCCGTCGCCGGAACGCCGGAACACTGCCACAGGGCCCGCCGCTGGAACGCTGGAGCACCGCAGCCCCAAAAGCCAGGTCAACGCCGGAACGTCGCTGGAGCACCGCAGCCCCGAAAGCCAGGCCGCCGCTGGATCACCGCAGCCCCGAAAGCCAGGCCGCCGCTGGAGCACCGCATCCCTGAAGCCAGGTCGCCGCTGAAGCTCCGAAAGCCGTGCCGCCGCCGCTGGAAGCTGGAGGCCGCCAGCTCCGCCATTCGGGCCTCAGCACAGACGGAGACGGTGACGGGGGACACAACAAGAAAAGTCACATCCCCCCGAAGGGAGGGACTAAAAACCCCGTTTCTCCCCCCCTCCCCCCCCCCCCCCTCCCCACACATACACAACCTAACAAACCAAAAATAATCGCTAAAAACAGGCACGAAGACAAAAATAAAATAAAAGACAGACGGACTGCAGGTGAGCCGCAGCTGCAGTCCGTCTGCAGCGCCGCCACTTCAGGTATTTGTAAACGGTACTGTGGGACCGGACTCAGAATTCCTTACTCAAGCCCACACTAGCCTCGTGTAAACAGTACAGAAGACAGAGACAACCGGCACGCCCCAACCAAAAGCTCACCCTTTTATACCCTTATAAACTAAGGGCGTGACATTACTAGAGGAAGCAACCCCTACAGGCCAATAATCAATACCGACGCAAAAATATATTGGGAGGCAACTACTTTGGCCAATCATAGATCAATATACATCTCATTCCTAACACAAAGCAACAAAGTAGTTACATTTCTAGGGCATAAAGAATATGCCAGGTGCGGGCCGCTATCTGGGCCCCACTGGTACCCACAAAGTAGAAACTAAGTAAGATCCTAAAACTTCCCCAACCAATCATATGCATGCATTCAGCATTCTTGCTGTGCAAAATAACAAAAACAGAGTGCCAACAAAAAGGTTACCGATGCAGAAGCTTCCTGCAAATCCTGCAAAACTCCAGACATTGTGGGGCCTGGTCCAGCAACTTGCAAATGTGGTAATCAGCAGCTCTTTTTCACAGACAAATATTATGGCCCAATGCACCCACATTTCTAATATCTACATTCCCCCTTTTATTATTTTATAATAACTACTTTCTTCCATGAAGGATTCTAGTATATGATCCTTACAATCAGGGTAAAAAGAGAACAGTTCATATTATACAGTTTGACAGTGATGGTGACGTAGTTGTGTCAAAATTCTAAGTCACTTCTCGACTTTACATGGGCATGGATTCAAAGAATTCTGACTGACGAGTCTCCACCTCTCGAGTTTGCATGGCATTGATCCTCTTGAGCCATGACATCAGCCTGCTTTCTTCCATATCACTGACAATTTTACAATGGTGAAGGTGGACCCAAGCATTCTTTCCTTCCACTACAGCAATTGAGGTTGTCAAAAGAACCTGATTCGTCCCTTCCTACCTAGCATCTACACCCTTTTTTATCAAATTATTCACCATTACAAAATCACCAGGTCCAACTTTATATAGTGGTAAAGTAGCCAAAGGTGGTAATTCGACATATGCTGCTTTTACTCTCGAATGCAGATCTTTCATTACTCTGGTTAGTGACAAAATATAATCAGTCATCTCCATTTAATATGATGGAAATGAACAACCTTGGGGTACTTTGGTTCCAGGGGGTTCTAAGGGACAACCATTCACAATTTCTGCTGGACTCAATCTTATTTTTCCTGCTGGTGTCATACACATTTGAAACAATGCTAAGTGAACAATTTAACCCAATTAGCCCCTGTCTCAGGTTTCCATTTAGCCAGCTTAATTTTCAAAGTTTGGTTAGTTCGTTCCACAAGTCCAGCAGCCTATTGTCTATAGGCACAGTGTAACTGTTGCTGGATGTCCATCTGATCACAGCATTCTTTATTAATTTGCCCAATAAAATGAGGACCATTATCAGTACTTAGCCGAATCAAAACACCATATCTAGGGATGATTTCTCGCATTAATATCTTAGCCAGTGTAGAGGCTTTGTTATCCACCATTGTGTATGCTTCGATCCACCTGCTAATACATCCACAATTGTCAGTGCATACTTGTATCCTTGACATTTCTCTAATTCAATGTAGTTCATCTGGAGAATCTCGAAGGGACCTAGGGGTAAGGGTGTTTTCCCATCTCCACAAACTATGCCTTTTTCTAGATTATACTGTTGACAAATCAGGCAACGACTACTGATCTTTTGAGCTAAAGTCTGCAATTTAGGATGCCATCAAGTAGCCAATAATACATCACCCGTTGCTCTGGCACCGTAATTAGTTGAAAAATGCACACATTCAATCACCCACATAGTTAGTTCGTCAGTCATACAAGTTTTCCCTGCTGGGGTAACCCACAATCCTGATATCTCATCAATTGTGCAACCAAGCTGTTTCCACAAGTATACATCCTTCTTAGGAGCATTCTCCTGCAGTTCAATAATATTCTGGACAGTTGGCATTGGCTTTTCTGAGAGAAACTTGTTTTTGCCTCATCATTTTTGGACATCACCACTCTTCTTTCCCAGGACACCTCCTTTGCTACTCGATCAGCACAATGATTTCCTATATTTACTGGGGTCTGGCCCCTTGTAAGAGCACTATACTTTATTACTGAGATTTGTTTGGGTTGCAAAGTTTGCAGCAAATCAGACATTAATTGCTGTTGCGATATTCTTGTTCCTGCTGAGGTTAGGAATCCTCGATTCCTCCATAATTGACCAAAGTTGTGGAACACTCCAAAGGCATACCTAGAGTCGGTATAAATATTCACTTTATGATTCCTTCCAATAATACATGCTCTAATTAAAGCAGTTAATTTAGCTTGTTGGGCAGAGAATGGTGATTCAAAGGCAACTGCCTCTATACGGTTTCCATTTTGATTCATAATGGCATATCCAGAAAGCCTTTCTCCCAGGGGTCCAATAGATGCACTTCCATCCACGTATAATGTCAGATCAGGGTCTGCCATAGGAATATCCATCAAGTCTTCTCTGTCAGACATTTCTTCTTGAATTACAAACAACCAATCATGTCCTGATTCTAATTGTTCCTGGTGTAGTGAGGAAAGATACTGGATCAATAGTTATACAGCACGTAAGCTACAGCTTCGAGTTATTTAGTAAGTATACGTCATATTTGGCGAGCCATGGTACGATGTTGAGTTTGCAGTTGTCCCAACAAGGCTGCAACTGAATATGAGCTATATTCTGTTATCTCCTGCTGAAGGGTCAGATTAGCAGCAGATTGTGAACTGTTATAAATTGCAGTCAAAATATGGGTGCAATTTGGATATCCTTGGGTCACTGGGTCGAGCTTTGATGAATAATAAGTCACTGGTCGGTGCCTGTCCATGTTTCTGGGTAAGGACTGAGGTTGAACATTCGGAAAGGATTGTACAGTACAGTTGGAAAGGTCTATCATATAGTGGCCTTTCTAGTGCTGGGGCTTGTAGTAGAGATTTCTTTAAGTTTTCGAAAGCTTCCTGGGCTTCTTCAGATAATTGGAATTCGCCTTCCATGCTGGTATGCGGAGTCAGTTTCTTAGTATCCAGAGCAATATTAGGTATCCACTGTCGGCAATAGTTCACCATGCTGAGCCACTGTCTCATCTGCTTTGTTTCTTGTGGTGCAGGGAATTCACGGATCGGTTTAATTCTGCTGCCAGTGACCATGCTCTCCACAAGTATAGCAGCAATCTGGTCCCACTAATCTATTTGCTCTAACCCGTGGCTTCGGGGAAACATAAGGTTGGCTACGATCCGCAGGGACATGTGATTCATGAGGGTAACTGGTATTCTGATGCTTGTGATATCTGTGCCCACTCTGGTACAACATAACAGGGTTCTGTTTGAGGATTGACACATAGCTTTGGACTCACTCTTGGTATTTCCTTTTTAACCACATATTCAGTTTCGACTTTTGTCTGGGTCTGACTTTCTTGCTTCTTACTATCTTTCTAATGATACCTAACTGCCCGAGTCATCTGAGTAGGACTATTTTCTGACCGATGCATGTTATTCGTTTTTATCGCTTCTGTCACAGTTTACTAAAATTGCGCAATATTGGGGAGAGTTTGCACCATTCCGAAAATTAACAACTCCTGACTGGTCTATGTACATTTCTGAAAATCTTTCCAGAAATTCATCTGCCCCTTCTCCTCTTCGGGGTCTAGTGTCTAAAATTTTGGCAATGTCAATTGGTTTCTGCAAGATTGCAGTAATGGCAGCTGGGATAGCATCCTTTCTTGCTGTATTCTGGGCAATCAAATTAGCTAGTGCATTGTGAGTTGGGTGTCCTAGATGAGCCAAACATCTGGCATGTTCTGCTGGAGATAAAACATGTTGCACCACTGCCCATAAATCTCTTGAATCTGCATGGAATACCTGTATCGTGGTTCGGAGATAATCTACAAATTTAGCAGGTGACTTCTTCCTATCGGGCATAGCATTCAATATACTCATCATCTCACCAGGTTCTCACTGGTAAAATACTTTTATGGTTTATGGATTACCAGCACAAATCACATATGCTGGATCTAAAGTGTGGTTAGGCATTTTCCTAACCAGGAATTGATGGCGAGTGGGTCTTTGTTTAATTCTTCTGCCTGCTCTTGCTGCAGGCTCTCAGTATCACCAGAGGTTAATTAACTCTCCGTATCCACGTCCTCACACGGGGGCATTTTTTTTTTCCACTTTAGTTTTTATTGCTTTTATGTATACACAAATAAAACACAAATATAACAATGAAACATACAACAATACAGTGAAACGCACAACAGTGTAGCGGGGGGGGGGGGGGGGGGGGGTTCAGTTTACAATTAATGATGCAGTATACAGAACTATTTTCATATTAAAATATTTTCCAATAACTTACATTATTGTCAATAAAATTATACATTGATGTCTTTATTTCTACACCTAATCCATTTTTCCATTTTCTGTTAAACTCGTCTTCTTTGTGTCTCCCTCAACGTGCCTGCAGTTAACAACACCATCTGGGGTAAAATGAGCCCTGGCATCAGAAGTCAGGAAGTAAAACTCCAGCCGCCTACATTACTATTCAGGGACAACCTGCCTAAACAGATAAAAGACCTCAATGAAGAAGCAAAGGCAATAGGCATGATAAAAGTGCCGGCTGCCACCAAGTCCTCATACCAGTGGCAACAGCACCCCTATGCATCCACCAGCAGACCATGCTACCACAGCGACAGAACACCTGCTGGTGAAAGCTCGAAGGCCGTCCAACCTGCTCAACGGTCTTTTTTAGACCATGGCCCAGCATGGCCTTCTTGGAAGATGCGCCACCCCCACACCACAGCGCCTCCACTTCTCAGGAAACAAGGTCAGAGGAAACCAATGCAGCACCGCCGGTAACCATGGAGGTAGGTGGGTCTGGTTGCCTCAGGAACATCGCGTGATTAAATTCTTCACGGATTGGGGGATGGTTGCACTTGTTTTGGGATGCATGGAGTACTATAACTTCTGATCCTTTCATACTGCAAAGTATTCAGGGATACAAAATTGAATTTGTTCACAAACTCCCCATTCCTGTTCAACATACACCTATCGAAAGTTTGTACTTTCACAGAAAGAAAAGACAGAAGGTCATGCTGTACTCTTAAGAATACATACAAAAGGGGTAATTGAGAAAACCAAAAGTGAGTCTCATGAGTTTGTATTGAACATCTTCACTAAAAATACAAAAAACGGTGGATGCCGTATCATTATTGATTTGTCAGAACTCAATAGATTCGTGCAGTATGCCCACTTCAAAATGGAAACTTTTGTTACTGCCAAACAACTAGTTTCCAAGAGATGCTTCATGGCTTGCAAAGATTTAAAAGATGCATACTATTCAGTACCAATAGACAAAGATCATCGCAGATATTTGAAATGTGTCTGGATGGGGCAGCTCTGGCAGTATAAAGCGCTGCCTAATGGATTATCATCAGCACCAAGACTGTTTACCAAATTATTGAAACCAGCTTTAGCGTGTCTCAGAAAACAATAACATATTGTTATGGCATACCTCTATGACATTGTAATCATGGACAAAACCTTGGAGTTCGCCAAATTGGCTGTCTCAGCCACTGAGCACTTATTTCAAAAACTGGGGTTATCATCCAACCAGACAAACCAAAATTAATGCCTTCTACCACTATGGAGTATTTGGGATTCACTATTGACTCTGTTCATATGCCTGTAACTTTGCCACCGTTGCTGGCATCAGTAAACCGTCTATTCGGCAAGTAGCCACGTTAATTGGGAAGCTTGTGGCTGCTTTCCCAGCCACACAATTTGGGCCCTTGCATTACCAAAACCTACAAAGAGCAAAAGTTGCAGCATTCAAACACCATGCTGGCCATTTTGACAGGCCAGTGCAATTACCAGCAAAAGCAAAGTTGGAATTACAATGGTGGATAGACAATGCTTGACATTGCTCTAATCCCATTACAATCACAAACCCCCTCAGTTATACTACAAACGGACGCCAGCACTCAAAGCTGGGGAGCAACTAATACCACCTCCAGTTGCGGTGGTAGATGGAATGCACATGAATTAACCTTACTCCCGGCACTGGGAATTAATTATCTAGAAATGCTGGGAGCATTTCATGGACTCCGGGCTTACTGTTCGGACATACACCAACTGCACGTACACTTACAAATTGATAATACCACCGTGATGGCTTATATCAATCATAAGGGTGGAATTAAGTCAATATCTTGTGTTGAATTGGTCAATACAATTTGGCACTGGTGCCTTAGAAAGGACATTTGGATATCAGCCACTTACTTTCCAGGTAGGCTAAATACAGTGGCGGACACCAGGTCATGCAGGTTTAATGACAACACCAAATAGATGTTGGACCGCAAAGTGTTTGCCGATATTATAGATAGGTATGGAACACCAGATATCGACCTTTTTGCATCCAGACTTAATCACCAAATACCAACATATGTTGCATGGGAACCAGACCATGGGGCAGTAGCAATGGATGCTTTCTCGCTACACTGGGGAGGGGATTTGTTTTTCTATGCATTTCCCCCCTTCTGCCTCATCAGTCAGGTCTTGCAGAAAATTCAACAAGACTCCTCATCGGGTATCCTGGTTGTGCCCGACTGGCCTACTCAGCCATGATTCCCTGTGGTACAGGACATGGTCTCAGAGCCATGCATTCCAATACCCAAACATCCGAGTTTATTGATACATCCGGATGAACCTATTGGTTTTCAGGGTTTGAAAAGGCCACTTCTGGATTTTGGACTCTCGGACCGAACAATGAATATCATCACAGCATCATGCAGGGAGTCCACCAGGAGACAGTACCTCACTTATGTGAAGAAATGGGAGGTGTTTTGTACCAAGACAACACCACATATGACAGAGCCACCATTACGGAAGTGCTAGAGTTCCTGGCAAGCCTTCATTTTGATGAAAGTTTAAGCTACAGTGCCATCAACTGTGCCAGGAGTGCCCTATCCTCATATCTCGGACAAGGTTTCGATCATCTTACAGTGGGATCTCACCCCTTGGTGTCCAAACTAATGAGGGGAATTTTTAACTCAAATCCCCCCAGGCCTAGATATTCCCAGACCTTGGATATTGGCATTGTGCTAACCATGCTCCGAGGGTGGGCACCAGTAACGTCTCTTTCCTTAGCCAAATTGACATACAAAATGGCAATGCTGATGGCACTTGTGACGGCGCAACGGGTCCAGTCGCTAAGCTAAGTATGGACGCCATCGTTATAACCAACAATAAGGTAACTTTCTTTTTTCGGAGGTTACTCAAATAAGACAGGCCTGGATCATCAAGCTGCAAGTTGGATTTCCTGGCCTACCCTGTAGACAGCTGCCAATGCATAGTGACAAACGTTTTACACTACATGGAGGTCACCAAGTGTCTCAGGGGCACGGAAAGGGCTCTGCTTATAAGTTACAAATGTCCTCATCAGAGTCACCGTGCAAACTATTTCAAGATGGTTAAGGGTGGTATTGGGTGCAGCAGGGGTGGACACCGACATGTTTAAATCTCACTCCACCAGGACTGCATCTACATTAGCGGCAAGGATGATGGAAGTTCCTATGGACCACATCCTTGCAACGGTGGGTTGAACTAATGAGAAAACCTTTCAGCAGTTCTATAATGAGTACAAGTAAGCAAATAACTGATTCATCATCAGATAAGCGGAGTGCGGAAAACCAATGCAGAAAAGTCATACCGTGGTGCCGATTTCACCTCCCGCGATCCGACACGATTCAATTCCTTTGACCACAAACTTATGTTGGCAATCCTTTGAGATCCCGGATGAGCCCCCAAATGTAGGTTCCGGTTCTAAAACTCCTTCCCTAGTTAGGTTCAGTTAAGCACTGATTCAAACATTGTGATCCAAACTCTTAATTTGAAAACAAAATAAACATGCCGGGTGCAGGCCACTATCTGGGCCAATTTAAGGTACCCACGGGGGACACTGAAACAAAGTAGAAACTAAGTAAGAACCTAAACGTCCCCAACTATTCATATGCATGCTTTCAGTGTCCTTGCTCTGAAAAATAACAAGAAGCACTTAACACCCCAAACAGAGTGTCAACAAAAAGGTTACAGGTGCAGAAACTTCCTGCAAATGCTGCAAAACTCCAGACATTGTGGAGCCTGGTCCAGCAACTTGCAAAATGAGGAAATCAGCAGTTATTTTTCACAGACAATGGTTCTGTCCTAAAGCACCCACATTTCTGATATCTACAACTTTAGGTATTCAGATTGGGCCAGAGTATAAAGCCAAATCTGTTCAGCACTGCATGGCTAAAGCAGAATATAAGCAATGGCATTGTATTTGTACAGGGAAGCCCAAAGACTACTTCCATTTTGCACAGGAGGTAACATTCTCATCTGCCATTAAATCAGTGCATCCCCTTTCAGAAGGGATGAAACTGCCCAGTCCATCGCAGGTACCCCACCATCAAATGCATCTACTGAGATGCTGCCCCAAAAAGGCAGTCAATATCATTGCAGACCCACATCACTCTGGCTCTCATTTCACTCCAATCATAGCAATGAATTGTAACTACCAGTTTCAGAAAACAGCTTCTTCCCAGCAACCATCAAGCTCCTGAACACTACACAACACTAACTTCAGCAACTATGATCTTCTTAGGACTCTGTCATTGGTTGAACTGCAAGACTTTACGTTTTAAACGACTGTGGTCATTATTATTTTATTACAATTTGGATTATTTTATATTATTTGTTTGTCATACAGTCATAGCGATACAGTGTGGAAACAGGGCCATCAACCCAAGTTGTTCATACTGGCCAACAATGTCCTAGCTACACTAGTCCCACTTGTCTGCACTTGGTCCATGTCCTTACAAACCTGTCCTATCCATGTACCTGTCTAACTGTTTCTTAAACAATTGGATAGTCCCAGCCTCAACTACATCTATCTCCTCTGGAAGCTTGTTCCATACACCCACCACCCTTTGTGTGGAAAAGTTACCCCTCGGATTCCTATTAAGTCTTTTCCCCTTCACCTTGAACCTATGTCCACTGGTCCTCGATTCCTCTACTCTGAGACTCTGTGCACCTACCCAATTTATTCTTCTCATGATTTTGTACACCTCTATAAGATAACCCCTCTTCCTCCTGCGCTCCATGGAACAGAGACCCAGCCGACTCAACCTCTCCCTATAGCTCGCACCCTCTAGTCCTGGCAACATCCTCATAAATCTTTTCTGAACCCTTTCAAGCTTGACAACATCTTTCCTATAACATGGCGCCCAGAATTGAACACAATATTATAAATGCAGTCTAATGAACATCGTATTCAACTGCAACATGACCTCCCAATTTCTATATCAAAACTCTGACTGATGAAGGCTAAAGTGCCAAAAGCCTTTTTGACCACTTTATCCACCTGCGACCCGACCTTCAAGGGAACGTGTGCCTGTACTCCTAGATCTCTCTGCTCCACAACACTTCCCAGAGGCCTACCATTTACTGTGTATGTCCTGCCCGTTGTTTGATATCCCAAAATGCAACACCTCACACTTCTCTGTATTAAATTATGTCAACCTTTCCTCCGCCCACCTGGCCAATCGATTCAGATCCTGCTGCAATCTTTCACAACCACCTTCACTCTCTGCAAAACCACTCACTTTTGTATCATCAGCAAACTTGCTAATCTTGCCCTGTATGCTCTCATCCAAATCATTGATGGAGATGACAAACAGTAATGGGCCCAGCACCGAACCCTGAGGCACACCACTAGTCACAGGCCTACAGTTTGAGAAGCAACCTTCCACCATCAACTTCTGTTTGCTTCCATGGAGCCAATTTGCTATCCATTCAGTTATCTCTCCTTGGCTCCCATGCAATCTAACCTTCCAGAGCAGCCTACCATGCTGAGCCTTGTCAAATGCCATGCTGAAATCCATGAACAACATCTACAGCTCTGCCCTCATCGACCTTTTTGGTCACGTCTTCGAAGAAATCAATCAAATTTGTGAGACACAACTTCCCATGAACAAACCATGCTGACTATCCCTAATCAGCCCTTGCCCATCCAAATGCTTGTATAACCTATCCCTCAGAATACTCTCTAGTAACCTTCTAACTACAGATATAAGCTCACCGGCCTGTAGTTCCCAGCATTTCCCTGCAGCCCTTCTTGAAAGGATGTAGAACATTTGCCACCCTCCACTCTTCTGGCACCTCTCTTGAACTTAAGGATGACTCGTAAATTTCGATCAGGGCTCCGGCAATTTTCTCTCTAGTTTCCTGCAATGTCCTTGGATATATCTGATCAGGACCTCGAGATTTGTCTACCTTCATACACAACAGTCCCTCAGTATCTCTTTGACGGCAATACTAACTGCTCTCAAGGCACTCCTATTGACTACCCCAAGTTCCTCCGTTCTACTGTCTTTCTCCTTGGCAAATGGAGAGGAGAAATACTCATTGAGGACCTTGCCCATCCCGTGTGGCTCCACACAGAGGTGACCGCTTTGATTTCTGAGAGGTCCCACTCCCTCTCTAGTTACCCTTATGCATTTATAAAATCTTTTATCATTGTTAAATTTGTTATTGCATTTAGGAGCCGGTTCAGCTGAGCATGTTAGCATTTCGAGGTTGTTAATACATATGACCTTTAAACACTGTTGATCTTGATTTTACACAGATGATGCTTTTGGAACTTTGTATTGGAACTATGTACATGCATCTTGGATGCCAGTTTCCACTGTCACAAATTCTTCAACAAATCAATCCTAAATTGACATTGTTGGGTAATTTTTACATTTAAGATAAACTTTATTGTCATTACTGGATGTGGTTCATCTTTACATGTGCCATCACATTTTTGTTACAGCATCGAAGGAGGCACAGACCCATTGCTAGCTAACAAAGCAAACCCATTTCTCCAATAAATTATTTATTTCACATTCCATGTATATACCTCTCCCCTAATCCCATTTATACCACTGAGCCCCACACCATTGGCAACATACAATGCCTAGTGGTCCTGTAGGATGAGAAATAAATCTGGAGAACCTGGTGGAAACCCATATGTCCAGAGGGAGATTAGCAAACTTCACGCAGTTTGGATTGAAGTTTGAATTGAACCCATGTCAGTGTAGCTATGAGATAGCATTTCCATTGACTACATTACTCTGGCATACATAGGGATCTACCCCAGACACACAGCTATGTTACTGTCATATGAATACCTAAACAGCAATGCTACTTGTGGAGTAAGTAACTTTGCAGATAACATTGAAATCTTATTCAGAGGTTAGGACAATGGAGGACTAAGATAAACATAGTGACAAAGTGCTGGTGTAACTCAGCGGGTCAGGCAGCATCTCTGGAGAAGAAGGATGGGTGACTTTTCAGGTCCAGAGCCTTCTTCAGGTCCCCACCTGAAATGTCACCTATCCTTTTTCTCTAGATATACTGGCCCACTGCGTTACTCCAGCACTTTGTGTCTATCTTTGTTATAAACCAGCATTTGCAATTATTTGTTTCTATGATATGATACAATATGATATTATACTACATTCAGGAATAAGACAAAATGGTTAAAAGCAGCATCCTGAACAACACATCAAATGTGCAACCAGGGGAGAAAATACATTAGACAAGGCCTACTCAAACATCAAGAAGGGGTTTAGAGCCACACCATTGCCACACTTAGGCCAGTTGGATCACTTATCCATTCACTTAGCACCAGCATACACCCACCTCAGGAGAAAAGTTCAACCCACCACCAGGACTGTTAAAACCTGGCCTGAAGGAGCTGCCTCACAGCTACAGGACTGCTTTGAAAGGACAAACTGGGACATTTTTGAAAATCAGGATTTGGAGGAGTACACATCCACTGTACTCTTTTACATCCAGAACTGTGTTGACAATGTCACCGTCGAAAAACTCAGCCAGGTGTACTCCAACCGGAAGTCGTGGATGACAAAAGAGGTCCAAACTATCCTCAAGGATGGCAACACCGCCTTCAGGTCTGGCGACAGAGCCCTGTACAGCGCTGCTAGAGCCAACCTGCAGAAAGGCATCAGGGATGCCAAAGCGGCCCACAAGAGGAAGATAGAGGACCACTTTAACAACAACGATCCACGGCGGGTGTGGCAGGGCATTCAGCACATCACGAACTACAAGCCCAGTAACAGTACGATGACCGACGGCGACGCCACACTGGCAGAGGAGCTGAAGTTCTTCTTTGCTTGTTTTGAGGCAGAACCAGAAGAGCTCATCACCATTCTCCCACCAGCCCCTAACAACAACAACAACTATACCCTCACTGTGCAGGAGCATGAAGTGAGGTTGGTGCTCAGGGCGGTGAACCCGAGGAAGGCTGCCGGACCGGATGGTGTGACAGGCAGGGTTCTGAAGGAATGTGCAGACCAGCTCTCTGAGGTCTTCATGAAAATCTTCAACCTGTCCCTGTCCAAATCCATCATCCCACTGTGCCTGAAGTCTGCCACAATCATCCCACTATCAAAAAAGCCTGTTGTCAGTGGCCTTAACGACTACCGACCGGTTGCTCTCACACTAGTCATCATGAAGTGTTTCGAGAGGCTGGTTCAGCAGCATATCAAAGCGAGCCTGCCGTCCACCTTCGACCCACACCAGTTTGCCTACAGAGCAAATAAGTCAACTGAGGATGCCATCGCCACTGCTCTTCACACTGCACTGACCCACCTCGAACACCAGGGGAGCTATGTGAGGATGCTCTTCATTGACATTAGCTCTGCCTTCAATACCATCATCCCCAGCAAACTGGTCACCAAATTCATGGATTTAGGACTTTCCCAACCCATCTGCCTTTGGATCAAGAACTTTCTGTCTAACCGCCCCCAGACTGTCAAACTGGGCCATCACCTCTCCAACCCCATCACACTCAGCACCGGCTCCCCACAGGGCTGTGTGTTGAGCCCCCTCCTCTACACACTCTACACCCACGATTGTGCCTCCACCCACTCCACCAACACCATTGTCAAGTTTGCGGACAACACGACTGTGGTTGGACGTATCTCGTGAGGCGATGAGACAGCCTACAGGGAGGAAGTCCAAAGACTGGCAGCGTGATGTTCAGATAACAACCTCATCCTAAATACCACAAAAACAAAGGAAATTATCATAGACTTCCGTAAGAACAGTGCAGCCCTCTAACCCCTATTCATCAATGGGGACTGTGTGGAAAGGGTTTCAGACTTCAGATTCCTGGGCACACAAATTGCGGAGGATCTCTCCTGGACCACAAACACCACCACAGTAGTCAAGAAGGTCCAGCAGTGACTCTACTTTCTGAGGATCCTCAGGAAAAACAACCTGGAAGAGAAGCTGCTGGTGTCCTTCTACCGCTGCTCTATCGAGAGTGTGCTGGCGTACTGTAATAACCACATGGTATGCCAGCTGCTCTGCAGCGGACAGGACAGCCCTTCAAAGAGTCATCAACACCGCCCAAAAAATCACTGGCTGCCCACTGCCCTCCCTGAAGAACATCTTCAGCTCTCGCTGTCTTGCCACGGCAGCCAACATCCTGAAGGACCCTTCCCACCCTGGACACAACCTGTTCCACCTGCTGCCCTCTGGCAGACGGTACAGGTCTTTCGAAACTCGCACGAACAGACTCAGAGACAGCTTCTACCCCATAGCCATACGCGAGCTTAACAATGCAAAATAAGAAATGACACTCACATTTAAACTGAATTGTTTTATAATTGTTTCTTAATATGTATATATTTTTACCCTTCCTTATATTTTAAGATTGTTCTTGTGAATCGCACCGTTGGATTGACTTTTAAATTTTGTTGTACCATGTGCAATGACAATAAAGAGATTCTGATTCTGATTCTGAACCCAAACTATTGTAGCGGCAGATTTTCATATCTTTCAAGTAATTAGCACCCTAGCCGCTAAATGGATGAGAATGGTTGAAGGGGGTGTCTCATCGAAATGCATGCAACCTCACTCACCAAGACCTTCAGAGCTTCTTCACAGATGTGGCTTAAAAACCGTCTTTTGATGAATAAATGCTTTGTTGTTGGTGGAAAACAGCAAGATACATCAACATTTCTTACGACTCTTTACTACAATCTTCATCGAACTCCAGCTTATTACTTTAGATATTAGAAAACTCCTCGTGTTTCTGGAACACTGGCATGATCTGGCATGTGGCCCGGATGATCTCGCATGGTAGAAGGGTTAACCTTCCCCATCGTCTCTCAAAACTAATCTAAAAACAAAATGGCTGCGTAAGTATCTAGCTCCAAACACGCCCAAAAACACATCATAAATCCCACCCACAATATAACGGGCAGTCTAAAATTTAAAGGCACATGCCATCCTGAATGACATGCAAAACAGGCCAAATGGCCACTATAACTATTAAAAAATACTTTAATGGGTTCGATGCTAGTACATCGCAAGGCTCGGTGCTGGGACCCCAACTATTTACAATATATAATAATGATTTGGACGAAGGAATTGAATGCAACATCTCCAAGTTTGCAGATGACACAAAGCTGGGGGGTAGTGTTAGCTGTGAGGAGGATGCTAGGAAGCTGTAAGGTGACTTGGATATGTTGGGTGAGTGGGCAAATGCATGGCAGATGCAGTATAATGTGGATAAATGTGAGGTTATCCACTTTGGTGGCAAGAACAGGAAAGTAAATTATTATCTAAATGATGGCTGATTAGGAAAAGGGGAGATGCAGCGAGACCTGGGTGTCATGGTACACCAGTCAATGAAAGTAGGCATGCAGGTGTAGCAGACAGTGAAGAAAGCGAATGGTAGGTTAGCATTCATAGCAAAAGGATTTGAGTATAGGAGCAGGGAAGTTCTACTGCAGTTGCAGGGCCTTGGTGAGACCACACCTGAAGTATTGTGTACAGTTTTGGTCTCCTAATCTGAGGAAAGATATTCTTGCCATAGAGGGAGTACAGAGAAGGTTCACCAGACTGATTCCTGGGATGGCAGGACTTTCATATGAAGAACGACTGGATAGACTCGACTTGTTCTCATTAGAATTTAGAAGATTGAGGGGGGATCTTATAGAAATGTACACAATTCTAAAGGGGTCGGACAGGCTAGATGCAGAGAGATTGTTCCCGATGTTGGGGATGTCCAGAACAAGGGGTCACAGTTTAAGGATCAGGGGGAAGTCTTTTAGGACCGAGATGAGAACAAAATTTTTCTCACAGAGCGTGGTGAATCTGTGGAATTATCTGCCACAGAAGGTAGTTGAGGCCAGTTCATTGGCTATATTTAAGAGGGAGTTAGATGTGGCCCTTGTGGCTAAAGGGATCAGGGGGTATGGAGAGAAGGCAGGTACAGGATACTGAGTTGGATGATCAGCCATGATCATATTGACTGGCGGTGCTGGCTTGAAGGGCCGAATGGCCTACTCCTGCACCTATTTTCTATGTTTCTATCAACCTTCAGCAGGTTCTGTATTTTCACAATGCATGAAGCAGGCTGTAAGTGTACTGAAGCCCATATGCTGACACATGCACTGCAGCTAACCCGAATCATCAGTGACTTAACAGTACAATTCTGCCGAATTCTTGTTCCACGCAATGTGATTTTGATTGCCTGATTTCCGTGACGTTATTTAATCTCTTTTTTTTTCCTCTCGCAGGCTACTACACAGCTGCCAGAAGCCATTTAATGGGTGCAATACATTTCATTGTGATGGTCCAGCAAGCACAAGATGTGGCGTAGGTCTGACAGACCAGGTGATCTTTATTTGTCTGTCAGTTCTGTTTTGTCCATATGTTTCCCAATTGAATCTCTCGGCAAACACTAGGCGAACAGGTTATGGTAGTTGCAACAGCAGGAATGGGGCTTAAGTCCAATGTCATTTTCGATGGATTACTAATATCTTTGCCCGAGCAGATTTACTGAACATTCAGTCCAGTTTCTTAGCTAGCATGCTTCACCAAGCATCAAACAAAACAGAATAATTGTTTTATTTTACCTAAACACTGCATGTGGGAACCTGCTTTGTGAGAAATTATGCTGAGCTTTCCCACTGCACCATGAGTCATAGAGCCATGCAACATGGAAACATGCCATTCGAACAACTTGTCCATGCCGAGAAAGATGCTCCACCTAAGCTGGTCACATTTTCCTGTGTTAGGCCCATATCCCATTCAACCTATCCATGTACCTGTCCAAATATATTTTAAATACTGTTATTATAGCTGCCCCAACTAATTCCTCTGGTAGCTCATTCCAAATACATACAGCTTCCTGCGTGAAAAGGTTGCGATATTAAATATTTGATTTCACCTTATACTTCTGCACTTTAGTTTTTGATTCCCTTATTTCCCAAATAAAGTGCTAGTCTGCCCAACCTCTCTCAATACCTCAGCCCCCCAAGCTCTGTAACCCTGATCATGCCATGATCATGGCTGATCATCCACAATTAGTATCCCGTTCCTGCCTTCTCCCCATATCCCTTGGCTCCACTATCTTTAAGAGTTCTGTCTAGCTCTCTCTTGAAAGCATCCAGCAAACCAGCCTCCTCAGAGGGCGGAATAGGCTAGTTCTCAGGATGCTTTCAAGAGAGAGCTTGACAGAGCTCTTAAAGACAGCATAGTCAAGGGATATGGGGAGAAGGCAGAAATGGGGTCCTGATTGTGGATGATCAGCCATGATCACATTGAATGGTGGTGCTGGCTCGAGGGGCTGAATGGCCTACTGCAGCTATTGTCTAATTGGTAACATCCTTGTAAATTTGCTCTCACCATTTCCAGTTTAAAGGTATCTTTCTTAACTGAACACATTACTCCAACTTTTCCAACAGTTTGTACAAAAGGAGCATAAAGTCCAAACTTCTATAGTCAGTTCCCTGATTGATGAAGGCCAGCATGTATAAAGCCTTCTTTTCCACCACTGATACCACTTTCAGTGGCATTATGTACTTCTACTCAAAGATCTCTCTGGTCCACATCACACCCCAAGAGTCCTACCATTCATTGTGAAGGTCCTGCCCTGACTTGACTTCCTAAAGAGCACTACTTCACATTTATTTGAATTAAATGTCTTTAGCAAATCCACAGTTTACTTGCTCAGCTGATCAATATTCTACTATAATTCTTGATAACCATCTTCACCGTCTCTGAAACCACCTACTTTAGTGTCATCTGGAAATTCACTAAGCATGCCATGTACATTGTCATTCAAATTGTTGATATAAATAAATGACCAACAGCAATGGAGCCAGCACAGATTCCTGAACACCAGGCACAGGCTTCTAGTCCTTTAAACAAAATTTCTCTACCATTCTCTGGTTCCTACCATGAAGCAAATTCTGTATCCAGTTGGCCAGTTGTCCTTGTATACCAGGCGATCTAACCTTCCAGATTAGCCAACAATATGGAACCTTATCAAAGGTCTTGCTGTAATCCATATATACAACCTCTACAACCCTTCTCTCGTCTACCATCTTAGTTACTTCTTCAAAAACCTCAATCAAATTTGTGAGACACAATGTGTAGTAAAGAACTGTAGTTGCTGGTTTAAATCGAAGGTAGCCACAAAATGCTGGAGTAGCTTAGCAGGACAGGCAGGATCTCGGGAAAGAAGGAATGGGTGACGCTTTGGGTCGAGACCCTTCTTCAGACTGATGTCAGGGAATGGGCGGGACAGAGACACAATCTCCCACAAAGAAAACCATGCTGACTATCCCTACTCAACCTCAGTCTATCCAAATGCTTGTATATGATAACCTCAGAAAGTTCTCTAGTAACTTTTTGACCAGAGAAGTTAGGCTTACCTGCCAACATTCCCGGTTCCATTAGCTACTTTCCAGTCTTCCTGCACCTCACCCATGTCTAACAATGATTAATACAACTCAGCCAGGAATCCTGCAATTACTTATCTTGCTTCTCACACTGTCCTTGGATATATCTAATCAGGCCTGGGAAATGTATCTACCTTCATACATCTTCAGGTGTCCAGAACCTCTTTGACACAATGACTGCCCACAAGACATCTCCATCAACTTTCTCAAGTTCCCTCATCTTCATGTCTTTCTCCACAATTAAAACAGAGGAGAAAAACTTAGTTTAGTTTAGTGATATACGTGGAAACCAGCCCTTCAGCCCACAGAGTCCGCATCGACCAGTGATTCCCGCAAACTATCACTATTCTACGCACATTAGGGATAATTTATAATTATTCCATGCCAATTAACTTACAAACCTATATGTCTGGAGTGTGAGAGGAAACCGGAGATCCCAGAGAAAACCTATGCAGGTCATGGAGAGAATGTACAAACTCTGTATAGACAGCAACCGTAGTCAGGATTGAACCCAGATCTCTGGCACTGAAAGGCAGCAACACTACCGCTGCATCACCGTGCAACCCTTATTCTTTGAAGACTTTGTCCATCTCCTGCAAGTTTCATATATAGATGAACGCTTTAATTTCTGAGGGCCTTATTCTCTCTTTAGTTACCTTTTTTCCCTTTATATACTTATAAAATCTCTTTGTAAGGATTTACAGCATATTTATTCCTCTAATTCCTATTGACTATTTGCAAAACTAGAGCACAATCCCAACAAAATTATATAATCCTTTTATTTTTCAACTTATATAGCCTCACTGGGTGATCCTTCAGTAATGTTGCCGTGATATTCTCCTTAATCACTAAAGCAACTCCCCCACCTTTTTACCCACTGCTATCTCACTTGTAGCAACACTATCTCACTTATAGGATATTAAGCTTCTTAATATCCTGTCTTCTCTTAGCCAGGTTTCTGTAATGGCTAAAGCACACAAAGTGCTGGAGCTAGTAGCTCCAAACATACAAAGTAGCTCAGCGATTCAGGCAGCATCTCTCGGGAAATGGATAGGTAACATTTCCAGTTGGAACCCTACGTATGGTTGATAGTAGGTTTGTGGGGTGTTGGTGGTGGGGGGTGGAGAAAGTTGGAAGAGAGGAGAAGCAGGACAAAACAGGTAATAGTTGGAGTAGGCAAGGGAATTTTTGATAGGCAATGGTTGGAACAAAGGCCTGAGATAAAAGCAAAATATGTGAGAGAGGATATAATGCCCTAATCTCAAGTACCCATCCAAGTCCTGAGTTCATAGAAACATAGAAAATAGGTGCAGGAGTAGGCTTTTCAATCCTTCAAGCCTGCACTGCCATTCAATATGATCATGGCTGATCATCCAACTCAGTATCCTGTACCTGCCTTCTCTCCATATCCCCTGATCCCTTTAGCAACAAGGGCCACATCTGCCTTATCCATCAAGCCTTTAGTATTGAAATATTGCAATTTACTCCCGCTCTTTCCTCATTCCCTGCTGTACTCCTGCCTATCCTCTGAGCTTGCTGTCATTGACTCTTGTAACAACTTCTATCTTTCTACCTTCCTCATTACTGCATTGGACCCCATTCCTCTGCGAATCTGACTTAAACACTTGCGAGTAGCACTTGCAATCGTGCCCACAGGATATTGGTCCTCAAGAGTTCAGATGCATCCATTCCCTTTATGCTGGTCACCTCAGCTCCAAAAGATATCCCAACAATGACCCAAAAACTGAATCCCTGCCCCTTGCATTACCTCGTCAACCACACACCTGTCCTATCTTCCAATTTTTACCCTCACTAGTCCAGAGATTACTACCTTGAGGTCCTGCTTTTTAACATTTTTCCTTACTCATTCTGCAGGGTTGCATCCATTCCCTTACCTGTGTCATTTGTGCATATGCACACAATATCTGGCTGCTCACCCTTCCATTTAAGAGTATTCTACATCAACACTAAGACATCTGGAAGCTTGGCACCAGAAAGGCAACACTCCATCCTGGAGTCCACTTTACTGTCACAGAATCTCCTATCTGCCTACTCTAATTATTCAGTCTCTTAACACTATAGCCTGTCTGACTGCACCCTGCTTAGCCTCGGAGCCAGGACTAGTGCTGCAGACTTGACTGCTGCTGCTGTTTTCTCTGAATATTCACCTCCCCAACTGAATGAATATTCACCTCTGCATCTGACCACAGATGATTCCTGAGCACTCACTGCCTACTCCTTTGCCAGGTGGTCATCTATCTACTTTCTGCCTATATCTTAGGTGTGATCACCTCACTATAATTCTAATCTATGATAGTCTCAGCCAGATCCTGAGCTACAGTTGACTTACTTGGCCAGTCCGGATCTGCAGCTGGATGCACTTCCCATAGGTGTAATCCTAGGGAACACTGGAAGTTTTGCTGACTTCCCAGATGCTGAATGAGGAGCATAACAATGCCCTAATTGGCATCACTCATGCACAGAGACTAATAGGGGGGACGACGTGGGAAGAAGGAGTGGAGACAACTTTTAAGAAGCCAGAGATACACGGCTGTAAAGCCCGACGGAACATTAACATTACCGGTCGGTTATCCTTGCTTCTGAAAACTAGTGTTTATGTTTTTTATTCCAATGAGCCAATGAAATTCACCAGTCAGCACCGGCGACAACCTACGGCTGCCTGGCGACCCACTACCACTCCACCTACGTCACGAGAATTCTCGCTACTCTCCATGGCGTCCAAATTCTGGTTGCCACTAATTTTGCAACATCAGGTAACTGAATAACTTTATTCTCTAGTACGTGATTACTGGTTGGAGCTGGCATCCTGGACTGTTGATAACTTGCAGAGAATATTGAGTTGTTCATTGCTAGTGTTCCTAATCTCAGGGAGCCAAATTAAAAGAAAGATTAACAGAAAGTATATTCAATCATGGGAGCACCAAGAGCGTCTCATGTAGTAAGTAAGTCAATCCTCTGGTTCCTCTGAATAGTCAACTTGTGTTTTTGTCATAAGCATTCATGTTAAATGATTTTGAAGCATTGTCATGTTACAGTAGATGAGACTGTGGGCCTGGAGAATTCAAACTGTCAACAAGACAACATGAGAGGCTTAAACAAAATAAGATTATTGCTGCTTCCTTAATCTTCCATTCTTCATTTGTTTCCTTGTTGAGGTATTCATTTTTTAATTTGATATTACTTTGCACTCACAATTTTACATTTGAAATGGAAATGATCTATCAGGTCAGTATTTGAAATCATGCCAAGTATCTTATCATTAAAAAAAAAATCAAACTTAGGACTCCAGCACTGGAAGGTAACACGGCGGAACGACTGGTAAAGGAAAAACTCAATTGGAATGTTGCTCAAATAATCTTACAACTTTACAGAAGGCAGACGCATTGCCTGACTAATAATAATAAGATGGGGGAATTGAAAATAATAAATCTGGATCCCAAGAGGCTCATGATAGTTTAGGAGATAAGACTGAAATTGAAGTAAATTACTTCATCTGAATAACAGGCCTGTTTACCAATGGAAGTGCACAAGAGCTAACAGAATAAATCAAGCCACCCCTGTAGTGTTTTAATTTGTACTAATTGTTTCTGTGGAATTTTAATAATCTTTATAAGATTGTTCATGAAAACATAATGGAGAGTTGAAGGAAAATCTTCTTATGTTTTAACCAGAGAAGAACAGCTGACTCTGCTTAGTCCAGATTGAAATATCTTAAGCAATTGCATAGATTTTGTTTCTGATGTACTTGAGCCTGTAAGTCTGTTCAATGTATCCTCCTCTATAATTTGTTCTGATATATTTGTAATTTTGAACTTTCCATTCCATCCCCAGAAGTTGTCATGGCTCCTAGCAAACTAATGTTTCCTTTGTAACTCAACATTGCCAGATTTTTATGATTTGATTTTGATTTTATCTCCCAGCTGATAGCCTAGCACTCTTTGAATCGATTTGATCCTCAAGCCATCATTACGTGTTCTGCAGGCTGGATGCTCCAAACGGTTTTGTCTGATTTGTTAACGTCATTTGGTTATAATTATGAACAATTCCACACATAGGGATTAAGCAGCACTATCATTTAAAACAAATGAGTAAAGGGTGTTTTGCACAGCAAGGGAACAATTACAAAACACAGTTTTAAAAAGCTTGTTGAACTTCAGGAGTAGTTGTATTTGTCATTCTACATGCAACAATTTTTTTTATTTGCAAACATATTATAATCCTTGTCATGCTATAGACAATATGGTTCCAAATTACAAAATAAATTGGAGCAGAATCCACAAATTCCTTTGCGTCTCCTCTTATTTTCTGTAATATATAACTTCTAATCATTTAAATTACAAAATTTTTACTAGCTAGTGATTTGCAGGGTGGAATTATAATATGCTATGCCAAACATATTAACGGCATACAATACAATACCATTTATTGTCATTTGAAACCTCATTGAGGTTCAAACGAAATTTTGTTTCTGCAGTCATACATACAAAAAAAGAACCAAGACATAACACATTTTACACAAACATCCATCACAGTGAATATCCTCCTCACTGTGATGGAATGCAAAGTCGTATCTCTCCCCTGCACTCCCCATTCTTCTCCCGGTCAGAGTCAAAGCCCCCGGCGGGTGATAGTATATGTCCCGCGGCCATTCATGCCGCGCCGGGCGATGCAAGGCCTCGCTCCGGGTCTTGATGTTGGAGCCCCCGGCGGGCCCTAGCAAGTCCCGTGGCCATCAAAGCCGCGCCGGGTGATGTAAGACCCCGCTCCAGGTCGTCTTCAACCCCGCAACTCGGGCGGGAGAAGTTGCTGCCGCGGGAGCTCCGTAAAGCGGTCTCCCACCAGAGACCCGCGAGCTCCCGGTGTTCCCGTCCACCGGACTGCATCTGGAGCCTCCGAATCTCTGGGGTCAGGCAGCAGCAGCGCGCCACCACAGCTCCTCCCGTTCCGGACTCGGCCAGCCCCACGATGGTAAGTAAGTCTGCAGCTCCTCGACTGGAGCCCCAGGTCCGGTTGGAGGCCGCTCCACGGTGTTAGGCCCCAACGGCAACGGAGACCCGACAGAGAAAAGGTCGGGTCCTCCGTACAGGGAAAAGATTTAAAAAGTTTCCCCACCCCACCCCCCACCCCCCACCCCCCACACATATCCAACTAAAAAAAAAACACTAACTAACAACACTCAACCGAGAAAAAAATAAAAAGACAGACGGACTGCAGAGGCCGCTGCGACCAGAGTCGCGCCGCCCACAGCCCACGAAAGGTCCATAGATTCAGCAAGTTATTTATTTTGCAAAGACCTTTCATATTCAACTATGAACCATAATTTTATTACTTACTCTGTTATGATCATTTGGCAAAGATACTTTCATAATGTTAATTAACCTTGATGTATATATCCCAATATTACCAATCGTTACATTTCTGGACACACCAAAACAATATATTGGATCATACTTTGATGTTGATTGTTATTTTTAAGCAATCCTGTAGCATATTATTCTTTTTAAAGAAAGATATGACATCCTTTAATACATACCTCATATTTCACTTGGGTAGCTTATACCCCAGTGGTATGAACATTGACTACTCTAACTTCAAGTAGCCCTTACTATCCTTCTCTCTCTCCATCATCTCCTCCTTCCCAGTTCGCCCACCACTCTTACTGTATCTGATTACATTCTAGCTCTGTACCACCCACTCTCCTGACATCAGTCCGAAGAAGGGTCTCGACCCAAAATGTCACCTATTCCTTCTCTCCAGAGATGCTGCCTGTCTTGCTTAGTTATTCCAGCATTTTGTGTCTATCTTAAATACATTTGAAATATTGATATTACAGAATTAATGAAATTGAAGTCACAGAGGAAGGTCATATGGCTCACCTTATTCTAGCCTGGTCAGAATTGGATGCAAGTTAATTGCTTTTTTTCCTGTTCTTAATCCATAGCTCCAACGTAAAACAAAAATAAAGTGTTCATCCAATTATGTTTCAAAAGTGGTTGTGGATTCAACTTCTACTGGCCTTTCTGACAGTGAGTCCACAATACATTGTCTTTTTTTTTCTGAAATACCCTCTTTAAGCAGACAAATTAATTTAAATCTTAATTTCTATGGAGGAAATTTATTTTCTATCTTGTTCTGGCCTTTCATAATTATATACAAATGAATCAAATCTTGCCTCAATCTCCCTTGATCCAAAGTAAACAACCCAAACCATATTTAGTAATTATAATGTCCCAGCAATGTGTTTGTAACTAGAAAACAAAGACACGCAGGAAACATAGAAACATAGAAACATGGAAATTAGGTGCAGGAGTAGGCCATTCAGCCCTTCGAGCCTGCACCACCATTCAATATGATCATGGCTGATCATCCAAATACTTAGTTGGTCAGGCAGGATGTGTGGAGAGATTGTCAGAGTTCTGAGAATGTCAAGTCTTTTAATGTTTTTTGCAGTTTTCCCGCTTGAAAGGGATTTGATTTATCTACCCCGAAATGATGAACTGGATTCACTCAGACCAGACATTTATTTTCCACCTTTTATTTTGGCAGATTAGTCCTTAGCAGTTTTAGCAGTTTTAGTCTTCAGCAGTTTTAGTCTTTAGTCTTTACCAGCAGTTTTAGTCTTTAGTAGTTTTAGTCTTTAGTCTTTATCAGGTGAAAAACCAGCTGCCAATCGGGTCTGTAGAAAATCAGTCCTGCTTGCCCCTTCTGGCTTCACGGCAGTCTTTTCAGACAGTCCTTTTGACTTACTGTTCAAGTTTTGCCGCCCGCAAGTCTCTTCCATCTTCTTTCCTGACTTCTGGTGCTGTGTGCCCCTTTTGAAAAGCCCCGGGCAGAACTCGGCAGGCTGCGGTTCCGCCCACTTTAATCACTGTCTTGTGATTTCAATTTAGCATTTCTCTGCACCTGTCCTTTCATTTCAGTTTGACTTGACAGAGAATGTTCAGCACTAAAAGACTGTGAAAGATGATCTCCAAAGGAAATGGACATCCTTCATTCACTGTGTGGCAGACAATGGTCTGATATCAGCAGTGGAATCATGGTTTTTGCTTTTGAACATGCTCTCAATTTTTCTCTACACATTATCAAGTTTTACACATCGTCAACTTTTTTTCCATAGTCTTGTGAGTACACAATATTCTTCTGTGACTTGACTGATATTTTATACATCTAGTATTGTCTCAATGCTTTGGCAAGTGTCAAGTCTGGTTAAAAGTCACATCATTCCGACTCCATCTACATGGGTTAGCAGGGAAGCACTCCATGTACCCTTTGCCATTTTATGATTAGCATCTTTCCACTGTTTATTCTCTTGCTTTTGTTACACTTTACAAATGCATTAACTCACATATCTCTAGATTTGAATTCAATATGTGTCCATATGAGTAGTCCATCAATTTCCTTCTGTACTTTAGAACTTCCTTCCTCGTTATAAACCCCACAGCCAACATTGGCATTATCATGTTGTGGCCCCTAAAATTAACTTCAGATCTGTTAAACAGAACCATAAAAATAAAATGGCCTAGCAATATGCCCTGCAGAACCCCGCTGCAGTGAACACACCAGTCACTGAAATTCATGTTAACCTCCTTTGCTTTCTGTTGGTTAAACCAATTTTTAATCCAATTTGCCACATTTCCTGACATCTATTTGTCTGATTAATTTGCTATGTGTTACTTTGTTAAATGCCTTGTTTGTATAAACTGCATCAAATCCTGACTCAGATCGTAACTATTTTTAACCATTTGGCAAATTCATTTATTTTCTTTAATTAAAAAAGATCAGAATTGTTAATCAAATGTGGGTTTGCTGCTGAGATTTAATTTATAAAATATAACACTCCACCAGTGTTTACAAATATTCAGTATTTATGCAAACATGATGTTTTTGACACCTCGTGAACTTTTTTACATTTAGCAGTAATACTAATGTTGAATGCAATTGATCATGGGGTTAACGATTTATACTGCATAAGCAGTTTGTCCATATTCCTTAATTATTAATTTAAGGTTTTTTTCGTATGAGTTAACATTGCCTATGAGTTCTTAGGCATTCATATTCAATGAATCCTGACTTTAAAATACCATTATGGATGGCATAATTATATGAATTGGAAAATATAAATCATTTTTCTCGATAGCGATACACTGGCCTTGAAATGTCAAGTCAAGTCAAGCAAAGTCAAACAAACTTTATTGTCATTTAGAAATACATTGCAGTTCCAAACGAAATTACGTTGCATTTGGCTCCCTGTGCAACGCGATAATTAACAGAAGGATAGACATGGATAAAAAGGATAAAAGGATAAATAGACAATGGTGACAATCTTAACATTCCCTGTCCGCTTCCATGCACTTATGAGATTGTCCTCCTAAGAGCATTGCTTGTAAAGACATAACACCAAATGACAAGAATGGTTTATCACTTAATAAATATTAAAATATTCACAGGATGTTTTCCTGTCATGGTGTCAAACACACAAAGTAATATTTGTTGATGTATCGTTCCACTGAAAGTAAGTGTCAAAGCAGTTTTTAAATAACAGAGATGATAATTAACTACAGGATGACTAAACATTTGATCCAGTAGCCATAGTGAACTCAACCTTGTAAAATGACAAGTGACACTTTTTTGACATACTGAAAGAAAATAATACTTGAGGTCAGGGCTAAATTAATTGATTAAACACCACCATGACATGAGTCATGAAAATAACAATTCTGTCATGGCACACTTCAAGGCACAGTTTCGTATAGACCTATCAGCAACATTAGATAGCATTGCAGTAACCTGCAGTAAATAGTACAAACAAATTGACACTTTATTTTTGACATCGCTAATCTTGTATGAAAAATTAAAATTAATAGCTGATGTTATACCGATGTGTGTGCAACCCCGCAGGTGAAATATATTGTAGTGTTTTATGTTCTATGTATGTGTAGGTATGTTACAAAACTTACCTTGAGCAGCGTTGCAGTTCTGCCGCTCCCCGTGTGCGTGACTTTGGCGCCTTTCAGAGGGGGGCGGGCTTAAAGTGCCGTTTTTCTGCAGACTGGGAAAATCGATCCATGTCAGGCGATTTTGTTGCGGAAGAAAAATCGCTCCGACATTTCATTCATGAAGGTATTTTTAAATTATGCTAGATTATTTATTAACTAGAGTAATTTAAAAATCACCTTCAAAAGCCGTGAGCGCTGACAACGGGAAGGATTTTGCGTAGGGGAGAAAAAAAGGTACACAGTTTATTTTTATATTAAAAGTTGGTTTTTAGGGAGGCTTTAATAACATTTTCATGTTGCGAAATGGGGTCCAAAAAAATGTATGAACCAACAGTATTTTTCCTCCTGACTTCACCGCAAACCGCAATGTTCCAATCCACCGCATTCCACTAAACCCACTCGCTAGTTGATTTAAATGGCCATTAATTTACAGGCATTAAACACTAAATTCCTTCCATTTGGCCTAGAAATTCATGAAAATGAGATATAAAAATCATGTTATATTGTGGATTATTGTGTGAATGTTATTTGGACACTTAGGCAATTTTTTAAAAGTTTATCTTTTCTTAAGAAATGGATAGATGTTTAGATCTACTCATTGAATGTTGTAATTAGCTACAATTAGATAACTAACTAAATATATGCGTTAATTTCAGGTCACCCAAGTAAGGTTGTTTCATATTTGTTTGAGAATGCTTCAATCTATAATAACTGAAAATTTCATTGAGCTCTCTTAATTTTTAAGAATGTTATGGGCTTTTAACTGTTCTAGATCACAGCTTTTGATTTAAGTCAATTGAAAGGCAATGGGGAATAAGATGCTAATTTCCGAGTATGAAAATGGTCATAACTTTGTTAATACTGAACATATGAAAGTGAATTAGGTGTCAAATTAAACTTCTTTTTATGCTTTATCTGATGGGATAAATTGCAGACTTGATTTTTAAAATCTCAAAATTTTGTAACATTGCTAGTATGTGGGAAGCAGATGAGATCCTATTAGATATGTTCCATAACAAAATCTTTCACCTCTTCTTTGAAAGTTAAAACTAACTAACTTCTCCACTTTTGTTGAAACATCTTGGACCAAAAGCATTAACTTTGTTTCCCATTCCACAAATGCATCTGACCTGTTGAGGTTTTAGCTGTTTTGATTTGTTTTTGTTTTTGTTTCCACCATATACAGCCTTTTTTTTGTTTCAAATGCCCTTCCTGAAGGCCACTTAAATGTAAGCTTTTACCATCATAGAAAATGAAAAGCTTTCATGATCATAACGGATGTGACTTTGTTCATCTTCTGGTACAGGAACTGAGCAATATACCATTGTTCAGAATTGAAAAGACAGCTGACATCCTTTGCTTCATAACTTGCAAACTGTTCATGTTTTATGTAATAATCTGTGGTATAGCCCACAGGAAAAGCTCCATGACCTATGAATGTCAAAGAATAATCTTCTTGGAAACATATCTTTGAATTCTTTTCAACTTACATTACAGCTTCCACTTGAGTAAAAAGCAAGTATACTGGCATGACCCATTAAGATCCCACCCCATTTTGATTGCATGCAGTTCAATCAGTTTTCTATTTATTCACATTGTTATGAGTTGTCTTCAGAATGAATCGCTCAGAATGATGTATCAGTTTTGTTCCTTTC
This sequence comes from Raja brachyura, assembly GCA_963514005.1. The sequence continues at coordinate 46,350,089 of OY740786.1, read as the reverse complement.
TTTTATCCTGGAAAGATATTGCACACTGTGTCTATACAGCATCAGTGTATACAATTAATCTATTATCATATAAGGGGAACCCAATAAACTATCCACGCATCATTCTAACATTGATTTTATTTTCAGGAATGGAAGTGAAACTGAGAGACGCTAAGAAAATGAAAGTTAAGATTAAATACAACATACAATTTAACCTTTGGGGCAAACCTATGAAAATATATGAATGGTAAGCAGAGAGCCAGCTGTGACCAGCTGAGGGAAAACTAATTGAAAATTGTATTATCTGCTCTGTGTAAATATTCAATGTATCCAACCAGATTATTTTAATGGAAACTTAACACTGGGGAGGGTGGTGGGAAGGGCAGTGGGGAACAGTGGAGAAGCGTTGAGGGAGAAGGCCATTGATGGAGGGGTTGATATCAAAGCCCACTCAGAAATACAAAATATTCAGATAAAAATAAAATTCACAACATATCCTCTGATCAAAGTCATCATCTATGACTGGGATTTTAATTAAAATTGATTTTGATTAAAACTGTCGTGGGATTATTTTCAAGAAATATATTTTGCCTTTTTCTAATTAAAATTGTGACTATAACATTTGAAAGAAAAAAATTACAGAAAATAGACCAACAATACTATAACGATGGCAATCAAACATGAATTATTCTTATATTTCAGTCTATACACAAAAAAGATAATAAAGATAATGTCACTCGAAGGCCATGAAATTCGTGATCTCCACACTTTCCTTCTGTGCTCAATAATTGAGGACTACTCAAAAGAGAATAGAAGTGAGCTTCAGGATCATAGCTGAAATGCTCCAACCCAGGCAACATCCTGTGCACCCTCTCCAATATTGTCACATATCCTCCATTTAGTTTGAGAATAACCATTTAAATCATGCCTCTGCAGAGACAAGAATGCATTTAAAACCTTGTTAAACTGAAATAGTTCAATGACATGTTCCCCTTAATTGCCAGAACTAGGAAATAATGATGATTATGCTTTGAGTACTGAAATTCTGCCACCAGGTAAGGGTGATTTGAAACCAGAAGTACCTAGTATATATTTCAGTGACATAATTTGACCTGGAAAAGGTCATTATCATAAAATGCGAGAGATTCTTAACAGATAAGGCAGCATATGTGGAGAGAGAAACAAATTTAACATTTCAGGTTAGAGACATTCAAAAGATCTAGAGAACTGAGAAAACAAGCCAGTTTTAAGTTGCAGAGATAGGGATGAATCAAAGGTCTGCCTGTGACAGGGTGGATATTGAGATTGTCCAAGTAATATTATTGCATTTGTCATCATAATCATGCATGTCTTAGTGGGTGGCAGAGCTCAGACAACATTTAAGAAGAATTTAGATGCGTACTTAAATCAACAAGAGAAGAATCAAATACACAGGACAAGGTGTTAAGAAGTCCCTTGTGCCAGTAGATGGGGAGCATTTCACGACATTCGTTGATTGTTGAGAGTGGTAGACGCTCAACATTGGGGGGGGGGGGGGGGGGGGGGATACGTATATGTATATCTTGGCCTGGGTAACCTTCAAGACAGTTGGGCACAGGACACATCATCAGTAGTGTACCCTTGCATCATTGGGTGTTTCAGCCTTTTAACACTATACACCCTCCACAAGGGCGGCCCGCTGCAGGATGATCAGCCCTCAGCGCGTGTCCCGTGTCAAACTGTCCCAAAGATTCACCATGACGTACTTGGGGCCCAGCATGGGTCTTTCCGCTTGAGCCAAATCCAATGGCTGCTTCTTTCAGCCGCGTCTGAGAGTGATCTTATGGTCTTCTGCAGAGCTTGACCGTGGATTCCAAGCTCCTTCAGCAGTCTGATGGTAGATGACGCAACAAATCCTCTGCATCCCACTTCAACTGGATAGACTTTGATGTTCCAGCCATGCTGCGTTGCCTCTGCTGCAAGCTCTGCGTAGCGCAGCTTCTTACGCTCATAGGCCTCCTCAACAGAGTTCTCCCATGGAACTGTGAGCTCTATGATGTAAGCAGTCTTCTGTGAAGGGGACCAGAACACCAAGTCTGGCCTGAGGGTGGTTAAAGCAATTTCAGGTGGAAAGATTAGTTGTCGGCCGATGTCTGCCAGCATCCTCCTATCACGGGCCCTGCATAGGTTTCCTTCTTCTGATCTGGTGGAAGGATGTTTAGGCATTTTCTGTCCTTCTCGGACAAAGGTTGTTGCCCTTAAGGGGGTGGGGGGGGTTGCTTGCTCTCAGAGGCAAGGAGTTGGTCGCACACTGCCTGTTCTCAAGGGCTGTTGCCAGGCTTTTTAGTACCTGATTATGCCGCCACGTGTATCTTCCTTGCGTGAGGCTGGTCTTGCAACCTACCATGATGTGTTTGAGGGTCGCTGGAGTTGGGCAGAGGGCTCAGGGTGGATCCTCGCCGTACCACTGATGGAGGTTCTTTGGTGATGGAAGCAAGTCATATGTCGCTCTGATGATGAAGCTGATCTTCCTCGATTCCATTTCCCATAGTTCTTTCCAGCTGATCTTCCTCCGCTCCACACCTTCCCACTGCATCCATTGCCCCTGTTTGGCAAGAGAGACCGCCTTTGCACTTCTTGCGGCCTCCTCCTGTCGCCGCAACTCCTCAACCACCAATGTCCTCCGCTCTGATGTTGTGGCCTTTCGCCAAGTTGGTTTATTTGTCGTAAGGCCAAAGCCTCCTCTTCCCTGCTGCACTTGCCCCACAACATCTTTGTGCCTCAGGGCTGATGAAGCTTGCTGTACTGCATCAGATGGTGTCCACTTCCGGCCAGTTACTAGGGGCGGCGCAACAGCACTGATGGTCTTGTCTCTAGAGTCCCTCAGTGTCATCTGAAGTCTTACTTTAGAACACTTGTATTCCTCTGTTAGACTAGTGAGAGGTAGTTCCAGGACCCCTTTGCCATAGAGGCCGATGTTAGTTAGACATCGTGGGACACCAAGCCATTTCTTCGTGTATGAAGTTATGGTTCGCTTCATTTTCTCCACAGTTGTTATAGGGGCTTCATAAACGGTCAGTGGCCACATTGTCCGAGGCAGGCATCCAAACTGTAGGCACCAGAGCTTCAGTTTCTCAACTGTAGGGTCTGATTGATGTTCTCCAGGCCGTTGACAATTTCTTGCCTTAGTTGTTGCACCTGTTCTTTGTCCTTGAGAGGGTAGAATACTACAGATCAGCTGCTGGCACATGGGATTAATACAGATGGGGCCTTGATGGTTGGCATGAACATGTCGGCCCAAAGGGCCTGTCTCTGTGCTGTATGGTATCTATCTATCTATCTCTCTCTAAAACTTTGTTCTTGTGCTCTTTGGTTTGCGGGGTTTTTCTATTTGCACAAAAACAGTATGGGATAACACTACGATTTTTTTTGCCTGGTTACTCATCGTTCTCCTGTGCTGCGAGTGCAATAAGTTTTTTTCCGATCGGTGGTATATTGTAAAAGTTATAGAGGTTTAAAAATCTTAAAAACTGCGCATGTGCAGATTCCTTCAGTCAGCACCACGCAGATTGGTTGCTTCTCCCATCAGTCAATGCCATTCCTGCCCCACTGGCGGTGGCTTGTCCCGCCTTACTCACAAACTCCTCTCTCCCCTCCTCACAGTAACTTGTCTATCGTCATCTCCACCACAGGTGGCGGCCGAAGGGGTGGGGGGGTGGTTCAGTGGAGGTCCTGTGGAGGCCCTGTTCCCCTGTCTCTCTCCCTCATCACTCACCCCTCTCCCTCCCTCTGCGGCAATGGCGTTCTCATCTACTCGTCCCCTGGGTCCGTCCCCTCCGCTGCCGCCATTGCCTTAACTCACCCTCACAGCGTTCTCGGAAGAGATATTCTCCACCAGCTCATTAAAACTCATGGTTCCCACCGTGGCGAGCACTGACTCCATCCCCCTCACAGCCCAGTGGCGGCAGCGAGCAGGCAGGCATGTAGGCGGGTGGGCAGGCCGAGTGGCAGCAACAGGCCGGCAGGTAGGGCAGAGATGGGCCAATCAGGCAGCAGCGAGTGGGTGGATAGGATGGGGAAGCGCCAAGTGGCGGCTGAGCCAGATTGGGCAGAGGGAGGGAGGGAGGTTGCAGGGTGGCCGAGCAGTTTGCGCAGAGTTTGAGTAACTCACACACACACACACACACAATGCAAACTGGTGCAATCATGTCAACTAGATCTAAACCATAGCTAACAATGAATAACCTGTGGAGGAAGGAAATGCAAGGGAGGAAGGGAGTGACTGAGGGCAGGGGAAAGGAGAGAGAGGGAGAGGTGAGGGAGTGATTGGGGAGGAGAGGAAGAGAGGGGAGAGATCCTGGGGAGGGGAGGAGGGAGAGTAGGGGGTGAAGGGAGGGGAAGGGGTAGGGCAGCAGAGGGGGAAAGTGGGGGAGGTGAGGAGAGTGGGGGAGGAGGAGGAATAGAGGAAGAGGAGGGGTGTGGGGGAGGTTGGGAGTAGGGAATAGAGGGAGAGGAGGGCAGTGGGGGAGGTCAAGAGGAATAATGGGGGGGTAGGGGAGGTGAGGAGTGGGGGATAGAGGGATTGGAGGGTGTAGGGAGGGAAGAGGAGCTATGGAGGGGGGAGTGAGTGACTGATTGTAGCGGAAAGGAGAGGGAGGGAGAGTTGAGGGAGGGATTGGGAGAGGGGAGGATGAGAGGGGAAAGAAGAGGGAGGGTGAAGAGGAAGGGGAGGGAGTGCTGGGGGATGAGGGGAAATAAGCTGTGCCTGCATAATTGTGGGCTATGCGTGAGTGGTGAAATATTGCATTGGGGGGAACGGGTTGCAATGGGGGAATGGGTGAGTGGTGGAATATTGCATTGGGGGACCAGGCCTCCCTTGTGACAGGGACCCCCCACTAGTTTCGTTACATTCTATGACTGGGGCATATGTCTGAGGTTACAGTAAACAACAGTTTTTCAGCAAGCAGAATTTATTTGCTGAGAAAGCACATTGGTTTAAGCAAGTGATTACATACAGAGTAATAGGATGGATAGATGATTACTATATTAAAAAAAACATAAATGCAAAATAAATCAACCAGACACTACAACAATGGAGTTAGCATGTCTTATTAAGAGGGTAAATTATGGAATTGCTGTGAATTATGAAAAGGGTGCCATTTGGCTCCCTAGGTTTTTACCAAATCTGGATAACACAATATAGAGTTTCTGAACTATAGCATCAGAGACCCATGTTCGACCCTGACTATGGGTGCTGTCTGTACGAACTTTGTACATTCTCCTCGTGACAGCTTGAGTTTACCCCGGGTGCACTGGTTTCCGCCCACACTCCAAAGACTGGCTTTGGTAAAGATCGTAAATTGTCCCCAGTGTGTAGGATAGTGCAAGTGTACAGGGATTGCTGGTCGGCGCAGACTCGGTGGGCTGAAGATCCTGTTTCCATGCTATATCCATAAATATACTAAAATAAACAAAATATCGTCAGTCCTGTTTCCCCATTATTTCACCATAGCCCATCAAATGATGATGGGGATTATTCCAATCAGTTAGATTATCACTTGAGTTAGATATGGCCCTTGTGGCTAAAGGGATCAGGGGGTATGGAGAGAAGGCAGGTACAGGATGCTGAGTTAGATGATCTGCCATGATCATAATGAATGGCGGTGTAGGCTCGAAGGGCCAAATGACCTATCCTACACCTATTTTCTATGTTTCTATGTTTCTATCCAATTATCTCCATGCACAGGCTGCGGCAAACAATGTCATCGTGCTGATCAGAGTACAATATGGGCAGCCAAATCAATGTCTCACACTATTGTTCAAAGGTATAATTAAGCTGATTTTGTTTTCCCCCTAGGAAATAAATTTAAAAAACATTTTAGAGCTCTTAGAACTGAAAGAGAAAGATTTGCCAAAAAAAATGTTATTCATTTTCAAATTTGTATCCATCCAATAGTTTTTGTTTGTAACGCCAAACAATCCCCATGACTTGAATAATTTAGTTGTTACTTTAAACATCAAGCTATACTCTCATAATGTAAAATGGCCCTCTGGGACTTCAGATTTCCACATAACAAATTCATGCATTAACAATTTTTGTGATGCCATTGATTTATCCATGATCCAATGATGACAAGGCTATTAGACATGAAAGCTTTCCATCCAATCTAAGTTTACCTTTGGACAGTTCTTTAGTTCTATTCTTCTTACTTAAATTCAAGCTACATTCAGAGGTTCCCTTACCCACCATTAAATACCTCTATATTTTCCCTAACATATGGTTTCCAGGCAACAATAGACATGTTTCTCTGCTCTGTTGTCAATTTTACTTCGGAGTCACGTGAGTGACTTCGTGAAGACCCCGCCAGGCACGCATACGCGACATATCGTCGACCGCATGCGAGCGACAGGCAGGGAGGAGCGTTGCTCCTCTACTGCTGGGACCTGCAGGTAAGTAAAACACTAACCTGCGGTCTTTTTCTTCTAGGTGGCCCTGTCGCAGGGTCTCGCGGCCGCCTCGGATCTGGCTGCTGCGGCAGTCAGCGGCGGCTCCAATAGTTGGAGTCGGGAAACCTGTTGACCCAGGAGGGTCCGGGCTCACACACTCGCCGGCGGAGGACGGCAGAGGCAGCCCGACTCCACATCACAGTCCGCAGGGGACACCGCGGGCTGGCGGCACGAAATGGAATGGGGCTTGCCGGCTCGCCGTCTCAAGTTCGCGACGGCAGAGCGGCAGCCCCGACTCTACACCACAGCCCGTGGGGAACACCGCGGGCTGGCGGTGTACATGTAGGAGTGGGGCTTGCAGGCTCGCCGTTCAAAGTTAGAAACGGCAGAGCGGCAGCCCCGACTCTACACTGCAGCCGCGGGGGACACCGCAGGCTGGCGGTGTGCATGTAGGAGTGGGGCTTGCAGGCTCGCCGTCAGAAGTTAACGGCAGAGCGGCAGCCCCGACTCTACACCACAGCCCGCGGGGGTGATACTGCGGGCTGGCGGTGTGCATGTGGAGTAGGGCTTGCAGTGCTTGCCATGGACGGCAGCCCGACTCTACACCGCAGCCCGCAGGGGTTTCTGCGGGTTGCTGGCATTCAGGAAGCAGCAGGCTTGCAAGCAAAGGCAGCCTGACTCCACACTGCAGCTGCAGGGATTCTGTGGCCTGTCTACATTCAAGTGCCCTGCTACTCCAGGGTATGCATTGTCTTCAAGAGGTTCAGACTGCCAGCATATAAAAGTTATTTAAGCATGAGAGGCTGGTCACCATACTTAAAAAAAAATAAAATAAAAAATAAATTTAAAAAAAAAATAAATAAAAAAATAAATAAATAAATAAAAAATAAATAAAAAACCCTCAGGTAAGATACTAACCTTGAATAGCTAAGCGTCTGTATTAGAGTTTGCTTACAGATGGATGGAGACCAGAATGAAGACAGCGAAGCAGGTCTCCAAGGGCCGTGCGACTTCAGATGGGAATCAGCGGCCACCATTCTAGAAGAATGCGGAGGTCGGGGAGCCCTGCGCAGCCAGGACCCGTCTCTCCACCACGGCTGACCATGGGGCCGCAAAATGGTGGAGCACCGCGTGGGACCAGGGTAGGCAAGACCTGGACTCCCTACCACTCTCACCTAAGCATAGTGACTGTGGGGCAAAGGTGCGTAAACGTGTGACCCGCTCGGTGGCTCGTTTTGTCTCTCCTACTATGCAGGTCTCAGAGATGGGGGAGAGCTGCGCACAGGTCATGCCCCGCTGCAGCGGGAGGCATCGACATACCGCCGGGGGTAACCTGCTAGACTGCGAGCCGGTGATGGACCTGCTGGAAGTTGGGGAGCCCTGCAGGAGCAGGAGGTACCGGTGTCCACTGGAACAGGCTGCCGGAGCGCAGACCGGTGGCAGCAGTTTACGGCTGGGCAACCCCGTTGTTACGGGTAAAGCCGGCTATGCGCCCTCACGGACCCGTGTGGTTAAGGGTGACGGCAAGCCTGCACGGACAGCGGAGCCGGTATTGGGGACCGGTACCGATCCTTGCCTCTGCCTTCCCACCAGGCAGAGGTGCCGCTTAGGTCCGAACGACGGCGGACTAGCGGTATGTCCGTGCAGGAGTCGTACACCCTGCAGGAGCAGGAGGTACCAGTACTGCACCGGAACAGGCTGCCGGAGCGCAGACCGGTGGCAGCAGAATACGGTTAGGCAATCCCGTTGCTGCGGGTAAAGCCAGCCAAGCGCCGTCACAGACCCCTGGGGGTGAGGGTGACGGTGTGCCTGCACGGACCACGGAGCCGGTATTGGGGACCGGTTCCGACTCCTTTCCTCTGCCTGCTCGTCAGGTAGAGAGGCCGCTAAGGTCCGAAGGATGCCGGGCTAGCGGGTTGTCCGTGCGGAAGTCGTTCAGCCCCGCAGGAGCGGGTGCTGACGAGTACCTGTCAGCCACTTCGTTGAGGTGTGACCTACTGGCAGAAGCCCCAGCGACTCATCAGGGCCTGGGGAAGTCGACCTGTTGTCCGTGTGTAGCGGCAGCAGTCGCATGGCTAGGATGGAGCTAATGGTGGAGCAACTATATCAGCAGGACCTGGATCGGCAAGAGCAGGAGTAGGAGTCTCAGCGGTCTGGGAGTCGGATCATGACCGCCACCTTCAATGCAGAAGAGCCCACTGCTCTCGATCCAGAAGAAGGAATTGGAGGTAGTGTCAAAAATCTGAAACCTGTATTCAGGGGTACCGCTGCACTCTACATTGGCAGTAAGTATTAATTTCTTGACGACACACCAGTTCCAAGACCAGGTGCTTTCAGAAACCATGGAGAAGTACAAGGATCCTGGAAATTGTGTTCCCCGGAACGTCCCGAGGGTCGACTCAGCCATCTGAGGGAACATTAGTTCCAATGCGAGGGCACAAGAGATGAAGAGGCAGGAAATTCTGAAGCTATTGGCGTCGGGCATCACGGTGCTCGTTAGGACCCTCGATGGGACAGGTGCATCCGCAGAGCAGCAGGATGCTCTAGCCCTCCTGTGTAGCCCACTTCGGGAAACTGTTTTAGTCAGAGCTCCATCCGGCCCGACATTAACCCTGAATTCGCTGGGTTGGGTCCTACCTCCACCACACCACCAAGACAGCTGTTTGGGGAGGACCTGCCCAAGCAGGTCAATGACGAGGCCATCAAGAACACATTTGCACCAGCTCCCCAACAGCAGAAGCCTTGTTAGGGCAGAGCCAGCATAGACTACCTCACCACACACCAGCTGCAGGAACAAGGATTTACCGAGGCGATTGAGCAGCACCCAGCAAAGACGGAATACTAGAAACCAGAACGTCAGGCCCGCCGGTAACCATGGAGGTAAGGGGGCCTGGTTCTCTTGGAAGTGCTGCATGCATAACCTCACAAGTAGGGGGGAGGTACATACATTCTGGGGCTCTGTTTGTCACTATCCAGGGAACAGAGCTATAGACATAATAGATGCATGTAACAGCCTTGCTTGCGCCAGGGAACTGACTTTCGACATGCTGCTAAGCTATGGGTAAATTGGAGCTACATTCCAGCCACATAATTGGGTCGTTACGCTATCAAAGCTTGGGTGAATAAGCAAAATCTCGGCAGGTATAGCGAATGCTGGACAATTACGAGCTTATGCAACTGCCAATCACAGCATAATTGAGGTACAATGGTGGATTAGCAATGATTGTGATTGTTAAATCCCATCATTACATCAAACCTAGTAGTCGCGTTACAAACCGACGCAAGCACCAAGGGCTGGGGAACTACTGACACCATTCCAGTTGGGGCAGCAAATGGGATTGCATGATTCTACTTTCTTCAATCACTAGGTATAAACTGTTAGATATGCTTGGAGCATGTCACGGGCTGCGCATTAATGCACTAATCTGCAGCATACGTATGTTCGTCTTCCAAAATAATACCACTGAGTTGGCATATTAAACCTTATGGGTGGTGTCAAGTTAATATCTTGGGATGAATTTAAAACATTAATTTGGCTCTGGTGGATTGAAAGAATTGGGTTCAGCTATGTACCTTCTGGATCAGCTCAATATAGTGGCGGACACCAGGTCACAAGTATTAATAACGACATCAAGTAGATTGAACCTCCAAATATCTGCTAAAATTATAGCCTAATATGGAATACCAGATTTCGACCTCTTTGCGTCCAGGTTCAGCCATTGGATACCAACATATGTCTTGAGAACTAGATCCTGGGGCAGTGGCGATGGACGCGTTTTCACTACATTGGGGAGAAATGCGGGGTTTCTATGCTTTCTCCATTCTGCTTCATCAGACAGGTGCTGCAGGATACGCAACCAGGCTCTGCAACATAAAGGACGATGGATGTCAAACAGCATCGTGCAGAGACAGTCCAGTAGGAAGCAGTACCTCGCCTACATAAGGATATGGGAGGTTTCTGTAGTCGGACCTAGACCATCTACATATCTGCTATACTCTCCAAGCTGCTGGTATACTCATGGGTCATCATTAGGATGTGTCCCTCAGTTACAGTGCCAGGAGTGCATTGTCGTCCTATCGCTAGATTGGACTGCGATGAGGTAGTGTTGACCTTCCTCAGGAGCTGGTCGCCCATGATGCAGATGGTCTTGCTCACCTTCAAAGTGGTTATGGTAATGGCACTGAACACAGCTCAACAGGTCCTGACTTTACAGGAATTAAACCTGGATAGAATGACCGGACCATAATAAGGTAACTTCTTTATAGAAGAATTACTTACACTACACAGACCTGGGACTACACGTCTGCAAATGGGCATCAGATGTATGGAGACGGGTCTGTTTCAGCCATGGAAACCCACGTCACAGGGTGATTGTGCAGACTATCTCCAGATGACACGAGGTGGTATTCGGTGCAGCAGGTAAGACACTAATATTTTAAATGTCATTCTATCAGGGCTGCATCCACATCAGTGGCAAGGACTATGGCGGTGTTCATGGATTTTGGCCTTGCAATAGCGAGCTGGGCCAGTGAATCTACACTTCAGCGGGTTTATAACTGATTTATAACCGCTCCCGCAACGTTGGCGGATTCAGTTTTAAGTGCTGTTCTCTAAACGTTTGTCCCCGAGTTCAGGGGGTTATTGTTGTATTAACAAATGTTATTATTTTTCAGCTTGTTCAAGTCTGAAATACGTTAACATACTTCCTCCATCAGAATTACGGCAGTGTGTGAGCATGGGCGTGGTCCAGGGCATGTAATCACAGAGCTTTGAAATCTTCACGAAGTCACTCACGTGACTCCGAAGTAAAATAGTAAGATTAAACAAGAACTTACCAGTTTGAAGTTTAATCTTTATTTTATGAGGAGTTGCGATGAGGGATTTCGTGCCCTCCGCTCCCAACCCTCTATTAAATATTCAACTGGTATGGTCAAGTTTTAATCTTACTATCTTCGGTTTGTGATCTGTGATTCCACACCGCTGCTTTGAAGAATGTCGCGCATGCGTGCCTGGCGGGGTCTTCACGAAATCCCTCATCGCAACTCCTCATAAAATAAAGATCAAACTTCAAACTGGTAAGTTCTTGTTTAATCTTACTATTATATTGACAAAATCCAGTGTCCACAACAGAGTATTAGTAAATTGGACTGTATCCCAACTTATGGAACAACCAATCAGAATCCTGATAACAGAGGGAAGAAACTGTTCCTGAGAATGTTGGTGTACACTTTCAAGCTCCCTTTTCTTTTGCAGGATTGGAACCGAGAGAATAATAAATGACTGGGGTTGATGTCTTTGCCAGTCTGAAGAGGGGTCTCGATCCGAAACATCACCCATTCCTTCTTTACAGAGATGGTGCCTGTTCCGCTAAGTTATTCCAGGTTTTTATGTCTATCTTTGATTATTTATGTTGGCTGCTTATCTGAGGCAGTGTGAAGTGCAGATGGAGTCAATTGGAAGAAGTCTGGTCTGTGACATCTACAACTCTGCACTTTCTTGCAGTATTGGGCAGAGCTGTTCCCCAACCAAGTTGTGATGCAACCCAGAAGTATATTGTCCATTGTGCATCTGTAGAAGTTGCTAAGCGTCATGGAATGGAATGCCTTTTATTGTCATTCAAACAATTCTTCTTACTTAAATTCGAGCTACATGCAGAGGTTCCCTTACCCACCATTAAATACCAATTGTGTTTTCTACAGTTGTTTTACATTACAAAAAAACCTAAGACCCACACTTAACACAGTTTACATAAACATTCATCACAGTGAGTCCCCAACACCTACTCACTGTGATGGAAGGCAAAGTCTTATCTCTTCCCTTTGTACAACTACAGCATCTAGGCAAACTGGGGCTCCGATGTTAAAGCCCCCGGTGGATGATGGTAAGTCCTGTGGCCGTTAAGCCATGCCGGGCGATGTAAGGCCCCGACTCCGTCGCCTTTAAACCCCACGGTGCAAGCAGTCCAACTCGCGGTCCAGCAGTCCAACTGCAGCGTCGAGGCAAACTGGGGCTCCGATGTTAGAGCCCCCGGTGGATGATGGAAAGTCCTGTGGCTGTTTAAGCTGCGCGGGTGATGTTAGGCCCCGCTCCGTGTCCTTTAAACCCCGCAATTCCAGCGGGAGAAGTTGCTGTTGCGGGAGCTCTGAAAAGCGGTCTCCCACCAGGGACCTGGAGCTCCCGATGTTCCTGTCCACCGGGCCTGCAGCCGGAGCGCCACCAGAGCTCTACCAGCTCCGAAGATGGCCAGCTCCATGATGTCAGGTCCGCAGGCTCCGCGACTTGAGCCCTCGGGTTGGTCCCGGCCAGTGGCCGCCGCCGGCTCCACGATGTCAGGCCCAATGACACCGGAGACCCGACTAATGGTTTCCCCCACATCCACCCCTCCACCCCCCACATATACACAGCTAAAAAACATCATTGGAAACATACCAAATTTCCTCAGTCTACCTCAGGAAGAAGAGGCATTGGGTTACCTACTTTGTGCACTTATATGTTTCCTGTGTGGCCAGACCGGCATTTTATGGGCATGACTTTTGCCGATTTGCATTTACATATGACGCTTTATCACTACTTACTTCAAAAACACAATTTCAACACAATTATCCTCCTCCCCCCACTATCCCATCATCCCAGGGACTTTTTGTGGCCAATCTCTTCAAGATTTTAGATCTCTTCAAAAAATGCATTTGTCCATTAGCCATATGATCAACTTAATCTTTCCCTCACTTCCAATCTAAACTTGTCCATTTATGACCTTTACCTTTATTCCCTTAATTCATATTAGTGCAGATGTTTACAAATATTATACATAAATTTTGCACCACCTGGTCTGACTAGATTTTATGCGGCACCAATTGACCTTGCAGTCTTATTCCAAAAAGGCTATCATCATTCTGGAATACAAAGACAGGCCGGCTTCTCTTCTCTACGATTATTCCCGTCCTTTAACCCCTCTGTCTCTGTATTCAATTTAAAAGAGAAATGCAAGCAGCTCTTGTGTTTCTTTGGTCAATTTTATAATTAAATTGACTGATTTTTGTCCATTTTACCTTTGATCATCAGAGTAAATTTCCCCAAGCCACCACATTCTTTAGCCCCAAGTTCGCTGTTACCTACAACGTTCATTCCCCCCACCCTCCCACCCGACTGCTCTAATAATTTCCATTATGCAATCAATCATACAACCTACTTTTCAGCACACACATACACACACAAAGAACACACACACACATGTACATACAAGCCCACTCACGCACACATATGCACTCGCACACTTGCTTCTAGAATTAATACACGGTTTTCTCAACCTTATTCTTACAAATTTATCATCAATAACTTTCACTCTAGGTTCTCAAATGCTTCATTAGTTTTCCAGCACCTGCCCACTTTTCCTGCAACTCACTTTTTTAATCTAAGAGCAATAAAAGGGCATCATTCAAACATTGATGCCCATGTAACTGTGGGAATGGTGCACAATTCATCTGCTCACAACACATTCATTACTTGCCTTTGAATTAGGTGAAATATGTTGTATTCACTTTATTAAAATACTGACTAATTTCCATTTAATTAAATTGCCCATGTTTAATCCTGCTCTTCTGATCAAATTATTGCCATTCAAATACTTGTTTTCTCATGTACTCTTTGCTTTAAGTTTCTAAACAAACTTTCCCGATCATCAAAAGTTGACTGAATAATATTGCCTCAATTAAAATATCGGATCAATAGTTTCAAATACCTCGATAAAAAAAAAAACCTTTAGTTCTTTTGCTCTGGGTTATACTCCCCCAAAACACTAGATGCAATATATAGTTTTATGGCCTGAATTGTTATGTAAAATAAAAGTATTTGCAGTCAGCAAACCAGTGTAGAGACCAGTTCAGCTTTTGACTCTGTCCATATCCTGAAAAAGGGAGAAGACACATTTGACAATGTCGGCAATTATTTCTTTTTCTAGCTGTCCCTCCAACTTCTTCTGCATCAATTTACCAAAGCTGGTAACTGTTGATTAATGGAATCTCTTGGTTAGCATTGCAGCCTTGCTATATCTACCAAAGTTAATTAATTTAACATCCATTTAACATTTACCTTAGTGTTATGGCTACCATTGTAGCTTGATTCCTCTATTTCAGATCCAGTATTTCTCTGCAAACCCAGCCACTCTACAAATCAGTGATGACTCACTCACCTAGGTTAACACTACTTATTTGATCTTCTGTGAGACTTTCTTAGTGAGATCCTATTGTCTCCAACCTAAATCATGGCCCCCTTTTGAACACAACATTATTTTTTAAAATTTAATTTAAAGTAATTATTTCATTTTTAGACATTTTTAAATGTCTCAAGAAAGTGAGAGAAAAACAACTTTTAAGACTATAGTACAGCTGGCAAATCTGTACGCCCAGGTCTGCTATCTAATGGGTGTTTTTCAGAGGCAGCGGACCACCCTTGCACCAGTTGCTGCCTATACCTTGTAGCTGGATTCCAATGTATAGAGAACCAGTGAAATAAGGCCATTACATTTGGTTTATCGAAGTCTGGTTGAACGTGATGCTTCTAGTCAACATGATTCAGCCCTGTAACATTTGGCTGGAGTTTATAATCCCAATTCTGTTATTCGAGCAGTGAGAACTATGTAGACCCATATACATGGATCTGCTTCTGAAAGTCAGCCTCATGTCAGCCAATGGGAATCACCATGGGTGGAACAGTGATAGAATTGATAGAGCTGCTATCTCACAACTCCTGAAGTCTGGGTACAATCTGTGGTTTGCACAATTTTCGCTGAGTGCTCTGGCTTCCTCCCACATCCCAAAAACCTACACATTGGTAGATGAATTGGCCATTATAAATTACCCTGAGATAACCAGAATGTGGAAAAGAAGATTGTGCTTGCTGATTGGCATGGATCTTGTGGACTTATTCCCTGCTCTATGACTCTGTGACTCTCTAATTGTTGACTGGAAACATGACTAGACCAAGTACAGAAATATCATGGCTGCAGAGAAAGGTCAGGAGCTTTGTAATCTGCTGAGAGTGACACATCTCTTGATACATGAGAACCTGTCCACAATTGTCCAAATGTGTGATGGAATGCTCTCCACTTGTTTTAGATGAATCCTGTTTCAATATACTCAAACCATCTAGGTAAAGCAGCCTGATGATTGGCATCCATCCACCACTCGAAACAATGATTCCACCCACCACCAGCAGACAATGCTTGTAACTTATATTTTTAGACAATAGCATCTAAACTCACAAACTCTACTGCTTAAAAAGACAGGGAAACAAGAACAAGTGTATGGCACAAACTGAACATTTTCTGTCCATGTCAGATGCTAACCTAACTCGGAAATGTGTACCTTTTTTTTACTGCTGATGTATCTAAATTCTGGTAGTCCCTGCACAACAACATTGTGGGAGCACATTCATCAGGCAGACTGCAATAACTTGAGAGTTTGGTTCATCAGTATTGTCTCAAGGGTAATTATGGATAGTCAATGAATTCAGGCTTTGTACATGAAACCTACATGCTGGTAATGAATGAAAAAATAACTGAGTATCATCGTTCTACATCTTCTGTTTTATACAAACAACAAGGATCAAATTTCAACCCCTGAGAGTTTCAGCCAGTGGCCAATATAGATCCAGAATGCATGAGATTGTATTTTCTTTTGACAATAGCCATTGAGTGAACCTGTCATTTAATATTACCCAGGAAGATTTCCCCTTAGGTACCAGTAATAAAAATAAAAGGACAGTTAATATTTAATGCAACAATGTTTTACATGGCATAAAGAAGACATTCACGGCATCAGTTATTTTAATTATTATACAAATATCCTCAGGGCACTTTTTCAGTGTGACATTTTGATGCCATAAAATCGAATTGGTTAATGAGCCTTAGATGCTCAAAGGTTCAACAGTGAGTGCTGTCTTTGTGTAACACAGCCACTTGCTTGTACTTGTTTGTGTTGTTTCGAGTAGTGAAAGCTCATCTTCTATTCCTTTCTCATGAAATACATCTAACATTTAATCAACAGACTGGACATATCCAAAAGCTAAGTGTAACTGACTGAAATCTCTATAGACAGCTGATTCTTAAATATTGTAAATATTATTTTAACCTTGCAGATTTTATAGATGTGGATTATGGAAATCATGGCGTTACCTGAATATGTCTCCCATTTTTGTGAATTGCACTGACATAATATAAACATTAACGGACAACGGAAGCATTGTCAAATTCCATAATTAGCTTTTAAATCATATTTCTCTCTTTATAATAAAGAAATATCCCCGTGTAACATTTCATATATTGGAATCCTCTCCATTAAACATGTTAAGCTCTTGAAGTTCCTTGAAATAGAAACATAAGAAATAAAAATACAAGCTATTCAATATCTCACATCTGCTGCACAACTTTGTAAGGTCATGACAAATCTTTTACCTCTGCACTGATTTACCGTATCAACACCTTGATTCCTTTCAATCGCTTAGTATTTCAAAATGCTTTGATATCCATCTTTAAAATACTCAATGACCGAACTCCCACAGTTCTCTCCAATGATTTCAGAGTTACCTTTCTCTGGCTGATGAAATTTCTTCTCATCTCTCTCCTAAATTGCTGACCATTTATTTTGAAAATCAAAACATGATAACTGCTGTAATGTGGCATTACTTAAATCTGCACGATGCCCCATATCTTTTGAGCACATCAATTTCAGGTAAATTGTGCATATTAGTAAATAGGAATCCCCAAAGACTTCTTTACTTTTCATTTAAGAAATTAAAATAAAATAACTTCTCGAAGAAATTGGATTCAATCATATTTATATAAAATATTTACAAAAGAGCTACCTTACTTAGCATCTTTAACATGGCATATCAAATATTAAGATAAAATATCTAATTTCCTTTGGATAATGTAATTATACCAAATCAAAGAATAGATGCCATCTGGTGAGTACACACACAATATAAATTATAAAGTCTAGTGTTATACAACCTTCATTGAACTTTGAAACAATAGCTAACAAATAGTTCAAGAAATCTAATCAGTTTGGGCATATTTTGTTTCACCCCTTCTGTCTGCTGCTATTCCCCTGATATTTTGCATTGTCTGCCTTTTGTCCAGAATGGAGAACTTTCCATTTGATGCTTGCAGTTTCTAGCAGCCACCCTGTGTCAGCTTACAGCTTGGCCACAGTAAAAAAAAGTCACTTTGATAATATGTTTCACAAAAGAGCGAATGTCTGTAGGTTTACCCATTGTGCATTTATACCTGTCCTGAAAGTGAAGACTTCTACAAACATGTTAAAGGGTGTGCATTGTAAAACACTCCAAATACCTGCTCTCGTCTCGATGTCTCATCAATGGATTTATCTACAGCTAAATTGATTTGTTTTATCTAAGATGACAATTAATTCAAATGCCTTTCAGCATTGAGCTACCATTTGTAATTAAAGCAGCTAAAGTTAATTTAGCAAAAATTAAGTGCGACACAGTGGCACAGCTGGTAAATCTGATGCCTCATAGTGCCAGCATCCCAGGTTTGATCCTGACTTCAAATGCTATTTATGTAGCAATGTTACAAAATTTTGAGATTTTAAAAATCAAGTCTGCAATTTATCCCATCAGATAAAGCATAAAAAGAAGTTTAATTTGACACCTAATTTACTTTCATATCTTCAGTATTAAGAAAGTTATGGCCATTTTCATACTCGGAAATGAGCATCTTGCTTCCCATTGCCTTTCAATTGACTTAACTCAAAAGCTGTGATCTGGAAAAGTTAAAAGTCCATAACATTCTTAAAAATTAAGAGAACTCAATGAAATTTTCAGTTATTATAGATTGAAGCATTCTGAAACAAATATTAAACAGTCTTACTTGGATTCCCTGAAATTAAAGCATATAATTAGTTAGTTATCTAATTGTAGCTAATTTCAAAATTCAATGAGTAGATCTAAACATCTATCAATTTCTTAAGAAAAGATAAACTTTTTTAAAATTGCCTAAGTGTCCAAATAACATTCACACAATAATCCACAATATAACATAATTTTTAAATCTCATTTTCATGAATTTCTGGGCCAAATGGAAGGAATTTAGTGTTTTATGCCTGTAAATTAATGGCCATTTAAATCAACTAGCGAGTGGGTTTTAGTGGAATGCGGTGGATTAGAACGTTGTGGTTAGCGGTGAAGTCGGGGGGAAAAATACTGTTTGTTCATACATTTTTTGGGGACCCCATTTCGCAACATAAAAATATTATTAATGCCTCCCGAAAAACCAACTTTTAATATAAAAATAAAGTATTTACCTTTTTTTCTCCCCTACGGAAAATGCTTCCGGTTGTCTGCGCTCACGTCTTTTGAAGGTGATTTTTAAATTACTCTAGTTAATAAATAATGTAGAGTAATTTAAAAATACCACCATTCATGAAATGTCGGAGCGATTTTTCTTCAGCAACCAAATCGCCCGACATTCATCGATTTGTCCTGCCTGTTGAAAAACGGCACTTTAAGCCCGCCCCCCTCTGAAAGGCGCGAAAGTCACGCACACGGGGAGCGGCAGAAGTGCAGCGCCGGTAAAGGTACGTTTTGTAACATACCTAATTTATGTGGAATTGTGCGTTCTCCATGTGAGCACAAGAGTTTTCTCCAGTTTCCTCCTACATCCCAAAGATGTGCAGGTTTGTAGGTTCATTGGCCTCAGTACAATTGTTATTGATGTGTAGAGAATGGATGAAAAAGTGAGATGGCAGAGAATTTGTGTGAACTGATGATCAATGGACTCTGCGGGCCAAAGAACTGGTGTTTATGCGTTATATGTCTAAATTACATTATAAAACTGATTTTAAATATTTATAAAATAACAAAAATAAGGAACATGAACAGATAATTACTCTAAAGTGGTATAAATAGCTTCTTCATTTCCAAGGTAGACAAAAATGCTGTAAAAACTCAGCGGGTGAGGCAGCATCTATGGAGAGAAGGAATTGGCTGTTTCGGGTTGAGACCCTTCTTCAGACTGAATACATTCTTCAATCCCAATATGCCCAGCCATCCAACTGTCAATTTATTCCAAAACCTGATTATGAGAAGCTTCATTTCCCAGGAATTTCTAATAATTCCTATCCATTGGCACCCAAGGGAAACCCAATGATTCCTGAAGTGGAAGAATATCCTTTTTAAGTAAAAAAGAGTTAGGATCTGGGACATTCTGACAATGGGATTGAGGAAGAACTTAAAAAATAAAACACTAGAACAGAAAAAGGCTCTTTGGCCTATTATGCCAGTACCAATCATGATGCAAATTTTATTTAATTTGCATAGATGCCTGCATATTTATATCCCTCTATTTCCTACCTGCTTATGTGTCTGTCTAAATGCCTCTTAAACATCACTATCATAAATGCTTCCACCCCCTTCCCTGGAAGTGCTACATGGACATTTTCACAAATCTCTAAATGTTTCACCTCTCACCTTGAAGCTATGATCTCTAGTACTTGGCATTTCTACCCTTTGAAAAAGTCTCTGACTATTTACCCTATCCATGCCTCTCCCAATTGTATATACTTTTATCAAATCCGACACTCCAAAGAAAATAATCCACGTGTATCCTATTCATGTCATACCCCACCCTGCTGCTATTCTTCCCAAACATTATTTGGCCCTGATCCCTCAGTATCAACCACAGCTAGGCTCTGATTACATTCATTGCTTTCCAGATGCTGATCATCTGACATGACACCCTCTTCCCCTCCCACCCCAAAATCTGACCCTTAATCACCCTCCACCTCCACATGCCTGGACTCACTTGATTTTCACCTTCTGCCAATCACAGATCCATTCCTCCTCCTCTGACAAATCAAACTTCATCAGAGATAATTGCCAGTGGCCATGATTCGCCCATATCCCAGGCCTCTCCCTCCCATGCTTCACCAGACCTGGCCACACCTCCAGACTCACTTGAATTGTTTTGTAAAATCTGCACTGGTTTTCCCAAAGTTGGTCTAATCCCATAGCAGCCAATACTGGGAGTTCAGGAACCATGTAATTTCAATGTGCCAGGCCTGTCATGTGCCTGCAAAAGGCATGAATTTCTTTGTTGCTATGAAGCATCCCAAAGCAATGAATCTGAATATTGTACAAACTACTTTATTAATGGTAAGGAGTTTATAACAAAGTTAAAACATTAATAGTGTAATCTATATTTTCTTTGTCACATGCTTTATCAAGATAAACAGTCAGATAGTCAAGTTGCTTTTCATATTGGTTAAGACTTCTTTCTCTTTTGTTTACTGGGTCACAATTACCACATTGGTTGATTTGCTTGCTTCCGTGGCATGTGAGCTGGTTAAGTCCTTCAGTATTGGTGTCTGTGTCTGTAACGATTATTTGAAACTTCCTATTGCAGGTTTGCTGTTGCTTTTCAGCAGCAGTGCTTATCATTCTTATTTCAAACCCATATTCTGAGTCCTTATCTCATATTGATTGTGCCATCCATCATAAATCTGTGATGAATTCTGCAATCATCACAATGTCATAAACAGCATATATTTTGACTGGTTACCTTAACCCTCTGTCTCCCTGTTTACTTGCTTCTTGACAGAATTACCACCTATTTCTACATGGGAACTATCCTGAGATCTCCTTGTCCCCATTATTGGCTCAGTTCCAGAGTGGAGCTATACCGTAGAGGATCAGGGAAAGGTGTTGGGATGCTTTGATTCCCAGAGGCATATTGAAAGAATATGGCCATGGTAGAAATGTGCTTCCATATTCTAACTGTGTTTAATTTGTACATCCAAATTAAGGTACAATGATTGTCAACCAAAGTAAGTCAGTGACTAACAGAAGTACTCAATAACAATTGGTTATCAGATCAAGAGGAGCACTGTGGTAGAATGATCTTCCTTCATTCTTCTAATTTTCCCATTTGTAAGTACAATTAGGAAAAAAATACAATTACCTGGTTATCTCTCCCTCTGTCACTTCCGATATTGTAATGTTTAATTGCTGGTATCTTGGTGACAGTGAATGTAATTGGAGTCAACAATTTCACACGTACTATCTTCCCTTGGATTCTACATCTATTTTTATGTTCAAATTTAAAATAAACTACCACCAACTGTCTCATGAGAGAAAATATATAATATACTATGTATGAGTTCTGAATTATCTCAGTGCAAAGTTCTATCGAGCATCAGTATTGTTAAGTGTCAATTGCTATTTGCATCAAAATGTTTTTGCACTCCAAATTGACAATGCAGTTAAAACTTTTTTAACAATTCAAATAAAGAATCCTTACAAGATTCTATAACTGACTCTAAAGGGGATGTAGCCTATGACATAATCAAATCTGAACTAGTAGAAACATTTACTGAAAAACTTTTAGATGATATCAGTTGAATCCATTTCTTATAACCTGAGTCCACGCTAACAATGAAAACATTTCCATCAGTTGCATTCTTCTCCCTAATCTTCCTGTCACATATCCCTCTTAGGAGCAATTTAAAGTGGCTTATCAACCTACCACCATATGTGTGAATGTGTGAAGAGACCAGAGCACCTATTGAAAACCCATGTGATCATAGAGAATATATGCATATTCCAATACATAATTCCTGACTTCAGAATTGATCCCTTAATTGATGTTAACGCAATGCGTTAACATTAATGTCCATTACGTGGCTGTGTAATCCTTCAAAATATCCCAATTTCTGCAACCTACATCTTTCATGAATTTGAGGCAGCTCCTCCTTTCAAATTTGACAGCAGGGTGTAAAATTAAATAGATGTGAGGTTAGGAAACACGTCTTCAAAAAAGATGTTGCTAGAAGCCTGGAGCTCTCTCCCACAATAAACAGTTTTTTAACAGCTGACTGAAAAATTTCAAAGAAAGTGCAGTGAAATTCCTTTTTTTTTGTATACAGTTCAGTAAAAGTATTACTATACATTAACATTTTAGTTAAGTACAGTGTATAGGAATCGTACACTGAGACAGTATGCGATAGTCGCCATGTCTTGGTGGCATTTTTCATGATTCAACAATGAATTATTGAAACAAAATTTGGAGGAGTCAATATCTATGCTGGGATAGATCTTGTGCATAACAGTGAATCCATTCATTCTGGGGGAGAGGAATAGCCATGAAGTGCTCAGCTCACTGGCATTACTAAGACACATTATTTGGTATTTTTCTCTTATTTTTCCTGATAGAAACACAGATAAACATTATGTTTATGAACATTTTGAAGAAGGGTCTCGACCCGAAATGTCACCCATTCCTTCTCTCCAGAGATGCTGCCTGTCCTGCTGAGTTACTCCAGCATTTTGTGTTCATAAACATTATGTTACAAGTTTATATAAAACTATTGTCAAGGTTAATGGTTCACTAGTTTCTACATTATCACATACACAGAAATATAGTGAAATGCACGTTCTCCATACTCTCCATCAAATTATACCACACATGAGTGCAACAGATCCTCTTCTGGAGCAGTACACAGAGAGTTACGATGCCATCTAGCAATGGCAGGAGAAAGAGACAGATGAACTGATTCAGGCAGATTCTTCAGCTGCAAGGAAATGCATCTCTGCAAGGCATAATGATCCTTTTCTTTGACTGCCCTCCTTTTAACAGTAATTTTCCCATGTTGCCAGTTACTTTACTACAAAACATAGATTGCATCAAAAATGACCTTTGAATCTGAAGAAATTGGAATGAGCCAAGAAAAATATGTCCTGGCCCTGAAAGTTAAAACAAAATTGTAGGTTAATCTAAGAATCTGTTAATGTGATTAATTAACATGAAATGCCAGCCTGATTCACCAAAAGTGAACCCCACTGGTGGATTGCACTAGTTTTCAAGGTCAACCCATTTTCTATAATTATTTTAAAATATATATTTTGATAAAGAAATGCTGTCTCCACCTCCTTGTGGTTTTCAGAATTAGAATTTATTTTCAACAAAAAAAATGTTGCACTAATTTTACAATCGTCAATATTGCGCCTCCCTTGCGAATAGGATATCTACTATATTTTCCTGGCAATATCAAGTTCACAATAAAACAGTATCTGTGTGTTTCCATTGATCAAATCCACTTCCAGTGACAGTGGAATTAAGTATGAGAATTTAGGCTAAGATACAATAATTCTTCTGTTGATGTGAAGCAAAATCAAAATCAAAAATGTGTTTTGATTTCTTTATTTTTAAGAACTTTCCATTTCTCTTTTTTCAGAAGATTATTTTTTGAGCCAAAACTTGCTGCTGGTGTCAAGCTGCCCTCTTTTGCTTCTGAAATGTGTTGCAGATATTATTTTGTCATGTATAGACCATAAAGTCTCAAGTTACTAGTAAATGCAACATCAATAGAAAATCCAAAATATGCAAGATCCTGCAAAGTAGCCATCACATGAAGTGAGGCAGAAGAAGCTTCATCCATGAAATACATGTGAACAACATTGACAACCAGCAAAGTATTGTCCCTGTGGTATTGCTAGCTGTCAAACAGTAAGAAAATTAAATCTCTGTGCATGTTTTGTTATACAAAATATTTCAAATGACATTAAAATTACAAAATATTTATTACATTAAAAATGATTAAAAATGGTAAAATCTGAAAAACAAAATCTTACAAGCACATTAAATCAATCAAACACATTCAGTTAAATTGATTTTACTACTTATCTAAGCACTTCATGTTTATTTCTCTTCTGTGGAATAAATAGATTCAACATTATTGCTCCAGGTCTACCCAGCACAGACTCTGTGATTGCTTCTTTTGCCGAGGGATGTATTACATCCAGGTTCTGCCACCACACCGGCAGATTTTAGTTTAGGTCTGAGATTCAGATTGAAATTAGGCCATTTGGCCACCAACCTAGCACCGACCAACGATCAATTGTACACTAGGGGTAATTTACAGAAGGAAAGTAACCTGCGAACCAGTATGTCCTTAGAATATGGGAAGAAACTAGAGCACCCGGAAAAAAACAATGCAGTCATTGGCAGAGCATACAGATTCAGTGCAGACAGCAGCTGTAGTCAGGTTCGAACTTGGGACTGTGGCACATAAGGCTGCAACTCCGCCACTGTGCCACATTTGACTGTAGTCACCATGATCATATTTATTCATGTTCTGGTAGATGGGAGTTAATAAGACCACACTACTGACTCTGCCAATTTGCCTTTGAGATGATGGTGAAGAATAAACTCCTCAATGGTCAATGGTGCTTCATTATCACATGTGCATACGCACAGTGAAATTCCTTTTTTGCGTAGAGTTCAGTGAAGTATTGCCATACCTAAGCACAATCCCCGATTAGCAAACTGAACTGAAATAATCAACTGAGACCCCATACAATAGTCACCAGGTTTTGCACATCCAGTCCGGTTCATGCTTTAGGTCTTATGGAACGGGGTAGAGAGTTTCAGGGTTTAGAACAGGCACAAATAAACATGGACAAAATACTTTCAAATCAGAAAAGTGGAAAGGAGACCCAAACTCGAAGTTCAGGACTTCTGTTTTCTCACAGGATTTCTAAGCCTGCTGTCAGTTGAAAGGGAAGACTGATCTAAACTGGAGTCACAGACAGATGCTTAACAGCTGTGGCAGGCTTTCACGCTATCATTGCCCTCAGGGCGAAATCGGGTAGCACAAGATGACACATCACTTCCATATGAGCTCAGTGCATTTTACGATGATTTGAAAGGGAGAAAAATGTCACAGCTACACGAGCTACCATAGCTTCAGATGACCCTGTGATCTCAATCTCTGAGAATGCCAACAGAGCATCCTATGAGAGGGTGAACCCACACAAAACATTAAGTGCAGGCAGCATGCCAGGCCAAGTGCTGAAGACCTATGCAGTCCAACAGGCTGGAATATTCAAGGACATATTGAACTTCTCGCTTCTACAGTCTGACGTTCCCACCTACTTCAGATGGGCATTTTCCACTGATACCGAAAAAGAATGTTGACTTGTCTCAATGACTACAATCCTAGACACTTAGTTACACTTCAATTCCTACCTAGAAATGATAAGGAACTGATTTAATTTGCCTATTGCCACAACCAAACAATAGCAGATGCTGTCTCATGGGGTGTGAACTGTGGTCTTGACCATTGAATAATGGGAACACATAACATACACTTACAGGAACAACACAAGAGACTGCAGAGAGTGGTGGACCCATCATGAGCACTGCACTCCTTATCATTGATAGCATCTACAGTACATGAGGTGCAATCACCAAGGATTCAAGGTGTCATCAAGCATTCCCACCATCCAACCCATGCACTGTTCTCACTGCTTCCATCAGGCACAAGACACTGAAGACTGAAGTCCCGAACCACCAGGTTAAGGAACAGTTACTTTCCAGTGACCATTAGGCTCTTGAACCAACCTGCACTACCCTAATCCTAATGTCTGAAGAAGGGTCTCGACCAGAAATGTCACCCATTCCTTCTCTCAAGAGATGCTGCCTGTCACGCTGAGTTACTCTAGAATTTTGTGTCCACCTATCCTAATCCTACCTCAGCAACAAATGCAACAGACCACCTCTTTCATTGCAATAGTCATGTTCTTAATTGTGTTACAAAAATGTTTCACTTTGCAATCTTTTTTCAGTAGTGTTTAATTTAACGACAATTTATATTCTTTGTGGTGTTTGACTCAGCATGCATGTAAGTAAGTGATAGATGCATGTAAATAAGACTGTTGTTGTTCCTTGAACATATGACAGTAAACATGACTTGACTTAACAGGTTCAGGACACCATGCTCGGAGATATTATGAATCTGGTGGCAGGTCATTTGATGCAGAGTTGTCAGCATTTTCTATTGAATTTCAGTGGCTTTTTCTTTTTGTTTCGAAGATATGAAAAATCAGGTCAGCCAGGGAAAATGACTTGCTTATTCTTACCACCACCCCACGGATTTCCTTGTAAATGGATTCAGACTATCAGGTAGTCAAAATAAGTGCTTCCATTCAGATCAGAAATAAAATCAGCAACAAACCTGTGGGATAACTTTATGAATAATTACTTTACACCAGTCAATTTAATGACTACTCAGATTGGATTTTATTTTAACCTGACTTTGTTTCTACATTCTGTTGGGGCAATACCTGTTCCTCACATTGGCACAGTCCATTGAGCATGTTTCATTGTTAAATAAGAACGTTGTTGATTTTTACCTCGATGCCATTAAGCAGCATTAACATCATGTCCTTTTAGACCCTTGATTGGCAAAAACCTATTGATCTTAGCTTTGAAATCCTTCAATGTGGGCAAAAAAACCTTTGTTTATTGTGGGAGAGCACTCTATGCTTCTTCCAGCATCTTTTTTTGAAGAATTGTTTCCTAATTACACTTCTGATTTATCTTTCTCTGACTTCAGGATGAACGACAAAGAGTATAAGAAATAAGAGCACGCGTAGACAACTCTCCAAGATTGTGGCTTTTCTTCAAATATAAACACTATGTTTCCTCACTTATCCATTCTTTCCTTTATATTTCAATATGTTCATTGATTGGACTCACTGTAGCCAATTGGGCCAGAGAATTCCACAGATTCATAAACCTGTAAGGGAAGGAATTACTATTTCACTCAAATGGGCAAACCCCTTATTTGCAGATAGACAGAAATGCTGGAGAAACTCAGCGGGTGAGGCAGCATCTGGTGGTCCTCACTCTGGCCATGGAGGAGGCCGATGACAGAAAGGTCGGATTCGGAATGGGAGGGGGAGTTGAAGTGCTGAGCCACCGAGAGATCAGGTTGGTTATTGCGAACCAAGCGGAGGTGTCCGGCGATGCGATTGCCAAGCCTACGCTTAGTTTCACCGATATAGAGCAGCGGACATCTAGAGCAGCTGATGCAATAGATGAGGTTGGAGGAGGTGCAGGTGAACCTCTGCCGCACCTGGAAAGACTGCTTGGGTCCTTGAATAGAGTCAAGGAGGGAGGTAAAGTGACAAGTGTAGCGTTTCTTGCAGTTGCAAGGGAAAGTGCCCGGAGAGGGGTGATTCGGGTGGGAAGGTGAGGACAAGGGGGACTCTGCCCTTGTTACGAGTGGGGGGATGGGGAGTGCGAGTAGAGTCATGGGGTATAGAAGAGACCCTGGTGAGATCCTCATCTATGGTAGAAGAGGGGAACCCCCATTCCCTGACGAATGAGAACATCTCCGATGCCCTGATGTGGAACACCTCATCCTGGGTGCAGATGCGGCATTGACGGAAGAATTGGGAGTAGGGAATGGAGTCCTTACAGGAGGCAGAGTGGGAAGAAGTGTAGTCCAGATAGCCATGGGAGTCAGTGAGTTTATAATGGATGTTGGTCAGGAGATGGAGATAGTGAGGTCAAGAAATGGTAGGGAAATGTCGGGAATGGTTCAGGTGTATTTGAGTGCCAGATGGAAGTTAGTGGTGAAGCGGATGAAGTCAGTGAGTTGTGTGTCGGTGCAGGAGGAGGCACCAATGCAGTCGTTGATGTAGTGGAGGTAGAGTTCGGGGATAGGGCCATGGTACGTCTCGAACAAGGGTTGTTTGATGTACCCTACAAAGAGGCAGGCATAGCTAGGGCCCATGCGCATGCCCATAGCTATGCCTTGTATTTGGAGGAAATGGGAGGAGTCAAACAAAAAGGTATTAAGGGTAAGGACCAGCTCTGGTAGGCAGAGGAGAGTATCAGTAGACAGGGATTTGTTGGTTCTCCAGTCGAGGAAGAAACGGAGGGCTTTGAGACCCTCCTGGTAGGGGATGGAGGTGTAGAGTGATTGGACATCCATGGTGAAGATGAGGGAATGGGGGCCTAGAAACTGGAAGTCCTGGAATCGACGAAGAGCATGTGAGGTATCATCAACATAGGTAGGGAGCGATTTAACCAGGTAAAGTTGAGGTATGTGGAAATAAGTTTGGTTGGACACGAACAGGCAGAAATTATGGGTCTGCCAGGACAGTCAGGTGTGTGGATGTTGGGGAGAAGGTAAAATCGGGCTGTGCGGGGCTGGGGAACGATGAGGTTGGAGGCTTGGGAGGGCAGGGAGCCGGAGTTGACGAATTCAGTGATGGTAATGGAGATAGTGGCCTGGTGCTCGTCTGTGGGGTCATGGTCCAAGGATAAGTAGGAGGAGGTGTCCGAGAGTTGGTGCATGGCCTCAGTCTTGTAGAGACCAGCGCGCCAGACTACCATGGCACCTCCTTTGTCAGCAGGTTTGATCACCCAGTCTGGGTTGTTACAGAGTGAGTGGAGGGCAGTACGTTCAGGGGGGGAGAGGTTGCAGTACGTTCAGGGGGGAGACAGGGTAGTGGAGAATTTGAGGCGGTTGATGACAGGACATCTTGGTCGGAAAAAGAGGGAGATCTACAATAATTATAGGCAGCATGAAGTAAATGAGGTGCTTGAGGAGCATAAGGAATGTAAAAAGAACCTTAAGAAAGAAATTAGAAAAGCTAAAAGAAGATATGAGGTTGCTTTGGCAAGTAAGGTGAAAGTAAATCCAAAGGGTTTCTACAGCTATATTAATAGCAAAAGGATAACAAGGGATAAAATTGGTCCATTGGAGAGACCGAGTGGACAGCTATCTGCAGAGCCAAAAGAGATGGGGGAGATATTGAACAATTTATTTTCTTCGGTATTCACCAAGGAGAAGGATATTGAATTATGTGAGGTAAGAGAAACTAGTAGAGTAGCTATGGATACTATGAGTTTCAAAGTAAAAGAAGTACTGACACTTTTGAAAAATATAAAAGTGGATAAGTCTCCAGGCCCTGACAGGATATTCCCTAGGACATTGAGGGAAGTTAGTGTAGAAATAGCCGGGGCTATGACAGAAATATTTCAAATGTCATTAGAAACGGGAATAGTCCCCGAGGATTGGCGTACTGCGCATGTTGTTCCATTGTTTAAAAAGGGTTCTAAAAGTAAACCTAGCAATTATAGATCGGTTAGTTTGACTTCAGTGGTGGGCAAATTAATGGAAAAGATACTTAGAGATAATATATATATGTATCTGGATAAAGAGGGTATAATTAGGAACAGTCAACATGGATTTATGCCTGGAAGGTCATGTTTGACTAATCTTCTTGAATTTTTTGAAGAGGTTACTAGGGAAATTGATGAGGGTAAAGCAGCGGATGTTGTCTACATGGACTTCAGTAAGCCCTTTGACAAGGTTCCTCATGGAAGGTTGGTTAAGAAGGTTCAACTGTTGGGTATAAATGCAGGAATAGCAAGATGGATTCAACAGTGGCTGAATGGGAGAAGCCAGAGGGTAATGGTGGATGGCTGTTTGTCGGGTTGGAGGCAGGTGACTCGTGGGGTGCCTCAGGGATCTGTGTTGGGTCCTTTGTTGTTTGTCATGTACATCAATGATCTGGATGAAGGGGTGGTAAATTGGATTAGTAAGTATGCAGATGATACCAAGATAGGGGGTGTTGTGGATAATGAAGAGGATTTCCAAAGTCTACAGAGTGATTTAGGCCAGTTGGAAAAATGGGCTGAAAGATGGCAGATGGAGTTTAATGCTGATAAATGTGAGGTGCTACACCTTGTCAGGACGTACATGATAAACGGTAGGGAATTGAAGAATACAGTTGAACAGAGGGATCTGGGAATAACCGTGCATAGTTCCTTGAAGGTGGAATCTCATATAGATAGGGTGGTAAAGAAAGCATTTGGTATGCTAGCCTTTATAAATCAGAGCATTGAGTATAGAAGCTGGGATGTAATGTTAAAATTGTACAAGGCATTGGTGAGACCAAATCTGGAGTATGGTGTATAATTTTGGTCGCCCAATTATAGGAAGGATGTCAACAAAATAGAGAGGGTACAGAGGAGATTTAGTAGAATGTTGCCTGGGTTTCAACAGCTAAGTTACAGAGATAGGTTGAATAAGTTAGGTCTTTATTCTCTGGAGCGCAGAAGGTTAAGGGGGGACTTGATAGAGGTCTTTAAAATGATGAGAGGGATAGACAGAGTTGATGTGGACAAGCTTTTCCCTATGAGAATAGGGAAGATTCAAACAAGAGGACATGACTTTAGAATTAAGGGACAGAGGTTTAGGGGTAACATAAGGGGGAACTTCTTTACTCAGAGAGTGGTAGCGGTGTGGAATGAGCTTCCAGTGGAAGTGGTGGCGGCAGGTTCGTTGGTATCATTTAAAAATAAATTGGATAGGCATATGGATGAGAAGGGTATGGAGGGTTATGGTATGAGTGCAGGCAGGTGGGACTAAGGGAAAAAAGTTGTTCGGCATGGACTTGAAGGGCCGAGATGGCCTCTTTCCATGCTGTAATTGTTATATGGTTATATGGTTATATGATGTCCCGCCGGCAGTTTAAAATAAAAAGATCTAAAGCCAGAGGATGGCAATGAGGGGGTGTCCAAGAGGGGGGTCCGTTGGAGATGGAAGAAGGGGTCATCAATGGGGTACGAGGACTCCCTCCCATGGAAGAACGCTTTGAGGCGGAAGCGATGGAAGAAGAGCTCCACATCGTGACGAGCACAGATCTCATTGAGGTGGGGATGGAGGGGGACAAAGGTAAGGCCTCTGCTGAGGACAGATCGTTCAGTATCAGAGAAGGGGAGGTCAGGGGGGATGGTGAACACATGGCAAGAATAGGGGTTGGGGCTGGAGGAAGGCATGTGAGTGAACAAGGCAATGTCTGGTGAGGGGGTGGTGGGTGGTCAGGGACGGAGGGGGTATGAGGACTATAGTGTGGGTGGGGAAGAGCTGGGGTCAAATGGTTTGAATGGGAAGGGGAAGACCTAGTGGAACAACCACTGAGGTTCCCTGGGTTAGGTTATCTAGCACTAGGACCCAGAGCAGTCAAACCCCGAGGAATTGGTGTCTGCAGTGTGGAGACTTCAGGCCCGATGCTGAGCCGATGATTCAGGTAAGGTGACAGCTGTGGTGTGCTGGAGAGCGGTGGAGGATTCCTACTGAATCCTCTACGAATTTTGGGTTCTTCAAAGCAGTATTCTCTCATTCTTCCACAATCTGGATAGTGAATGCCCACTCTATCTAATCTCTCTTCATATGACTCATTGGCATGTCAGGATCAGTCTATTGAATAGTTGCTGTACTCCCTCTACAACAAGTAAATCCTTCTTTAAGTTAGGAGATCAAAACTGTGTGATCTCACCATGGCACTATATAATTACAGTATCTTTTTATTTACTCAGTACTCCTCTTGCATCAAAGACCGCATGCCATTTGCCTTTGTAAATACCCGCTATATCTGCATGTTAACTTTAAGTAATTTGTCTCTAATTCACACAGGTCACTGAACATAAATATGTCCTAACTGTTTGAACATGTCCTCACTGTTTAGAAAATACCCAGCATTTGTTTATTTCTTCTGGTGGAAAAACGCACATTTTATTTTCTCTTTTGTACATTTGCTATACCGTTGCCTACAAACTTGGCCCATCCATATGCCTTGACGCTTCTTAGCAACATATTAATATTTATTAACCCACATATTTTCAAGTGAGCTGCAAACTTAGAAATATTATGTTTTATTTCTTTGGCCAATTTGTTGATAGAGTTTGGAAAATCAGGGCTCAAGCATTGACTCCTATGGTATTCCATTAGGTGCAGCCAGCCATACTGAGATTGTTTTTCTTTCTTTCTATTGATCAACTTTATTCTCCATTCATATTTGTTTAATAACCTCTTGTATGGCACCTTACTGAAAGCATTCTTAAAATCCAAAGAAATCCCATCCACTGATTGTCTGTGATCTATCTACGAGATACATCCACATTGAACCTCAATAGATTATTGAAATATAATTCTACTTTCAAAAATCCTTATAGGTGGGACATAGGGGAGAGATAGGGTGGGGAAAGAAGGGTGGGATGTGGGGAAGAGCAGAACGGGGGTATATAATTACCAGAAATTGGAGAATTCGAAGTTCAGACCATTGAGTGGTAAGCAACCCAGGCGGAATATGAAGTGCTGTTCCTCCAGTTTGTGTATGGTCTCACTCTGGCAAAGGAGGAGGCCCACAGCACAAAGACTGGCAGGAGAAAGTAAAAGGGTTGGCAGCTAAGGGATCCAGCAGGTTCTGGCGCACCGACTGCAAGTGTTCATCAAAGCAGTCGTTGAGTGTACAGCCGGACTTACCAATGTATAGGAGGCCAAATCAGGAACACCACATGCACGAGATGAGATTAGGAGAGGTGCATGTGGACTACTGTCGCATCTGGAAGGACTGTTCAGGTGGAGGTGAGGGTGGAGGTATGGTGTTACATTTTCTGTGGTTGCAGGGGAAACTTCCTGAGGAAGGGGTGGTGTTGGTGTGAAAGGATTTAAGTTTGCAGATGATGCCGAAGTGGAGGTACTGTGGATAGCAAAGATGATGAACAGAAATTAAAGCAGGATTTTGATTGGAATGGTCAAAGGAGTTTAATGCAGATAGGTTCGAGATGTTGCATTTTGGGAAGTCAAACCAAGGAAGGATCCTTACAGTGAATTGCAAGGCACAGGGGAATGTTGTAGATGAGAGAGATCCAGGAGTGGAGGTACATTGTTTTTTGAAAGTAACATCACAGGTAGAAAGCGTGGTCAAGAAGGCGTTTGGTGCATTGGATTTCATCAGTCAGCGTATTGAGTAAAGAAGTTGGGATGTTATGTTACTGTTATACAAGACGTTGGTGAGGCTGCATTTGGAATATTGTGTTCAGCTTTGGTCATCTTGCTAACGAAAGGATGTTGTGAAGCTGGAAAGTGTACAAGGATGTTTCAGGACCTGAAGACTGAGCTAAGGACAGGTTGGATAGGAGTGGGGTAATCTTTTAAGGTTTCAAAGGTAATGAGGGGAATAAATAGGGTGAATGCAGGGTATTCTACACAGAACACAGGAGACAAGTTTGATTTACCAGGCCCACTCCTAGGCTCCAGGGCCCCAATGTATTTGCTGCTGGATTGAAGCTCAACATCATTTGGACTTCCGGTGGTGCCATGCAGCTGTGAGAAGCACATCATTCAGCTCTGCTCCTGAATAATGCGCTAAAAGCGCAAAAAAAGCCTTCAAAGAAGACGGGACCAATTTAAAAATACTTACTGGGGATACCTGACATTGCGTAAGTGACGTCATCAGAAACCGCCGCAAAATAACGGGACTTTTAAACGACTTTTAAATGAGAAAAAGGAATTGATCCCAAAGATCCACTTCAAGACCTCTGACCAGACTGTTTGCTAAAAAGTTGGGAAAAACACTTGAAACATCACCAGAAAGGTCTGAAGAAGAAACTGAAGTTTGAAGATCTGTTGCTGAAATGGAAGCAAAGACAAAAGAAATGGAACAGTCTATAAGAGCAGCTGTGTTAAAAGACTTTGCTGATATGCTACATAAGGAGATTTCAGCACTGGGTACAAGTATGAAGCTCGGGAATAAGGAAGTTATTGAGACAGTATTAATGAAATAGAGACCGAGCCAAAAGCAGAAATTGAATGAGTCGAAGAAGATGACAATGAAAAGTTGGAGCCGGTTCTCACTATTTCTGCAGAACATAGCACTGCTATTGAAGATCTGGAAATTGCGATGAAGGAAATGTCTGAAGAGATAAAGAGAATGAAAGAAGGCCAAGACCGTGTTTCTGAGCAACTGGCTAGAATGACCGACAAATGTCTTGATCTTGAAGCTCAGTCAAGATGGCAGAATTTAATGATAGTTGGAGTAAGAGAAGGAAAGGAGACTGGAATGGATCCCCGGGAGTTCACTGCCAACTTACTTAAACAAGTATTCAAGCTGTCTGACAAACCAAAAATAGATGTTGCACATGGAGTTCAGAGAGCACATTCGAGGCCAGGAGCCCCTCCAAGACAGATTATAGTGAAATTTCACGACATAGCACTGTGAAAAAAATTCCATTCGCAACAAATCTGACGTTTGAAGCTGAAACAGTGCGATTCTTCAGAGACGACCCAGCAGAAGTGGCTAAGAAACGGGCTCTTTTTACAAAGACAATCCTGAAACTGGATCGCCCAAACATATCACTCGTCCTATCTCTCTAAATCTAGAGGTACAGCAATTATAATTTGCAAAGGCATACCATCTAAACTAAAGAATACAATAGCAGATAAAGAGGGGAGGTATGTTTTAGTTACTGGAGAGATACACTCTACTCCACTCACTATGGTAAATATTTATGCTCCTTATTTTGATAATCCACAATTAAAAAAAAAAAAATCCTGAATATAATCTCTGAGTTCAATTATCAAAATATGATAATTGAGGGAGATTTCAATTGTGTACTGGATAAATATATGGATAAATCTGCGCAACAAAAAAGACATCATATAAAATCAAAATCCAGTGAACTTTTAAATACATACATAAAAAACACAAATATAACAGATGTATGGAGGATTGCAAACCCAGCTGGAAAGGTGTATTCTGTTTATTCAATGGTACATAAAACCTACACACGCATTGATTATTTCCTAGTGGACACAAAATTAATTCCCTTTACAACTAATCCTATATATCATAATAGTGTCATCTCTGATCACTCTCCATTAACCTTTTTTCTAAAACTAGGAGTGCTCAATAAAAAATCATGTTGGAGGATCAATCCCCAAATTTTAAACAACCTGGATGGTTGTATATACTTAAAACAACAGATGGAATTTTTCTTTGAAACTAACGATACCCCAGACATCTCACCTTCCCTATTATGGGAATCTGTTAAGGCGTTTATCAGAAGTTCTATTATTTCATACCAAGCTTTTCAAAATAAAAAGTATAGGATCGAACAATTGCAACTAGAAGAACAAATTAGACAATTGGACCAAGAAAATGCGAAAGAGCCAACTATAGATAAACACAAAAAGATAACAATACTGAAATTTAAATTAAACCGAATTCTGTCTGCAAGAGTCATCAGATTATTTCAAAATACAAGACAGGAAATTTTCGAATTTGGCGATAAGCCACACAAACTTCTGGCACATCAGTTAAAAAATCAGATAAAGGTGAATTGTTCCTAAAGACATTAATAAAAGATTTGCTCAATTCTATCAACATTTATATACATCCAAAACAACAACAGACAGCACTAAAATTATCCATTTTCTGGACAACTTTAATCTCCCAAAATATGTTAGTAAATTAATACATGCGGATAAAATGGGGTCTATACCCAAGAGACATTAATTTAATAGTCTAATAATGTATTCACACAAAATTGAAGAAGAAGACGTATCAATTATTTCATTGAATGCAAAAAAAGTATTTGACCAAGTAAAATGGGAACACCTCTTCAAAGTACTGCAAAAATTCAAATGGGAGAGAATTTTATTTCATGGATAAAATTACTATACGACAGGCCCACTGCTAGAATATAGACCAACCACATACTTTCTCCAAAATTTCACCTATACAGGGGCAAAAGACAGGGTTGTGCATTATCACCCCTGCTATTTGCTCTTGCAATAGAGCCCTTAGCGGAAAGTATAAGGTCATCCGAATATTCACGGATATAATACTAAACATTCCAATAATAAAATATCATTATATGCAGACGACGTTTTACTATATATTCCAAAATCGCAAGTTGGTATACCAAATACATTAAATCTAATAGAGGAATTTGGTTCTTTCTCGGAATATCGAATAAACTGGAACAAAAGTTAAATCATGGCGATAAAACCCCAAGAGTTGACACACCTTTTAAAATCCTTTTAGAATTGCTGCAGAAAAAATTAAATACTTGGGTATCCAAGTAACCAGAATATATAATTCTTCATTCAATGTAAACTTCCTGCCTTTAGCTACTAAATTAAGTGCTTTGATTTAATTCTGGAAAACACTTCCAATGTCTCTAATAGGCCATAAAAATGATTTTTCTCCCACAAATTCTCTACTTATTTCAAGCAATACCAATATACCTACCTAATTATTATTTTTTAAACTTGACTCCAACATCACAAATTTTATTTGGGATTATAAATCACACAGGATTCATAGACGACACCTATGTAAACCCAAAGAATTTGGTGGACTGGCACTCCCCAATTTCTTGTACTATTACTGGGCAGTGAATATTAAAAATGTAATTTACTGGTTGGACAATTCAGCCCAACAGGTCGAGTGGTTAACAATGGAGAGAGAGGATTGTTCACCTTTTAACATAGGTGCGATCCTTCTCTCCCCAATAAAGTTGAAGATTACAATATACACGAAAAGTCTGATTATTCATAGCACCTTACAAATTTGGAGACAAGTAAAACTTACTCTTAAATGAAGAAATTTATCGCTACTCTCTCCTATAGCTAATAATCCATCGTTCAAACCATCTACTATAGATAACATGTTTATTCACTGGGAAAGACTAGGAATCAAAACGATTGGAGATTTGTACAAAATGGGAAACCTTTTATCATTTCAGAAATTACAATCCAAATACAATCTGAGAGGTAATCAATATTTTAGATATTTTCAAATTCGAGATTATCTGAAAAAATATTCACACGAATATCAAATTCTGATGCCAGATATATTAGATGAAGGTATGAATAGAAACGCAGAGTCAAATAATTTAATATCATACTTATATAATATCATTCTAAACATAGAAATTCCACCCTCAGATGCAATTAGAAGAGAGTGGGAACAGGAATTAAGTTTAAAAATTTCCAAAGACAGATGGGATAAATATCTTCTATTGGGCCGGTATTGGGGACTGGTACTGATTCCTTCTCTCTGCCTTCCCATCAGGCAGAGGTGCCGCTTAGGTCCGAACGACGGCGGACTAGCGGTATGTCCATGCAGGAGTCGTACAGCCTGCGGGAGCAGGAGGTACCGGCACTGCACCGGAACAGGCTGCCGGAGCGCAGACCGGTGGCAGCAGCATACGGTTAGGCGATCCCGTTGCTATGGGTAAAGCCAGCCAAGCGCCGTCACAGACCCCTGGGGGTGAGAGTGACAGTGTGCCTGCACGGACCACGGAGCCGGTATTGGGGACCGGTACCGATCCTTCCCTCTGCCCTCCCACCAGGCAGAGGTGCCGCTTAGGTCCGAACGACGGCGGACTAGCGGTATGTCCGCGCAGGAGTCGTACAGCCTGCAGGAGCAGGAGGTACCGGCACTGCACCGGGACAGGCTGCCGGAGCGCAGACCGGTGGCAGCAGAATACGGTTAGGCGATCCCGTTGCTACGGGTAAAGCCAGCCAAGCGCCGTCACAGACCCCTGGGGGTGAGAGTGACGGTGTGCCTGCACGGACCACGGAGCCGGTATTGGGGACCGGTTCCGACTCCTTTCCTCTGCCTGCTCGTCAGATAGAGAGGCCGCTAAGGTCCGAGATACACCGGGCTAGCGGGTTGTCCATGCGGAAGTCGTTCAGCCCCGCAGGGGCGGGTGCTGACGAGTACCTGTCAGCCACTTCATAGAGGTGTGATCTACTGGCAGAAGCCCCAGCGACTCATCAGGGCCTGGGGTAGTCGACCTGTTGTCCGTGTGTAGCGGCAGCGGTCGCATGGCCAGGATGGAGCTAATGGTGAAAGAGTCACTCGGGTGGAGCTCCCGCCACGGTCGCCGAGTCCCCCATGGATGGGAGGACGAGACCATGCGTTGGCAAGGTCCACGATGTGGGCAGCCAGCAAGCCCGCGCGGGCGTCGGGTCACCGTGCTGAGGCATTGGGTGCCGACTCCCCGCCGCGTTTGCCCTCCGTGGCAGCGGCATTAGGCTCCGCCAAACGAAGGCGTTCGAACACACCTCCCGCGCGGGAATCGCTCAGCTTTGCTGCGGCGGCTGGCAGCGACAACTTCCGGCACCGGGTTCACCTCGACGAGGTGCGGGCCAATGAAAGGAGCCTCAGCAGTATATCAGAGCATGAGGACTCCGACCGCCCGAGTGTTCAGGGCGAAGGGCGTATTGACCGTATGGAGCGGCTTTTGGAGCTCCTTTTACACAACCAACGACAGGAGGCATCCATCATCAAGAGGCCAGCCTGCGACAGCCAGAGGAGGAGGAATTTGCAGATCCTACACCGGTTCCATCGGAGGTGCCGCCGGAAGAACTCCTTGATGTGGTGGCGAAATTTGCTTCTCCGGAGACCATGGGACTTCCCCTCAACCCCAAACTGGCTGCCACCGTGGACTTCCTGACCAATCATCAGCTCCAGGAGGAGGTCCTATCAGAGGCCATAAACAGATACAAGGCCCAGCGAACTGCAACTCCCTCAACGTGCCCATAGTCAATATGCCAATCTGGGGCAACATCAGCCCAAGGATCAGGACCCAGGAGATGAAGCTCCAGCGGATCCTGAAGCTGCTCACTGCTGGGATTACCACGTTTGTACGGTCGGTGGATGGGGAGGACTTGAGCACCAAGCAGGAGGATGCTCTGGCTCTATTGTGTACCACAGTATGAGATAAACGCCTTCAGGAAGAGCGTCATTAAACCCACGCTGAACCCAAAATTCGGGGGGTTATGCAAAGCACCTCCTATGCCGCCACCCAGACAGTTGTTTGGGGAAAACCTCCTGAAGAGGGTCAAGGAGCTGGATGACCACGCTAAGACGGTGGGACTCATGCGGTCACATATCTCGACCAGGCAGCAGGCCAGGGAAGTGCCATTTTCAGGCCACGAGGCCCTGCCGTTAGACCAGCAAGGACCTACGCTCCAGCTCCGCCTCCATTTCGGCAGCCTCAACAACCGAGGCCTTTTAGGACTAGGGCCCCAGCGGCCAGCATGGGTATGCGGGCGCCGCATTATCAGCTCAACCTAGCCAGGAGTGCGCTGTCATTCTACCTCAATATTAAGGTAGGATCCAACAGGCTGGTGTCCAGACTCATGCAGGGAATATTCAATTTGAATCTGCCCAGACCACGCTATAATATCACCTGGGATATCGGGGAAATACTCACCCTGCTCAGGACGTGGTCGTCCATGGAGGGCCTGGAGCTGGACAAACTCACCCTGAAGCTGGTGATCTTACTGGCACTGACTTCAGCGCAGAGGGTACAGACACTCCACAAAATCCGGATCGACAGGATGATCTCTACCCCTGCAGAAGTAGTCTTCGTCATAGACGAGCTACTCAAGCAGCATAGACCTGGGTGCACCTGGGTGCACAGGGCTGCAGCTGAAGTTCCTGGCATACCCAGCTGATGCAAGGCTATGTTTAGCCGCCCATATCCGTCACTATGTGAAAGTGACGAGAAAACTGAAGGAATGGAGAAACCTCACCATAGAGTGATGGTCCAGACGATATCCAGGTGGCTCAGGATCGTCTTGGGTAAGTCACGTGTTGACACTAATATTTTCACATCCCATTCCACCAGGGCATGCATCAACGTCGGCGGCAAGGGTCATGGAGGTGCCCATGGACCATATTCTTGCCATAGTAGGATGGCGAACGAAGCCACCTTCCAGCGGTTCTACAATACATCTGTTGCCGCTCCTCTACAGTTCGCGGAGGCCGTGCTGAATACAGGTCAAGAACGTGGAGATGTCCCCGAATGAGGGGTTTTCTTTTGTTGTTAACTAATGTTGCTCTTGTTTTTCAGTACAAGCAGTCTGGAAAGTTGATTACTCCTATCCATCCTCATACGTGGTGTGTGACAGCATGGACGTGGTCCAGGGCATGGAATCACAGAGCTTTGAAGTCTTCACGAAGTCACTCACGTGACTCCGAAATAAAATAGTAAGATTGAACGAGAACTTACCAGTTCGAAGGTTGATCTTTATTTCATGAGGAGTTGCGATGAGGGATTTCGTGCCCTCCGCTCCCAACCCTCGATCATAATCAACTGGTAATTAGAGTCTCTTCAATCTTACTATGCCAAGTCATTTCTGTTGTTTTCTGTGATTCCACACCGCTACTTTGAAGAATGTCGCGCATGCGTGCTGGCGGGTTCTTCACGAAATCCCTCATCGCAACTCCTCATGAAATAAAGATCAACCTTCGAACTGGTAAGTTCTCGTTCAATCTTACTATTCTCATTTAGTTTAGTTTAGAGATACAGCACAGAAACAGGCCCTTCGGCCCACCGAGTCCATGCCGGCCAGTTATCCCCACCCATAAATACTGTCCTACATGCACTCGGGACAATTTACATTTATACAAAACCAATAAACTTTCAAACCAGTACGTATTTGGAGTATGTGAGGAAAAACGAAAACTCGGAGAAAACCCACGCAGGTCACGGGCAGAACGTACAAACTCCATGCAGACAGCACCCGTATTCAGGATCGCACCCGGGTTTCTGGCTCTGTAAGGCAGCAACTCTACTGCTGTGTCACCGTTTGTCATATTTCCTTATAACATGGAGAGTCATTCAGCCCAGCGAGTATGTGTTGATTCTCAGTATAACACATGAATCCATTACTACCCATTTTCCCA
Source organism: Raja brachyura (assembly GCA_963514005.1). The sequence goes on along the minus strand of OY740786.1, from coordinate 46,309,315 downwards.
TAAACTAGTCCATCTCACATGCCCATTAACACTCCCTTCACAATACTTCTAATACCCCCAACACCAGGAGACATCAGTAGGCAATTCACTTAAATACCCCAGTCTATGGTAGATGGCACAGGCCTGATGCCTGAAAACCAGTGGTGGGAGATGAAATGCCACTGCCTTGTGTGGATAGCAGTTTCAGATCGCATGATACAATTGAAACTATTCCTGGAGTGAATAGACAGTGTGCTATAGAACTGCTGTGGTCTAGATTATCATCAGTCTCCTAACCCATGGCAACAATTGAATCTCACAGTACAGTTTCATTCCAGCGGGACATTCCAGCGCCCGCCGGGGGCTCCAACGCTGTGACTTTGACTTTGGGCCTAGAGCGGGGCCGTACATCACCCGGCCCGGGCCTGGGACTTGGCACCGCCCGCCTGCAGCTTCGACCTCAGGAGAGAAATGGTGCGGGGGAGAGAGAAGACTTTGCCTTCCATCACAGTGAGGAGGAGATCCACTGTGATGGATGTTTGTGTCAATTGAATTGTTTGTGTTTTTTTTATGAATTGTTCTGGTTGTAGAAACTGAGTTTCGTTCGAGCCTCTCTGAGGTTCGAATGACAAGCAATAAAATCAAATCAAAATCAAATCAAATCAAATCAAGTTTCCTGAGGGATAGTGTTCTCCTGGTGGTCAGCTCTCCGACTGGACAGTGTAACAGCTTTTTCTTGGGTGAAAGCAGTCTATTCTCTGGAGATATTTCTCTGTTCATGGAGATGAACAATCTGATCTCAGCTAATAGTAATAGTTTTTTTTAAATATATCTGACAGCGAGGAGAGCTCTGATCGGAGCTGTGTTTCCTGTGTTCTTTTGCCTATATTTCCCCATCATTAGCTGCATTCCCCTGCCATGGGCCTATTCCTAGTGCTCTGCTGACAATGCAAATCAGTAACTTATGCCTCAAGAGATCTTACACACCAACTTCCACCTTGACTACAATCCACTGATGCCGGTTTTAGGTTTAGGTTTATGATTGTCATGTGTACTGAGACAGTGAAAAGCTTTGTTTTTGCATGATATTCCATTAGGTCAGATAATACTGCACATAATTACAATCAAATCACACTCAAGTACACTGGATAAAGTAAAGTGCAAGATACAGAGTGCAGAATATAGTTCTCAGCATTGTATCACATCAGTTCTATAGACAAATGCTATACGCAATGAGGCAGTTAAATAGGACTGTACCCTAGCACATGGAAGAACCATTAAGTGCCCTGTTAACATAGTGGAAAATCCTGCTCCTGAGTCAGGTTGTGCGTGTTTTCAAGCTTCTGTGCCTACTGCTGGTAGGGAGATGTGAGCATATAGAATGACTGGATTAGGACAAGTCTGATTATGTTAGCTGATTTTCTGGGCCAGCTTGAAGGATGGATGGAGATAATTGTAAAAAATTGTGTCTGCATGACGGATTGGACTAAAACCACAAAGCTCTGCAATTTATTGCAGTCTTGGGCAGAACTAGTCCCAAACCAAGCTGTAATGCAACCCAACAGTATGCTTTCTGTGGTGCATCTTCACAAGTTTGAAAGAGTCATTGGAGACAAGCCAAATTCCCAAAGTCTCCTAAGGAAGTAGAGGCATGCTGGTGCATGAATCCCAGAAGGTTCATTTGCAGGTTGAGTGTGTTTAGTAAGAAATACAATTGCAATGTTAGTAGTCATTTCGAGAGGACTAAAATATAAAAGCAATGATGTTTCTTTAGAATGTATCAGATCTTCCCACTTCTGCTTGTAAGCCAGGAATGGAAGCACAGCCAGGTGATTATATTTACTAAAGTGTGGTCTGAGAATGGAATAGTGTACATTTAGATACTGGGGTAGTCATAGTTGAGGGTGTTTGGGCCTTTGGTTGGGCAAGAGATGTGCTGAGTTTTTTGGCAGCATGAGGTTGGTCTGATTGAAGTCCCCAGCTACACCAAGGCCTCAGGGTACTTCATTTCAAGGCAGAATGTAGTTCCGCAAATGCTAATTTATTCTGTCTGGGATGGGATGTGGATTGCTGTCAGGATAGCATAAATGAATTCCTGCAGCAGATAGTAGGAATGCTCATCAACATAAGGTATCCTAGTTTTGGGGAACTGTATCTTGCCACTTTATATGACGTCATATCATTTTATATGAAACAACCCCTCAAATCTGATCTCTTCAGTCCTATGCAGTAGAGCGGTATTGTAGAGGATCATTTGGGAAGGGATCTGTTTGTCCCTCACAGAATCTGCTTTCATAAAGCCACAAAAGAAGAGTAAATTATGGTGTATACAATGACTATTGGAAAATCATTCATTATAATGACAGATGGGTGAATAATGAGGACACAGAAGATTCATCCTGAGGAGAACAAGGGTTTCTTCAATTGCATTAGCTGCATTAAGTTACATTAATGTCGCTTGAGATTAAGTCATTATTTTCCAGGCAGATTAGGCTTTAGGAGTGCTCGAGAAATGCTCTCTTCTCTGCTGATACTGTTATTCTTTCCTTGGAACAGTAATTTGTAAGGCAAAAGGGAAGTGTTATTACAAAGTCCAGGAAAGCATGTGAATGGATGTGTGTGTGTATGTGTGTGTGTATGTGTGTGTGTATATGTATGTGTGTGTGTGTGTGCGCGCATGTGTGTATGTTACCCGGTGAGAAGGGAATAAAAGTGAAATCGCAGGTGGAGTAATATCGGCATGCATGAAATCAGTGTGCTTTTGTTTCTGTATATGTGTGCGTGGCTATGTTAAACATCTCTTTAAATTACCTGATAATTTAACCTTGTATCAGCAAATTCGCAGTGCACTTGCCAAACAGCTGAAATTTTTTTTAAAAATCAGTCGTTGCTGTTCATTGGAAAATTATCATTGAAGAAGTGATGTTGGAAAAAACATAATGAATTCATTGTGCCACCAGCCAAAAAAGAGCAAACATCTTGAATATTTTTGGAATTAGATTGTAAGATGCAAAAACTGATAAAATGTCTCTTCAATTCGATAGAAACTTCAATTGTGTGAATTGATAGAAAGTATGGAATGCATGCAGCAGTATTGGTTGCTGAATGTACACTAACACTGATTGCATGACCACACAGCAGAATTCAACAGCACTGATTCAATTATGTAAGTTTGGAGTGTAGCTGGTATAATAGTAAGATTAAATGAGAACTTACCAGTTTGAAGTTTGATCTTTATTTTATGATGGGTTATGGTGAGCGATTACGTGAAGAAGCCCCGCCAGTGCGCATGTGCGTCAATCTTCAAAGAAGCAGCATGAAATCACAGTAAATACCATCAAAGTGATATAGTAAGACTCAGAAGACTAGAACTACCAGATGATCTTTGCGATGAGTGCCGGGAGTGGAAGGCACGTAATCGCTCACCGTAACTCCTCATAAAATAAATATCAAACTTCAAACTGGTTAGTTCTCATTTAAGCTTACTATTTACTTCGGATTCACGTGAATGATTCCATGAAGATTTCATAGCTCTGTGATTTCATTCCGTAGATCCAGTTCCATATGGACACACTGTCTCAGGATAAACAAATAATGTATTGAACATTGTTTAAATTACACAATGGATGTTTTTAACAATGAAAGAACAGTAATAATCCCTCTCTCCCAGGGGGAAATTACAAAGAACACAAACAGAACCCAAAACAGCATGCCCAAATTCTTCCATTGCGAGGACAGGTTTATCATATAATCGTGGAAAGGTTCCTTCACTGGACCATCCTGCGGCCCCAAGGATTTGATCTAAAGGCACGGCCTGTGCCTTTGCTGCGGACGTTAACGCCGCCTTGGTGGAGTGAGATTTAAACACATCAGTGTCTACTCCAGCATAATCCAAAACCTGTTTCAGCCATCTAGAAATAGTTTGTACTGACACCTTTCTATGAGATTTTTTGTGGCTGATGAGCATCGCTGTTTCAGAGCCTCTGAGACTCGTGGTGACCTTGATATATTGACTCAGGTGCATAGATACACATAGTCTCAGGTCAATGGGGTATGCTTTAAAGCTTATTTTGGTTCCAGCCGTCCCTGGCCTGCTTTGTTTGCTTAGATCATATACATAAAATGTAATATTATCTACAGAAGAATGCATGCTGTCTAGTCATAGCGTTTGCAATGTCTGAACCCATTGTGATGACACTAGTGCCATGAGCATGACCACTTTGAGTGTTAACTTCTGGTAAGACGGAGATGTAATTGGAGCCCGTTGCCTAAGCAGTGTGAGAACTATGCTCACATCCAGATTTAGGTTTGGGAGGGTTTTTATTAAAATACCTCTCATGAATTGGGCCATCAATGGATGAGATCTGACAGAGTGTTGTCCTGACCCTTGCCCTAAATAGCAGGACAAAGCACTCGAGCACTATTAATGGCACTTTAGCTCAACTGCTCATTAAAATGCAATGTAGCAAGGAACTCCTATATATCCGGTATGCCTGCAGTATGATAAGATATATTTGACTGTAAACAGAACATCTCCCATTTCTTAATATGATATACATATTGTTTTTAATACTATCTCTCCAGGCCGCCATAATCAGATCCACGGTCCTACTCGATAGTCCGAGTCCCTGGAACGGTCTGGTCAGAATACGCAAATCAACAGATTAATACGATCATGTAAAAGGTGACTCTCTCTTGTCACAGGGTGAACCAACAAGTTGCTGCATTTGGGGATAGTCATGAATGGCTGTGTCATCAGCTTCAGGACCAATGAGAACCATGGCTGTGTGGACCAGTCAGGAACTACCAAAACGCCTGAAGCGGAGTCGTGCTCTATTTTGGTGAGACATTGACTGATGACTCAGAATAGGGGAAAAGAGTAAAAAAACGTACGTCCCCAATTAGCGAGAATGCAATCTGCCGCTATTGCCCCTGGATCCGGTTCCCATGAGATGTATTTAGGTAACTGGTGATTTAACCTGGATGCAACAGATCTATGTCTGGCAATCCATAATGGCTGACAATAATTTTGAAAACTTTTGGATTCAGCATCCATTCTGTGTTGTCATTGAATTTACGTGACCTGGTGTCTGCCACTTTCACGTTATCTCTACCTGGTAGGTAGATAGCTGAGACCCAGATGTTTCTCGTAAGGCACCAGTGCCAGATGAGGTTAGCCAGATTGTCACATGATAATGACCTAATTCCACCCATGTGATTGATATATGCACAGCTGTGGTATTGTCAATCTGAAGCTGAACATGTAAATCATGCATTGTTGAGCAGTATGCTTTTAGGCCATAGAATGCACCCAGCAATTCTAAGTAGTTTATCCCATGCCTCTGCAGGATTATTGCCTCTTGCACAGTCCATCTGCCACCACAGCTAGACTCGGTATCAGTGGCTCACCATCCTGAAGCACTCACATCAGTTTGTAAAACTGAAGGTTGTTGAGTCAGAATGTCTCTAGTACATTGTGAGACATTAGTTACCACCATTGCAACTCGGTGATAGCTTCGGCTGGCAACTGCTTTGGTCTATCGAAATGACGTGCATGTTCTTTCAGTGCTTGTTCTTTAGCTCGTTGCACATTCTGATAGTGCAGAGGTCCGAACTGCACTCCAGGGAAAACCACCACTAATTTACCAATGACACTGGCTACTTATCGGATGGAGGGTTGTTGTTCATCTACCAGATTGCCACAGGCCTCCATAATTTCTACAGTTTTGGCAATAGGCAAAGTCACTGACATGTTAGACAAATCAATGATGAACCCCAAATAGTCAATCATTCTAGATTGTACTAATTTGGATTGAGTTGGATGGATGAGGAAACCTAACCTCTCAAACAGGTGTTTGGTAACTGAAACCGATTCCTCGGCTGCTTCCTGAGTTTTGCCTATGATAAGAACATCATCCAAATATGCCATTACAATGTGATTCTGAGCACGGAGTAGCCCTAATATTGGTTTCAACAATTTTGTAAATAACCTAAGGCTGAGGTTAACCCATTAGGCAAAGCTTTAAATTGCCACAGCTGTCTCATCCAACTAAATTTCAAGTATCTATGGTATTGGTTATCAATTCATATTGAATAATATGCATCTTTCAGATTTATGGTTGCCACCCTTTTGATACCAGTTGCTTAGCAGTACTGAAATTTTCCATTTAAAAAATGTTTATACTGGACATAAGAGTTAAGCCGGGTTAGGTCCAGAATGACTCGACACCCACCGTCCTTCTTTTGCCTGGGGAATATATTGGACACAAATTGTTGAGGCTGATATGCCGTCCTTTAAATTACCCGTTTTTGGAATAATATTCCAATTTCATCATTCACCTGGTCTTGCAAAACCCATACCCGACTAGGTGTATTTTGTATGCGTGGATGTACTTCCAAGATAAACTCGATTCGAGACCCCCGGATACTGTCCAGTATGAATAGATCTGATGTTATGCAGCACCATTCATCATAGAACAATTGCAACCTACCCCCAACCGGTGACTGATCTCTAGAGGATATATTCTGAACTAGTACAGTACTTGTACCTCCATGGTTCCTTGGTCTCCTGGCCCTGTTGGGGGTGTGCATTGGAGCATGCCAATGGCGTGTAGCTGGAGTCACCCAGCTTGGTCCTTGACCTGCACCAGCGTCTGTAGCCCGTCTGAAAGGGTATGGTTTTCGAGGCGGCATCCTGCTCCCTGGATGAGTTTTGATGAGGCCGATTGTTTTTGTCTCATCACCCAGGTCTTTTACTTGTTTCGCTAGATCCCCCCTGAATAGTAAGTTTTTAGTGTCTGGATATTAGAGGATCTGCACAAGGCTGTGAACCGTGGCTTGAGCGTAGGCTTGATGGCTATTTCGTGAATAATTAATTTTCAAAATTGGCATTACACAGCAGGGCCAGCATATCCTGCAGTGTTTTTTTGATAGTGATGCCCCTAATGGTACCATTCACCCAAACGCCGTTATTCCTGCTCCAACCAGTTTCAGGACTTTCTGCAGCCTCAACTCATGCGCCCTCATGGATGTGCCCATTTGCCCACAGATAGCCTGGTTCATTGTGGGCACTTTGAGCGATGCACAGTTAGCAGGTGTCTGATATCTCTGCAAAGTTTCCTCCATTATGGAGCCCTAGAGCTGGTGAGGGGCCATATAGTTAACATTGCAGGCCAGGTTTTCATCCATCTCTTCACCAGTTCCAGCCGGTATGGCAAATTTGCTTGCCACATCCGGCACACCTGGAGCATAGCTCATGTGCTTTGGTGCATGCTCCTCTGCAGCACCACCAACTTCAGGGTTAGATTTATACTGCCCTGGCCTCCCGGCTCATGCTCAAGGGAGGTATCATGCAGCCCTTGAAAAGCCGGTGCTGTTATGGGTCCCCATGCAGACTCGTAGGCATATTTTTCTTCCTGCCTGTACAGCTCTTCGCTATACGGACCTCTGCTAAAGGTTGCTGCTGAGAGCTACTGGGGAACCCTGGGGGTATAAAACCCCAGCTGGAATACCTCCTGGTTGATCATTTTGTCTATGAGGTGTTCCATCTTGTCCAGACGTCCCCAACCTTTTTATTGGAAGGAGGGGAGTCTTCCTAGCCTGACTCTGATGAGTCGACAGGCATGGACAATTTCTTCTTGGCCTTCCTCCCGACAGGAGTGGCCACAGTGCTCTGAAGCACTGGAGTTGCTGCCGCTGGCTGAACTGCCATCGGCTCTGAAGTCGGCGCCTCAGAAACCGGCATACGCTTCTTGACTGCGGTCTCACGGGTAAGTTTTTTACTTCTAATGGCGGCATCCCTCGCCTTACTTTTTGTTAATTTTTTCATTCTGAATTTGTTCCTGCTGGTTCCTGCAACCAGCCTTACAGAACCTAAGTAAACCGCAGTAACGTTTAACACTTACCTGCGGGTTTTACTTACTGCTGGTGGAGCTGTGCTCTCCAGCCCGTCGGTGCGCCATGCATCTGACGTAATGACGCACATAAAATATAGGAACGTTAATAACATTGCTTCCACAAAATACCATCTTGTGTTCATTGAATTCTTAAAGAAATAAAGACAGCCAGGTCCACCACGAGCACAACCCTTCCCTCCATCAAATGCATCTACATGCCCTGCTGCAAGAAGGTGGCAGCTATCACCACCATCTAAGCCATTCCCTCTTTTCATTGCTATCATTGGGCAGGAGGTATACGTGTAGGTGCCTGAAGCAATTCACAAAAAAAAAATCATAAATAGCTACTTTCCAACAACTATCAGGTTCATGAACCAACCTGCACAACCTTAATCCTACCTCAATAATGGAACACTATAGATCATTATATAGGTATAGGTCCAGTCTGAAGAAATGTCTCAACCCAAACCATCACCCATTCCTTCTCTCCAGATATCCTCTCTATCCTGTTGAGTTATTCCAGCTTTCTGTGTCTATCTTCAGTTTAAACCAGCACCTGGATTTCATTCCTACACTATTGATCATCTTTTCTTCTATGGACTTACTGATTTTTCTCATTATGTTTTGCACTAATGTCTTGTTTGTTTTTGCCCAATCTTCTTTCTTTACATTTTTTAATTTATAATTTATGTATAAATTATATTTTTGTGTTTCTGATTACACAGGAGAGGGATGTTGGATAGGGGAAGGAGGTGATGATGTAAAGTTATTGCCTTTTACTATAGTTTCAGCTCAGCTAATGCTGGGGCCTGAGGAAAGATGTACCAATATTTCTGAGCATTATTTCAAATGGAAGTGAAGGACACATCACTATGTTTATCACAGGCTGGTTAGCAACTGCTTCCAAAGTTTGTGTGGAATCTTTATCCAGCAAGACAATCAAGACTGAATAACAGGCATGAGACTAATTGTGATCCATTGGTGTGAGGCTTGTAGCAATACCAAAGGTGTGTGTGTGTGAGATGTATCCAACATTGTTCGCTGAAGACTTTGGTGACAATGATGACTAGTAATTGAGTAAGAGGTGTGTGCATTACACAATGTCTGAGGCTGGTAATGCAGAGCACAGATCTCGCATTATAGAACAAAGAGTGACTTTGGTATGACTGTGCTAACATCTAACTACATGCCGCACTGCACCAAAATCCTTAAGGCTTTACTCCTGTCATTGACATCTAAAACTAAATAGCGCTGCTGCCTTCTGAGACTGTTCCATTGTACATTAAATATATCACTTCTATCCTTTTTTTTTCTCTTATGATTTTTTCATGGCATAGGAGATAATTTTGATGACCAAATAAATCCCATCAGTCTCATTGCCCCACTTATTTCCCTGTGATTTATTCTCTTTCCCTTTCCTGCTCACTACCCCTGATTAGCCCAGCATCTACCCACACTCAGAACAATCTACTGTTAATAATTCACTTGCTTTGTGGCAGCAATACTAACTGTGGCACAGTAGTGCCATGTAGTCATATGGACATTTGCTTAGTCTGCCTGTCTGCCTGCCTGCCTGCCTGCCTGCCTGCCTGCCTGCCTGCCTGCCTGTCTGTCTGTCTGTCTGTCTGTCTGTCTGTCTGTCTGTCTGTCTGTCTGTCTGTCTATAACTAAAATTCTGATCTTGTTATCTTCCGGTTTGTACGGTCTTTCTATTTGGGCAAAAATGGTTCGCGATAGCGCTACGATTTTTCACCGTTCTCCTTTGCTACGATTGCACCAATTTTTGTTCCGATTGGTTGAATGCCGTAAAAGTTAGCGAGGTTTAAAAAATCTTAAAAACCGCGCGTGCGCAGATCGATCTCTTCTCCTGCCATTCAGTGCCAAGCGGATTATTCTCTTCCCCTGTCACTCACTGGGATGGTCCGCCCCTTCTGTGCCATCATGTCTTTACTGGAGCAGACGATGGCTGACGGAGGTTTATAACCGGACACAAGGTTCAGAGGGACCTGAAGCAGCCCAGCCACGAGCAGTCCAGTGTCGAGAAGCCCAGCGTCGAGCAGCCCAGCATTGAGCAGCCCAGCATCGAGCAGCCCACGTCGAGCAGCCCAGCGTCGAGCAGCCCAGCGTCGAGCAGCCCAGCATTGGAGATCATGCCCAGCCCAGCCCAGTGTGGGAGACCCAGCCCAGCCCAGTGTGGGAGGCCCAGCCCAGCCCAGCATCGTAGACCCAGCCCAGCATAGCGTCGTAGACCCAGCCCAGCCCAGCATCGGAGACCCATCCCAGCCCAGAGTCAGAGACCAGCCGAATCCCACAGTCACAGATGTCGCCGATGTCACCAAAGGGAATGCGGACACTCTGATCCCAGCGGAGGAGAACAACCAGCGACCAGTGGCCGCTGTGAGTCCCCATCGCACCGCCAATTCCAGCCACTACCCCTCTGGTCCCCCTTGCTGGATCCTCCACCCCACCCACAACCCACCCCCCCCGCCCCCACAACTGCCTCTCCACGCCCCCCACAGCCTCCCCACCCCCACAACCAACCCAAAGTCAAAGTCAAAGTCAAAAGAGTTTATTATCATGTGTCCCTGACAGGACAATGAAAATCTTTCATTGCATAGCACAACAGAACATAGAAGGCATTGACTACAATTCTATACATAAATACACCCATGACTTAATAAATTAATAAAGTGCAAATAACAGATGGAGGGATATTAATGTTCAGAGTTCCGAGCCAGGTTTAATAGCCTGATGGCTGTGGGGAAGTAGCTATTACTAAACCGCGTCTTCAGGCTCCTGTACTTTCTACCCGAAGGTAGCAGGGAGATGAGTGTGTGGCTAGGGTGGTGTGGGTCCTTGATGATGCTGCCAGCCTTTTTGAGGCAGCGACTGTGATAAATCCCCTCGATGGAAGGAAGGTCAGAGCCGATGATGGACTGGGCAGTGTTTACTACTTTTTGGAGTCTTTTCCTCTCCAGGATGCTCAAGTTGCCGAACCAAGCCACAATGCAACCAGTCAGCAAGCTCTCTACTGTACACCTGTAGAAGTTAGAGAGAGTCCTCCTTGACAGACCAACTCTCCGTAATCTTCTCAGGAAGTAGAGGCGCTGATGAGCTTTCTTAATAATTGCATCTGTGTTCTCGGACCAGGAAAGATCTTCACAGATGTGCACGCCCAGGAATTTGAAGCTCTTGACCCTTTCAACCATCGACCCGTTGATATAAACAGGACTGTGGGTCCCCATCCTACTCCTTCCAAAGTCCACAATCAGTTCCTTGGTTTTGCTCATGTTGAGGGCCAGGTTGTTGTGCTGGCACCATATGGACAGTTGCTCGATCTTCTCTTCTATACTCAGACTCATCCCCATCAGTGATACGTCCCACAACAGTGGTGTCGTCAGCGAACTTGATGATGGAGTTCGCGCTATGACCGGCTACGCAGTCATGAGTATAGAGTGAGTACAGCAGGGGGCTGAGCACGCAGCCCTGAGGTGCTCTCGTGCTGATTGTTATCAAGTCTGACACATTTCCACCAATACGAACAGACTGTTGTCTGTGGATGAGGAAGTCGAGGATCCAATTGCAGAGGGATGCGCAAAGACCCAGTTCTGCGAGTTTGGTAACCAGCTTGGAGGGGATGATTGTGTTAAATGCCGAGCTGTAGTCAATAAATAGCAGCCTGACATATGAGTTTTTGTTGCCCAAGTGGTCCAGAACGAGTGGAGGGCGAGCGAGATCGCGTCCACCGTTGATCTGTTGTGGCGGTAAGCGAACTGCAGTGGGTCCAGGTTTTTGTCGAGGTAGGAGTTGATTTGCGCCATGATCAACCTCTCGAAGCACTTCATCACCACAGGCGTTAGTGCCACAGGTCGATAGTCATTGAGGCACGTCGTCTTGCTCTTCTTGGGCACCGGTATTATTGATGCCCTTTTGAAGCAGGTGGGAACCTCAGACCTCAGAAGTGACAGGTTGAAAATGTCCGTAAAAACTCCAGCCAGTTGGTCCGCACAGGTTTTTAGGACACGACCAGGTATGCCATCAGGTCCAGACACTTTTCGAGGGTTCACCCCTCTGAAGGATTTCCTGACATCGGCCTCTGTGACTGAGACTGAAATACCATCACAGCGAATAGGGGGCTCGGGAAGGCACATCGGTGTCCTCCCTATCAAAGCGTGCGTAAAATGCATTGAGCTCATCAGGGAGTGATGTATCGCCGACATCCGAGCTTCCTCCTGGTTTTGCCTTGTAAGAGGTGATTGCATTCAGTCCCCGCCACAGCTGCCGAAAATCTGTCTCATCCTCCAGCTTGGAGCAGAACTCCCTTTTGGCCTTTTTGATGGCCTTACCAAGGTCGTATCTGGACTTCTTGTAGACCACTGTGTCATCAGACATGAATGCCCGGTATCTGGTCTTCAGAAGAGTGCGGATCTCACAGTTCATCCAAGGTTTCTGATTGGGAAACACTCGGAAGGTTTTTGTAGGGATGCAGTCCTCCACATATTTCTTTATGAAGTCTGTAACGACTGTGGCGTATTCATTCAAGTCCGTTGCCGAGTCCTTGAACATAGCCCAGTCTACAGACTCCAAACAGTCTTGTAGTTGTTCTTCTGCCCCCACCGACCAGCTCTGTACTGTCCTCACCTCTGGGGGTGCACTCTTTAATTGCTGCCTGTAGGCAGGAAGAAGCAGCACCGCGGTATGGTCGGATTTTCCGAAGTGAGGGCGATGGATAGAGCGGTAGGCATCCTTGATGGTGGTGTAGCAGTGGTCTAGGGTGTTTGGTCCTCTGGTGCAGCAGGAGACATGTTGGTGGAAGTTGGGGAGTGATTTCTTCAGGTTTGCCTTATTGAAGTCCCCAGCAATGGTGGTAAATGCCTCGGGGTAAGACGTCTGGTGTTTGTTGACCACGGCGTGCAGCTCCTCCAGTGCCAGACGGATGTCTGCCTGGGGTGGGATGGAGACCGAGGTCAGGATGATGGAGGTGAATTCCCTCGGTAGGTAGAAGGGACGGCACTTCACCGCCAGATGTTCGAAGTGTGGAGAGCAGGAGTTGGACAGGAATGCCATGTCTGAGCACCACGCAGAGTTGACCATGAGGCAGACACCCCCTCCTCTCCCTTTCCCCGATGCCAGCGTACGGTCCATAAGGTGGATGGAGAACCCTTCAGGCTGGACTGCTGAGTCTGGGGAGCTGGGGGTGAGCCATGTCTCTGTGAAACAGAACACAGAGCATTCCCTCAGCTACCTTTGATAAAGCAGCCTTGCCCTTAAGTCCACCACTTTATTTTCAAGGGACTGTACATTGTTCAGTAGGGTAGTAGGGATAGGGGGCCGAAGTCCCCTGCGCTTCATTCTGACCTGAAGTCCTGCCCATCGACCACGTTTCCAGACACAATGGAGGCTTCCCCTTTGTTTCCAGGTACTGTGTTTCCTGTACCTGCTGTTTCTGCGGACCAGCGCTGGAACGGGAATTCCCTCACAAACGGCAGCTCCAGCTCCGTAACGAACGGGGGTTCCCTCAGAATCAGCAGCTCCAGCTTCATTTCTTCTGGGATATCCAGCCCGTCGGCTATGGAGGTCATCCCCTGGTTTCCAGGTGCCATACCTGGGTTCCCACCCGCCCGCCCTACCCACCATACCCACTCGCACAACCCCCCCCCTGCAAGCCCCCTGCCCCCACAACCACACCCGCCCCCACAACCACCCCAGCTCCCACAACCCCAAACCTGCCCCCATAACCCTACCCGCAACCCCTCGCCCCCCACACCCCATTATCCCACAAGCCCCCCACACCCCTTGCCCCCACAAACCCCCCCCACCCCCACAACCCTCCTGCCCCCACAATCCCCTCCCACACACACACACTCCCCCACTCATCCCTCCACCCCCATTAAGCTCCTTGGGAGTCAGTTCTCAGCCCACTTGCCCAGCTGATCCCCATGGCCCATTTTGATAACCATCTTCACTAGCTATGATACCACCAAATTTAGTATAATCTGCAAACTTACTCATCATAACTTGTATATTTTCATCCAAATCATTAATATAAACAACAAACAGTAATGGCCTCAGCACTGACCCACGGCACACCACTCATCACAGGTCTCCAGTCCGAAAAGCACCCTTCCACCAACACCTTCCTTCCACAACAACTTGCTCTCAACCTTTTTAGTTACCTCTGCAAAAAACGTCATCAAATTAGTAAGACGCAATCTCCCATGTGCAAATCCATGCTGACTATTCCGAATCAGCTCCTGACTTGCCAAATTCACATATATCTTATCCCTCAGATCCATCTCCAATAATTTACCCACCACAAATATTAGATTCATTGGCTATAGTTCCCAAGCTTTTCCTTGTAGCCTTTCATAAATAGAGGCACAAGATTAGCCACCCTCCAGTCATTTGACAACTCACCTGTGTATAATGATGATTTATATATCTCAGCCAGGGCTTCTTTTATTTCTTCTCTAGCTTCCCACAGCTTCCTTGAATAGATCTGGTTGGCCCAGGAAATCCATGATAAAACAAAGGAGAAATACTCATTGAGGACCTTGTCCATTTCCTACTACTTCACACTTAGATGATCGCTTTGGTTTCTGAGGGGTCTTATTCTCTCTCTAGTTATCCTCTTTCCTTTAATGTACTTGTAAAATCTACTTAGAGTCTCCATAGTATTATCTGCTGTAGCCACCTCCTGTCCCTTTTTTGTCCTCCTGATTTCCATCTTGCACTCGTCGGTCCCCTAAACTTCTTCATGGTTCCCAGCTGCCTAAACCTGGCCCATACCTCCTTACTTTTCCTAACCAGAGCTTCTGTTTCTTTCATCATCTAGGGATCCTTACTCCCACCCTGTCTTGCCCTTCACTCTAACAAGAGCATGCAGGCTATGAACTCTCATTATTACTATTTTAAAAGCATCCACTGGGAGCAGTTACTCTCAGTGCCGGATTTACCTATAGGCTTGGTAGGCTGAAGCTTAGGGCCTCAAAGTCGAGGGGGCCTCCAGCCAAGGTGTATAATACTTTTGACATTGTCATAGGCCTTTCTTACATGTGCTGTCACAGAGTGCTGTAGACACTAAACAACCCTTTATTAATTTTCCTTGCCCTCCATTTCAGAATAATACTGTTTTAAGCCGATAACTCGACACTGGCAATAAATAAATGTTTGAAAAGCGCAGCTTTCCAGTCCCTTATCTCATTGGCCACGCTCGGCTGCACAACGGTATCAAACTGGTAGCACCGGGGTACAGCAAACGTTCACATGTGCTCCAGTAAGCAGCAATGGCAGGTGTAGGGAACAACTTTGAATGCTTGCAGGGTTCAAAAGTCAAAACTCAGGGTAAGTAGAAAAGTGCAAAGATATTTGAACTAGGAAGTTGGCAGGTGTAATGCTAGGTGTAATGAGTTGAGTCAAACACATATCAAAATACAACACATGTTTATTAAATCTACTTACAGCATTGAACTGCAGGACATTACATTTCCTAGCAGCGACTGATACTGACTGATGTAGGCAAGCTCTTGTTATTATATAACACATATTAGGCGGAGTCACTACTAACAAGAACTACAATTGGCAAGTAGGAAATAACATCTACCTTGTAGAGACAAAATAAAGCATCGGTGGCTAAGCAATGTAGGAGGCAGAACATAAATAACGCATATGGGGACGTTTGTATAGTTACATAAAATCAACATATCTAATGAGTGGCCTGTTAACCCGTCCGGTGCGTGTGCGGTACGAATCCGCCTCACGTCCTTCCACCGGAGAAGATACCGGGGAGGGAATGGGGGAAATGACCGGGGACCTGATGGGGGGGGGGGGGGGGAGGTCATGAGATAGGCGAGCTGGGCGTCAAACGCTGCGGGAAGGCCACGGTGGAAACGTTCGCTGATAGTGGGGCAGCAGGACCGGCAGTGGGAGGGCGAACGAAACATGAGACATCTGGATATGGAGTTACAGGACATGGTTCCTTCACTGGAAGGATGTGTTGATGGTTACAAAAGGGCATTCTTAGAAATTTGTATCGGCCGAAGGGGGTGCTTAACGTAGTAAGATTGAACGAGTCTGGTTCCAGTGGAATCTGCCAAAACAAGCTTTTGGCATCCAGAATGGAGAATACTGATGCGTTGCCTATTTGAGCAGCAACTTCCTCTACTGTTCGCATAGGATAGAGCGGCCGTTTGATAGCAGTGTTAAGATCTCTGGGGTTTATGCAGATACGGATCACCTCCTTGTTTTTTTTTTCATTGCGACCACCATGGTGGAAACCCAGTCAGATGGGTCTGTAACTTCAGCAATAACACCCATGGAGACCATCCGCTTGAGATAATTGTGAACTCTGTCACGCATAGCATGCGGAACACTATGTGGTGCTCGGACCATAGGAGTGACGTTGGGATCGACAACAACATGGTATTTGAGGGGCAACTTGCCAAGCTCATCGTTAAACAGATCTTTGTATTGAGAAAGTACTTGTTGAGTGGGCCTGTCAGCGAGAAAGAGTTGATGGACAGCACGGCCAAAATATACCAGGCCAAGATCGTAGCATGCATTGTTGCCGAGCAAAGTCTCTGAATCCCCCTTGACAATATAAAACTTTAAGGTATGAGGCTGCTTGTCTATGGTGCATTTTAATTTAGTTTTTCCAAGTGGTGTAGAACACCTCCCCCATAAGCCCAAAGCATGGCCAAGGCCTTTTCAATATGTTCAGCATTATGAATTTTTTTAAACTCTGATAATGAGATGATGTTGCATTTTGTGCCCGTATCAACCTTAGTGATTGTAGATGAAATGTGCGTACACCTTTAAATATAGTGACGTAACCATTTATAACCACTCCCCTTTTCATTCAGTATAACTGTGACCTTCCCACCCTTAGCTCTCTCTCTAGTATCCGTGACAAACCACGTGCAGCTAGGGCAGTGATGTGTGCGTTTAATTAATAAAGTAGTAGTAAAGATTTGCCGCGTGAGTGTCAATTCTTTACATGGTGTCAGAAGTGGGATAAACGACAACATTCCAGCAACCCCTTTGCACTGCGAACCGCGCGCTCAGCCAGGCCGTTGCTTTGCGGGTATTCCGGGCTGCTTGTGTAGTGTCGGAAATTCCACCTATCAGCGAAGCCACGGAACTCGGCACTGGTGAACTGACTGCCATTGTCCGATTGTAGGCTGGCTGAGGATCCAAAGGTTGCGAAGTGGCGGCGCAGCTTCTCGATGACAGCAGATGATGAGAGCGAGTGAAGCTGGTCAACCTCGAACCAGCTGGAGTAAGAGTCGACAAGCATCAGGAAGTGTTTACCATGCCACTCGAAAATGGCCGTTGCAACTGCAGACCAGGGACGTTCAGGAGCAGGCTGCTGCATGAGAGGCTGCCGCTGCTGTTGCGGAGCGAGGCTGTTGCAAGTCGGACAGGAGGAGACACGCTTCCGGATATACTGAGCCATGTCAGGCCAGTAGAACTGCCACAAGCAAAACCACTTCTCAGTGGCGTGCCGTTCCCGTGGGAAGCCTGCACAGCCACAGCAAAAGCCTTCTAACTACCTGTGCTGATACGGTGTCTGGTTCCCATCACCAGCAAGATGAACTCCCCCTGTCTGACTCCAGCTCTTCTCAGAGCGAGCTAAGCGTGATTTCGCTGAAAAATGCACTTGCACTGATAACGGATCCGACAGTGGTCGTCACAGTCAACGGCACAACTTTCTCTGCTAAAATCGACATGGGGGCTGCAGCCAACATTATGTCAACAAGCTTGTTCAAAAAGCTTGGTGAGGTACGGACCCGGTCTGGCTGCCTTGTCAAGCCGCCTTGTCAAGCCGCCCGACAATTATGGTGATTTTGTGTGATCTTTGCTTCTTGTTCAACTGCTTTCTATTTTCCCTTAGCGTATGAGACGTGGTCGCCCTGTCACAACTTATTGTTTTTTTTTGTAGAGGAAGGATGTATATGAAATGTGTGTAGACCTTTAAATATAGTGACGTAACCATTTATAACCACTCCCCTTTTCATTCAGTATAACTGTGACCTTCCCACTCTTAGCTCTCTCTCTAGTATCCGTGACAGACCACGTACAGCTAGGGCAGTGATGTGTGTGTTTAATTAATAAAGTAGTAGTAAAGATTCGTAGTTCGCTCTTATCCTTCTTTGCAGCAACAATCATTGTGGAGACCCACCGAGTGTGCTCGCTCACCTCCTTCAGGATGCCCATGGTCACCATCTCGCGGAGGGTAGACTCGACTTTGTTTTTCATCGCGAAGAAAACCCGGTGCGGTGGGCGGATGACGGGTTCGATGTCCGAATCGAGGGCGATTTTGTAACTGCAGGGGAGCTTGCCTAGCTCATTGTTGAAACAGTCTGGGTACTCGACCAGTGGGTCCAGGGGCGACTGCACCAGGCGAATATCACGGTGGAAGTTTACCAATCCGAGGTCCTGGCAGGCCCGGATGCCCAGCAGGGGAGCACATTTGCTGTCTAGCAGAAAGAAAGAGAGGGGCCGAGAGGCCTTCAGTACCTTGCAGTGGAGAGTGGCCTTCCCACTAGAACAAGCACGCTTCCCCCATAGGCACGCAAAACAGAACGATCAGTGGTAACGAACTCATTATTTCTAATCTTCTTGAACAAGCTTGTTGACATAATGTTGGCTGCAGCCCCCGTGTCAATTTTAGCAGAGAAAGTTGTGCCGTTGACTGTGACAAGCACTGTTTCTTTTGTAAAGGAAGGGCTTGGTTTAGCCCAGGGTTCGGCAACATCGCCTGTGTGCCCCGGGACTAGCTTCAGTTCCCAGATCCCTCGCATCCCCGGGACTAGCTGCAGTTCCCAGGTTATCTGCCCCGGGACTGGCCATAGCACCCAGGAGAGGGAGAGAGAGGGGGAGAGGGGGGGAGAGGGGGAGGGAGAGGGAGAGGGAGAGATAAGAGGTAAGACTCACTCTCTGACACCATGTAATGAGTCGAGTCAGACACATATCAAAATACAACACATGTTTATTAAATCTACTTACAGAATCGAACTGCAGGACATTACATTTCCTAGCAGCTACTCATACTGACTGGCGTAGGCAAGCTCTTGTTAATATAAAACGCATATTAGTCGCAGTCACTACTAACAAGCACTACAATTGGCTAGTCGGAAATAACCAATCTACACTCGGGGTAGAGCTGATAATCGTTGTTATTGTTTTTTTTAAATATAACAGTAAACTTACAATTTTATTTTCCTAAAAATTCCTGCTTATTCCACAAAATGTTTACAAAGTTCGGTTATAGCAAAAGTTTTTCACAGTGTTCATTTTAACATGTATGCTTTTTTTTTTAAATCACTATGGTATTTAACATTAACATTCTATGTCCTTTAGAGAAGGAATTGCAAATTGCAGAATTTTAAGCACCCGTCATCATCTTTGGCTTTACTCAATTTATTGAAAACACTCTTCCATCTTCCTCTAGTCGTGGGGGTGGGGGATTGGGAGGGGCCTCACAAGTGGAATAGCCTAGGGCCTCTCTTCATCTAAATCCGGCACTGGTCACTCTAGGATGCTAACTGCTTTCAGCTGCAAAACTTAAAATACTGCCTTTTTCCACAAAGTCTTCAGTGCTACATTGGAATCTCTGAGAACACACTCTCTCCCCTGCTGTACCATTCATGAATATAGTCCCCAAGTCATAAAGTGTTCCACAATGAACACCAGGATCTGTAGAAGTCACAGTGCTCTTCGTCTTTGAAAATATTATTTCTGAGTGAAGCTCGCAGACAAACAACATCAAGGTTACCACCAGCT
Organism: Raja brachyura; assembly: GCA_963514005.1. The sequence continues at coordinate 46,289,657 of OY740786.1, read as the reverse complement.
CCATGCATAAACTATTCTAATGTGTTGACAGCGTGGGGTTGCACATTACAATCAATGAGTTCAAATTCTTGGGCTATCAATTTTACCGCCTCAGATTCCATGATTATAGTAATTCAAAATTGAGCTTGTATTGAATACCGACATCAAAATTCAGATTTACCAGACAGTTCACTCTTTTGAACATGTCAGCAGAGGAGATACTGAGAGCAGTCAAAGTGCATGTGGTGTGTGGCAGATCATTTTTAGGATAATTTTATCAGCACAACGTGTTTCATTTTTAACTGTAATATGAGCTATTTGTTGCAAATGATTTCAAGTCATAGTTCAGAGCAAACTTTAGGATCTATTGTGATTGAAGGCTTAAAAGGAAAATATACATCGAGAGACAGAACAGGAGAGAAAGGGAAAGAGAGAAAGTAGCCAAAGCAGAGATGATTGCAACCTTTATCATGTTCTGCAAACTATTCAAGCCATTTTTGTTCATAGAGATATTTATGTATGGTTGTATCTATTGTTTAAGCAGTCACAAAAAAAATTACGGTCAAAGAAAATATTGTAGAAATTCATCAAAAGCCATTGAAGAGAATCCTTACAAATCGTTTCTTAATATCCATGTAAACCTTATTTCCTCCATAACAATTTCAACTCAATGCCTCTGACCCCAAAGGCCTAGTTGAACAACAATCTGTAATTATATATCATCTATAATGAGACAAAATATCTCCTGATTATGTTTTAAATGAGGTGTGACTATCAGTTGCAAATCTAATCCATTCCTAATTGTTCTTCAGCAAGTCAAAATTAGATGCCTTCTTGAACAGCTGCACTGAAAGGACCATTAGACAGGGAATGTAGGATTTTGACCCTATAATGGCAAAAGGTAAGGGAAATAAATACAATTATGGATTGTGTGTGACTTGGAGAGGAACATTCAGCTTACAGTTGCCTGCTGCCAATACACTTCCAGGTGGGAGACAGTCCAGATATGAGAGGTTATTTAATAGGCCTTGGTGAGGCGCTCCAGTACATTTTGTAGATGTCATAGCATACATTGCATCTATGGCACATCAATAGTAAAGATAGTGTTTCTTTAAAGTAGAGTACAAAATCCCAGTAAAGCAGATGGTTTTGAACTGGATAGTATCAAGTTTCAGATTGAAGCTGAAATCATTTAGGCAGCTGGCAGGGCTACTGCCTCATCGTGCCTGACACCCAGGTTTTGTCTTGGGTGTTCTCTGTGTGGAGTTTACACAAACTTCATGTGACTGCATGGGTTTCCTCCAGGGATACTCCGGTTTCCTCTCATATTCAAAGACGTGTGGGTTCTGCAGCCTTTGTAAAATTGCCCCTAATGTGTAGAGAGAAGATGAAAAAGTGGGATCACATGGAAATAATGTGAACAAGTGATGTATGGTTAACATAGACTCGGTGGACTGAAAAGTCTGTTTCCATGCTGTATCTCTAAACTAAAACTAAAGTAAAGAAAATGTACAGTATTTCCCAGCAATGACGATGCTATTTTTTACCCAAAAATAAGGCACAAAAATTTACCTGCGTCTTGGAAGCCGAAGGTTAGGTTGTTAGCCAAGAAAGATAGACTTGGCTATCCCTCAGTACAGCAACATCAAGAACGATAGGCAAGGCTATCCCTCATTGCTGGCAGCTGATGGAAAGCAGCTGTAAAGTGGGAAGCGGCTGCACAAGGACAGCGCCGCTGGGGGGGGGGGGGGGGGGGGTTTTAGTTCCTTTCACAGCGTGTGGGGAGTCTGGCCCCGGTCAGCAAAATTGGCTGGGCCTCCGGGGTAAAAATGCTGGGAGCGCATGAGCATTAAGAAGAAGGGGGTCGGAGATCATGCCAGCAACTCACTCACTCACCGCGACCGTGGCACTCCGGGCACAGAGCCACTGCATTGTAGCCGGGGAGAGAAGTAGCTCAGATGGCTGTGAGCTGCCGCCGGGACTGGGCAGCAGAACCGAGCATCACCTCAGCCCCAGGGCAGATAACCTGGGAACTGCAGCTAGTCCCGGGGACGCGAGGGATCTGGGAACTGAAGCCAGTCTCGGGGGACACAGGCGATGTTGCCGAACCCGGGACTAAACCAAACCCTTGATTCTGTCCCGCCATCCTTTTTTTCCAAATTTAGCAACTTAAATTGGGGGTGCGTCTTCATTGCCGGGAAATACAGTAATCTTTTCAAGCCTGAAAATTTTCCAGATTTGTATGTACACATGCGGTTGTACTATTCAAGAGATTGTGAGTGCTATTAAACATTGAGCAATATCATCAGTGAACACCACTCCAGATGATGCAAAGCATTTGGGCAGTCAGGTTTTGGAAACATGAAAACATAGAAAAATAGGTGCAGGAGACGGCCATTCGGCCCTTTGAGCCAACACTGCCATTCAATATGATCATGGCTGATCATCTAAAATCAGTACCCCGTTCCTGCTTTTCCCCCCATGTCCCTTGATTCCTTTAGCCCTAAGAGCTAAATCTAAATCTCTCTTGAAATTACTTCACATAATAGGCTCTGATCTTTAGAAACTGATACAATTAATTTACTTATCAAAGTTTCTGAGCAACATACAGATTATTTGTGCCAACGGAAGTAACCAATGGCTTTTTACTATCAAAGTGTTACCAATTTCAGAGTTGTTCTGGATGTAATTATTAAGGTTACTCAAATGTTTAGTACTACCTATTACCCACTCCTGAAATTGTTCCAAGCTTTAATGTATGAATGCACATGCAGTTATACTATTGTGAGTGCAACTACACATTGAGCAATAACATCAGTGAACATCCTTGGTGCAGATAGCTTAGTAGCAGGAGAGTCAGTTAAGAAGGATATAAAGCTTGTTGGGGAAAGGAAACAGCTCCAAAAATCTCTTAAAATGATGTAACTCTCACTCAGAATTAGAACAACATAGTCTTTGATCCAGAAATTGAATGATGTCTGTGCTTCAAATTCCACGTTTTCTGATGCCAATTTTTGAACAAATTGCATCATCTTATCCAGTTTCATATCCCTTCAGCTTTTAAGGCAACTTCATCATGAAGGAATTTAGTACAGAAAAACATTGTTATGGCATTTTTCAGTTGGGATTTATGTGACAGGATATGTAGATAAACTCTATTCATTAATTGCACAACTTCATTTGATTGCCATTCTATCTTTCACTTCCTTTCACCAGAATGGAAGTTAAAATATTGTGAACAAATATTTGTCAGTGATTGGAAAGGAAACACAGTGTTCAATCAGATGCAAAGGACATCACAAACTCTGATTCTGATGTTAGGTTGGTGGAATGGACAAGCTTACAAAGGAGTTATCCTGGAACTTTTCAATGTAGCTCATTTACTCCAATTTAGTACACTAGACAATGAATGCCTGCAGGCATCTACTGAGAATCCTGCAAACAAGGACCTTTCTTCAAAAAAACGCTATTTATCGAACAGAAGATAAGACAGTTGTTGCATGGAAAATGTGAGGTGCAATCCATCTATTTTAAGTGAATACTTTTTGTACACAGTCATCGATCACAAAGACCCATTTCACAAAGAGAAAAAAATTAAATATGTACTGCTGGGTCAGATCTGTTGTCCCTCAGAAGCTCACATCAGGAATTCAGTGCTGAAGTCAATGAATGAAAAGCCTTTCAAGACATACTGGAAATTTATCTTGTCTTGAGTGCACAATAATTACAATGTGGAATGCTTACAATGTTACAGCATATGCAAAATACTTGCAAGTTTGAAAGTTATTTTTGAAATGCAATTTCATTGATATTTGCACCAGAATGTCTGATGGACATTTCTAGTAGGCAAAACATTCCTAAATTATGCTGCCCTTGCTATCAGCGCCGCAATATTGTAGATGGCAGCATGTGCAAAACCTGGGTATGTTATATCCTGTCACACATGTTGCCTGAAAGCCCTGTCCCACTGTACGAGTTTATTCAAGAACTCTCCCGAGTTTTAAAAAAAAACTTGTGTAAGCACGTAGAATGTACGTAGCAGATATGTCGGAGCTCGGGGACGTCTCTTAGTGGGTCGTAACGCTAACAGCAGGTACTCAGGAAACGCGGTAAGCTCGGGAAGACTCGTGAAAATTTTTCAACATGTTGAAAAATGTCTACGAGAGCCCCGAGTACCTACGAGCGGCCATTACCGTAAATCTCCGAGTTCGAATCAGGGCAAACTCGGGAGAAGTCTTGAATGAACTCGTACAGTGGGACAGGGCTTTGAGCTTTCATCACTGCCATTGCAACACAACTATACGCAAGATTATCACATGATTATTCAGGCGATACATTCATGGAAAGAACATTATAATTATATTGTGGGTGAATCAGTATCAACCACAGTATCTTATTAACAGAGGGCTGCCTTTCACAGATGGGAATCATCACAATAGTGAAAATATGATGATCAGAATAATTAACTGTTAGTATACCATTCACTGCACCATGTGAAGTCAGAATATATATTTCATTTATGGGCCTGACAATCTTATTAAATGAACTACGGCTTTTTCTAAGTTATAAACTCCAATGGTGAATCTCAAATTCATCTACCTTTAGAAATTCGTTTTCATTATGAGTCTGATATTTGATGAGATGCAAACCATGGACCCAGCCAATAGGTTCTCTGCAATCTCCATCCCATTGCAGGAAATGATCATGCCTGCAAAGCCGTGCCATCAAACAGAAGAAGGGCCCCGACCCAAAACGTCACTTACCCATGTTCTCCAGAGATGTCGCCTGACCCCTGAGTTCGAACAGATGCAAGTTCAACCAGTCCAACATTTATCAGCGTAAGATAACCTGACCATTCCATTATCAATTTTGTAATCATATCTTAAACTGTTTCCAATGTAGTAACATTCTTCTTTACATAATAGGAACCAATAGACCACATTCACATACTGCACATAGTAATCCAGATGTCGTCTCTCCTATGTCCTCCACAATTGAAGCATACTTTCCCTGCTAATGCCTTCAACTCTCTGAGCAATAAATGATTATATTCTTTTCAGTTTTATTGTAACTTAGGATGAGCCAAATGGTTTGCAGATCTGTAGATGTAACAGGTTTTTATTCAGTACAACAGAAACACACAGGACACCTGGTGGGAAAATACCTTCGAATTCAAAGTACATCAAGCTTTTATATGTTTCAAGTACAAAGATAACAGTAGGTGATTAAAGGCAATTTCAATAATTACAGTTGCTGAGTTGAGTTGAATATTTTGATTGTGAACAACATGTTTACAATGAAAGCACATCTTACCTGACAAGACCAATTGATAGCTGAATTTGTGCAACTGAATATTCAAACATCTATATTGGGACAAAATAGTTCACTTTGAAGGCCTAAAGGGCCTGTCCCACTAACGCACCTTTTCGGCGACTGTCTTTGACCTTCATGCTTGAGGGCATTCGCCTGAAAAACATCGAGTTGGATCGACCGTCAGCGATGAATCAGCTAGATTGTACACACACACACACACACACACACACACACACACACACACACACACACACACACACACACACACACACACACACACACACACACACACACACACACACACACACACACACACACACACACACACACACACACACACACACACACACACACACACACACCCCCGCAAAGGCCGGGGCCAAGAAAAGCGAGGGAGTGCGGTCTGAAATTCACACCCACGATGAACAGGAAGGTAAAAGGCAGCTGGCACAGTTACGGTAAGTCCTTTAGAGGTTGGGGAGAAGGGGGGGGGGGGGAGAAGGGGTGGGAGGAGAAGGGGGGGAGGAGAAGGGGGGGGGAGGAGAGAGGGGGGGAGGAGAGATGGGGGGAGGAGAGATGGGGGGAGGGGAGATGGGGGGAGGAGAGATGGGGGGAGAGAAGGGTGGGAGAGAAGGGTGGGAGAGAAGTGGGAGAGAAGGGTGGGAGAGAAGGGGGGAGGAGAGAACAACAGAATGGAGAGAAGGAGGGTGGGAGAAAGGGGGGAGAAGGGGGGAGTGAAGGGGGAGAGAACGGGGGAGACACTTTTAAGAAGCCAAACTACTTTTTAATAAAGTTTAGGGGGCTTTTAACATTGCCTGTCGGTTTACTTACCATTTTTTCCCAATAAGCTTTACTTTCGATTACCTTTGATTGCCTTTGATTATCTACGATAGCAGTACAACCTATTACGACCTACCTCGACTAAATCAATGAGTAAAAAAATATCGATTTTTTTCCAAGGCAACCTTTTTTTACTCGCGAGCATTTTTCAGCTAGCTAAAAAAAACTGCCGCGACCTAACTGAGGCCTCGAGTACGCGGGGACAACTCTGGAGCATGAAGGAGAGTTTCAAAGACTTGGACCTCATTTCGATCATGCTGTGAGTATGAGTCAAGGACAATCTCTTCTAAACTCGCAAATTAGGTTCCGGCAGTAGGACAGGCCCTTAAAGGTTTTTGAAGACAAAACACAGATACCTAAAAATCCTTTTTGTTACTCTGGTGTTGTGAAGAGAAGTTCTCAAGATATTCAGACACCCCAAGTATTGATTGACAGAATAACCATATAACAGCAACCATATTGGAACTATCTAGTGCCAAAATAACCTGTCTAGAACTTGCTTCTCATTCTGTGGATTTTGATGCAATGTAATTAACATAGCTCTCTTGTCAGTACACTTGGCCAAAGCATGCAAAAATGTCTCATCAATCATATCTTTGAAGTGTTCTCCCATTGTGGGCAGATATTGCCTCCTTCCACATACTGTGGTATTTATTCTTGTAACTGTGATTGTAATTTCAAGCCTGGTATCAAAGCACCCTGTGCATTGCAGTCCACTTCTAAAATTTGGTTCCATTAAAACTGAGGGTCAGTTTCTACCTCAAAATCATTTTGGGTAGGAGCAATGTTAAATAATAAGGAAATGTGACAGAAGGACATTCTGGACAATTATTATTAAAAATGCACTCCAGACATTTGAGTAGCTTTATTATTGCAATTTGAATTTGAGTTTAAGCATTGAGTGTTCATCAGTGCAACCTGGCAACATTCTTAAAACATCCCAACAAGTTTGGTTACATTCCTTTACTGCGTTTTACACAAACTTTGGGATGAAATAGCTCCACGGGGAGATTATGCATCTGTGTTTTTAATGGTTGATAGGCCTGTGAAAGTACATTGAGGAAATGTTTATGAAAAATATTTCAAGGCAAATCTCTTGACATTTCCCTAACTGAGAAAAATATTTGACTAAAGGTAAAATGTAATATAAAGTCTTTTGAATATTTTGGGATTTACATTAATTTAGGTTCATCATTCAGATCAAAACTATAGGTTTTGTAGAACTCCAACTACAGGCCCTTGAAATATATAAATATATTTTAGATATTATTGGAGAGGATAGCACGAGACATTATAATAATTTTTTCTGAAATCTCCTAAATTGGATCCTCAGTTATATTTTTGCTGATGTGTGATTTGCGTGGCAGGATTTTGAGAATGATTTGTGGAATAAAAATAGATTAATTTTAGGGTCTGTGCAACAAAAGGGGATCCTTGCCTTCCAACAGGATCTTGCTTTCCGTCAAGGCTTAGGATGTTTGGCATGTCCCCTACAACTCTCATCAACTTCTACATATGCACCATTTAAAGCATTTTATCAGGATGCATCACAGCTTGGTTTGGGATCAGATCCATCTAAGATAATCAAGCATGAGTCGCACCCTGGAAACTCCGACTCCTCCCTTGTCCCATCAGGCAAAAGGGTGAAAATGCTCAAAACACAATTTGTGACAGTTTCTTCCCAGCTTTAATCAGACAACTGAATCATCCTAGCACGCAGCAAAAGGATTTTCATTAGACAATAGACAATAGACAAAAGGTGCAGGAGTAGGCCATTGAACCCTTTGAGCCAGCACCATCATTCACTGTGATCATGGCTAATCATCCACACTCAGTACCTAGTTCCTGCCTTTTCCCCATATCCCCTGACTCTGCTATCTTTAAGAGCTCTATCCAACTCTCTCTTGAAAGCATACAGTGAATTGGCCTCCACTGCCTTTTGAGGCGGAGAATTCCACAGATTCACAACCCCCTGTGTGAAAAAGTTTTTCCTCAACTCCGTTCTAAATGGCTTATCCTTAATTCTTAAACTGTGACCCCTGGTTCTGGACTCCCCCCCCCCCCACATACATCAGGAAAATGTTTCCTGCATTCAGCGTGTCCAATCTCTTAATAATCTTATATGTGTCAATAAGATCCCCTAACCTTTTAAATTCCAGAGTATACAAGCCCAGCCGCTCCATTCTATCAACATATGACAGTCCCGCCATCCAGGGAATTAACCTTGTGAAATCACACTGCACTCCCTCACCTCGGTACACATAACAATAAACTAAACTGAAACTGAAACAACATATTTACAGTTAAATCCAGGGCTCCTTCAAATTCACTAACTCCAATTACGCAATCTTCACCAGTGATAGCCAGTCTTTATACACCTCCATCTCCCCAACCAATTGCCTTCTACTAACATGTTATTTGCCAGGTAGAGTAGCCATGTCTTGTTGTTGGCTATATGGATCAGTCATTCATCCATACCTATTCTGACATCCCTCCCCGACGATAACTTGATTGGTGTTGCTTCCTGCATTCATGCAGAACTCATCAATTTTAACATCTTGCTACCAACATCCACCCTGTCATCAAACTCACTTTGGACAATTTCTTTCATTATGTTTATGCATATCTTTATCCATCCCAGGAGACAAACAATCCAGTAATGACTGCTATAAACCATTTAATCAGGTACCTTAACTATGCCTCCTCCCATCCTGAGCTTTGTAAGGATTCTATCACATTCTTTCGGTTTCTCGATCTCTGCTGCATCTGATCTCAAGCTGAGGCCTTCCATTTCAGAAGTTCTGAAATATCCTACTTTTTCTGGAAACATGGTTTCTACATTACCATAGTTGTTGGAATCACATGCATTTCATCCATTTCCAAGAAGTTCCCCATCCTACTTTGGCCAGACAGAATAAAGAAAAGGGTTATTTGAGATTCCAGTTACATGTCATTTCAACTTCTCTTTCCAGACCCACACCAATTTTATTTTCCTAGGCCTCTCCACAGTCATGGTGCAAATAGACATAATCTGGAAGAACAATATCTAATATTTCACATGGGTACCTAAAATCCAATAGGTAATGCACACCACCATGTTCTTTTCCATTACTAACTCCACAAAGGTTCTCTACCCTTTTGCATGTTTTGCACGTTTTGCCATTTCCACCTGCTCCGTCACCCACATACAGCTATCCACATGGGTTTTCTCTGCCTGTACTCCCTTTTTAGCCCTTCCCCTATCTGGTTCCATCAGTCCATCATCCCTCCATTAACTGGTTGCACTTATTACCAGGCTTGGGCTCTATGTGCTGCTCACCCCCACACCCGCTTCCCCACACTTCCCCACGTCTGACTCCAACAGTCCAGTTTTTTTTAACCTTATACGTTTCCATCTATAATTCACTGGCCTCTGCCTCTAAACTCCTCTCACCCTCCATCACTTAGTTCCATCTGCCCATCTCTCACACCTCACCTGGTTCCACCTATCACTCACCAGGCCCTATCTCACTCCTCCCTCTTACCTTCTTATACTGTCTATCTTCTGACTATATTCTGAGTCCTGATGCAGGGTCATGACTTGAAACATTTGCAGTTCTTTTGCCTCCATGACTACTGCTTGAACCACTGATGTCCTCCAACAGTCGTTATTCTTGGTCACACAATCTGGGTTTGACTTATCTAATGTAGAGGGGACCTCATACTGAATACCAAATACAGAACGTGGAGGAAAGAACTGCAGATGCTAGTTTAAATCGAAGGTAGACACGAAATGCTGGAGTAACTCAGCAGGAAAGGCAGCATCCCTGGAGAGAAGGAATGGGTGATGTTTTGGGTTGAGATCCTTCTTCAGTTTTTTACTGAAGAGGGCTCTCAACCCAAAACATCACCTATTCCTTCCCTCCAGTCATGCTGTCCGTCCCGCTGAGCTATTCCAGCATTTTGTGTCTACTTAATACAGTACACCAGAGTAGAATCTGTAGTACTGGCTCAGCTTGTTTGTTTTTTTCCCCCCTAATTTTTCTCCCTCTGAGAGCAGAGGACATGCCCAAACTGACCTGCTGGAATTGGTTCCCAACTCTGCATTTCACAACTCCTATATGTTTTTGTTGATGTTGTTTTATCTATTTTCTCACTCTTTAACTGCTAACATTCACTTATTGTCCAGACACCTTGCTAATAGCTATCCCCATGATAACCCCCTATCAGTGACGTCCACCTCTTCAATATCCCTGAAATTTACAAAAAATCTCTTGCCTCTTCCATTCTGATGCAGAATAGTAAGATTAAATGAGAACTTACCAGTTTGAAGTTTGATCTTTATTTTATGAGGAGTTACGATGAGGATTACGTGAAGACCCCGCCAGCACGCATGCGCGACATTCTTCAAAGCAGTGGTGTGAAATCACAGATAGCAACGTAGACTAATATAGTAAGATAAGAGAGAACTTCCATACCAGTTGAACTTTATAATAGAGGGTTCTGGGAGCGGAGGGCACGTAATCCCTCATCGTAACTCCTCATAAAATAAAGATCAAACTTCAAACTGGTAAGTTCTCATTTAATCTTACTATTTTACTTCAGAGTCACGTGAGTGACTACGTGAAGATTTCAAAGCTCTGTGATTTCATGCCCTGGAACGAGTCCATGCTCACACACTGCCATGGTAGTGATGGAGGATGAACATATTTCAGACATGATACTGTGCTGAAAAACAAAGAAGGTATTTAATCATACCTAAAACGATATGCCCCACATTGGGTAAATCATGTAAAGGGCCTGTCACACTAGCGCGCGATTAGACGCGATAAGCGCGACAAATTCGGACGCGGGGGTCGCGTGGGGGTCAGGCGATCCCGGTGCGAGTGAAGGGCCTGTCACACTAGCGCGCGATTACACGCGCGACGTCCGAAGGAAGGACGTTATTTTTCATCACGTGACGATGCGCATGAGCATGCGCGTTGCACGACGTCGGGCAGTGACGTCATCACGCAACGCCACGCTGAAGACGCACAACGTCAAAACGTCATCACGTTCCGCGCGACAGGATTTTGCCGCGCGTAATTTTTAAGCAGTGTCGGTTTTTGGACACTACGCGCGATGTCGACACCAGCTCCACACGAGTCCGCGGAACTCCACCAGACTCCGGCGATCGCAGTGGGACAGGGTCACGCGAGGCCGGACGACTAAAGCGACCACGGTAGGTCGCGCTTATCGCGTCTAATCGCGCGCTAGTGTGACAGGCCCTTAACAGAAACTTACCATATTCCCCTGCAAACGTCTCAGGAGCGGCCACGGGTTTATAATAGAAGTGCTGAAAAGTCCGTTCACTGCTCCAACCCGCTGTAGCAAGGATGTGGTCCATAGGAACTCCCATCATCCTAGCCGCTGACGTGGATGCAGCCCTGGTGGAGTGAGATTTAAATCATCAGTGTCCACTCCGCTGCACCCAATACCACCCTTAACCAATTCGAAGTGGCTAGCACTGTGACCTTATGATGAGGGCGTTTGTGGCTTATGGGTAAAGTCCTCTCCGTGCCCCTAGATTCTTGGTTCCTTCTATATCGTAAATATATGTCACAATGCAGAGACGACTATCTGCAGGGTAGGCCAGAATGATCATTTTAGGCCAGACGAACTGGGTCGATATAGTTTGAGTAACCCCTGTATCAGAAAGGTTATCTACCATAGGTAACACATGGCATACATACTTAGCTTATAAAGACTGGACCCGTTGTGCTGTTACAAGTGCCATAAACATAACCATATTATATGTAGTTATCCAGAGTGAGCCCCGATATTGGTGTCCATCCTCGAAGCATAGTAAATTCTATGCCTAAGTCCCATGTATGGGTGTATATGGCCCTGGGGAAATAGAATTAATACCCCTCATTAGTTTGATACCAGAGGGTGTGATCCTATAGGCAGGTGATCACCCCCTCGGTCCAGGTTGGTAGGTAGGGCACTCCTTGCAAATTTAATGGCACTGTAGCTCAAACCTTCATGGAATGAAGAGTGGCCAGAACTCCAGCACTCCAGTGATGGTGGCCGAGTCATATGAAGTGTTTGTTCTGAAGACAGAAACACTCCCATCTTCTGACATATGTCAGTGCTGTCCCTGGTGGACTCCCTGCACGACGATGTGATGACATTGATCGTCCTGTCGGAGTATCCGAAGTCCAGAAATGGCCTGTTCAGAATCAGCATCAATAGGTTCATGCGATCATGGCACGGATGACTTACCCGTCACAGGGTGTGCCAACAGGCCCGGCCGTTTGAGGATCCGAAAGCAGTGTTCTGCGGCCATCTTTGTACTGCTGGGGACCATGGTTGGGTAGGCCAGTCGGGAAACCCGAAATCCCGTTGCGGAGTCTATTTCATTTTTGGAAGACCCGACTGATGAGGCAGAAGGGGGGAAATGCATAGCAAATAATCCCCCCAATGCAGCGAGAAACATCCATCACTGCTGGCCCCGGGTCCCGATCCAACATCCATTCAATGTTGTCGTTGAATTGCTTGACCTGGTGTTCGCCACCGTATTTAGTTTATCTGAAAGGTAAGTGGCTGAGATCCAAATCTCTCTATCCAGACACCAGTGCCAGATGTAATTAGGCAATTCATCACATGATATCGATTTTATTCCACACATATGATTAATATAGGCCACCACTGTGGTATTATATTTGTAACCGTACATGCAACTGGTGCATATCTAAGCAGTAGGCCCGGAGTCCATGAAATGCTCCCAGTATTTCTAGATAATTAATCCCTAGTGCTCCCAACAGGGTTAAATCTTGTGCACTCCATCTGCCACCACAACTAGTGGTGGTATTAGCTGCTCCCCACCTTTAACACTGGCATCAGTCTGTAATATAACCGAGGGATTTATGATAGTGATGGGTTTGGAACAGAATTGAGCATTTCCCATCCACCAATTTAATTTAACTCTTGCCTTTTCTGATAACTTCATAGGCCTGTCGAAATGGCATGACTTTTGAGAGCTATAATTTTAGCTCTTTGTAGGTTTTGATAATGTAGTGGTCCGAATTGCGCTGCAGGAAAAGCAGCCACTATCTTCCCAATTACCATGGCCACCTGCCGTATGGATGGATCCCTGATGCCAGAAAGGCTTCTGCAAGCTTCTATCAAGTCCACCACCTTGTTCGGTGGTAAGGTGGTAGACATTTGCACCGAGTCAATGGTGAACCCCAAGTAATCCATGGTAGTAGAGGGTTCCAACTTTGATTTATCTGGATGTATGATGAACCCCAGCTTTTGAAAGAGATGTTTTGTGGCTAGAACTGCCAATGTAGCCGTTTCCAAATTCTCCCCGACAATGAGGATATCATCAAGATAGGCCATAACAGTATGATTTTGTTTCCTTAAATAGGCCAAAGCTGGTTTCAATAATTTGGTGAACAGCCTGGGTGCTGATGATAACCCATTGGGTAAGGCTTTATATTGCCATAATTGCCCCATCCAGATAAATTTAAGGTATTTCCTATGATCCTTGTGTATAGGTACTGAATAGTATGCATCTTTGAGGTCAATGCATGCCATGTAGTACCCATTAGCTATTAGCTGTCTGGCTGTGTCGAAAGTGTCCATTTTGAAATGAACATACTGAACAGAAGTATTCAGTTCGGTCAGGTCTATGATTATGCGGCATCCGCCATCTTTTTATTTTTGGTAAATATATTAGATACGAACTCCTGTGATTCTCCGGTGGTTCTCTCAATTACCCCTTTGCTAATTAGTCTTAATAGTTCAGCATGGCCCGCCGTTCTTTCTTTTGTGAAAGTATAAACTTTCGGCTAGGCGAATGCTGGACCGGGGTAGGGAGTTCGTAAATGAATTCAATTTTATAGCCCTGAATACTTCCGAGTATGTAAGGATCAGAGGTAAAAGTGCGCCATACTTCATAAAACAAGTGCAACCGGCCTCCCCCATAAGATGAATTTAGACATATGATGTTCCTGGGGGAGGCAGACCCACCTACCTCCAAGGTATTGCCGGTGTTGCGGTCCAATACCACCGTTGTTTCTCTGTTGAGTTGCTGCGTTGTAGGGGTGGCGCATTTTCCAAGAAGGCCGGGCTGGGCCATGGCCTAAAAAAGGCTGTTGTGCAGGTGGGCCGGCCTTCGAGCTTTCACCACCGGACGATCTGTTGTGATATCGCTGTCCGGTGGGTGTGTAGGGGTGCTGTTGCTGTTGGTAGTGCGGTTTGGAGGTACTGGGTACCTTTATCAGGCCTATGGCCTTGGCCTCTTTGTCCAGGTCTTTCACCTGTTTGGGGAGGTTATCTCCGCACAGCAGATTTGGTGGTTGAGCATTACCTGGTTTGCATAACCCCGCAATTTTGGGGTTGAGTGCCGGTTTGATAATGCTCTTCCTGTAGTTATTATCTCAAACTGTGTTACACAGTAAGGCCAGAGCTTCCTGTTTCTACCGGTAGCTCTATACCCACCGCAGTACTGGCCACTGCCGTAATTCCGGCGGTCAAAAGCTTCAGGATCCTCTGAAGTTTGACTCCTTGCCCTCTAATCGTAGGGCTCATGTTCCCCCAAATAGGGTTATTCACCGCGGGAACAATCAGCGAGTTACAATTTTCAGGAGCAAGATACTTATCAGCTGTAGCATTGATGGCTTGCTCCTGAAGCTGGTTTGTAGTCATATAATTGAACTAGCTGCCAGCTTAGGGTGGATAGGTAACCTTTTTGAGAAGGAACTGCATGTTTGCTTACCATATCCAGTAACTCTTCTTGCACCCCTGTCACTGTTGGATGTTCAGCCAACTCCCCCTCTTCAGGGTCAGCCCAGTTCTGACCCCCAATGCTCCCCTGCGAAGAGGGTGAGACATTAGGCAGTCCATAATAGGATCCTGCCGTGGGCCTGCGAAGAGGCCCACCGTGACCCTGCCCCTGCAAAAGCAGGTCACGCTGGAGCAATTGCTCCACCATCCGCTCCATGCGGGTAAGACGACCTCCGTCGCAAACAGCGAACGGGGTGTCCTCGGGACTGGACCCAGCTGAGTCGGCAGTCCCGACCGGCTTCCGGGTGGATTTACCGCCTGTCCGTGGCGAACCAGCGGCCCTCCCGGGCGGGAAGTCGGGAGCTGCAGGTAGCACCTGCAGGTAGCACCTGCAGCTCAGGAGAAAACGGCACGCTGCTGGCTGCTCTCTATAGCAGCAGCTCTTGCCGCTGCTCTCGCCGCGCTCACCACTCCGGTGAGTCTTACCGTTCGTAAGTTTTGAAACTTACGCTGGAGGAGCCCCGCTCCTCCCGACTGTCGCTTCCGCATGCGAACGACGATATGCCGCGCATGCGTGCTGGCGGGGTCTTCACGTAGTCACTCACGTGACTCCGAAGTAAAATCTCTATTCTGAAATGCTAACTCTGCTTCTGTTTCAACAGATGCGACCTGACCTGTTGAGTATTTCCAGCAGTGTCTGTCCTTATATTCTCTTAGAATAGCTTCTTCTAAGCAAAAGGAATTATTTAAAACTAAATAATTAAGTCAAACTGTCATTACAATCTGAAGGAATAAGATTCCACATTTTAGATTAGAAAGCCAGAGCTGCATTAACAGTAACAGAGCTAATGTTTCAGTTGGAAAGCGTTTCATCTGAAATCTTAACTCAATTCCTCTCTCCTCAGATGCTCCTGACCTGAGGAACATTTCTATTTTTTTTTTTTTTTTGTTACATTTTTATTTATTAGAGGTACTGTAAATTACATCAGTGTATGTCCCATATATATTATTACAGTTATTGTACCCTTTAGTTTTTTAAAGCTATTAAAAAAAAGAATAGAAATAGAGAAAGTAGAGAGAATTGTGAAAGTGAAGAAGCGTGACATAGGGAAAGAAGAGAGAACCCTTAGTCGAGGAGTTGGAGAAAGGAGATTAAGATAGACCCTAGAAAAGAAGAGAGAGAGAAAGAAGAAAAAAGGAAAAGACAGTTACTTTATTATAAACATCACGCAAAAGGAATTTACCAACTCGACAATTTTTCATCTCCCTTTGCCAAGACCTTTTTGAGGTACTCTTGCACCCTATCCTTGACGTAAATCTACAGATGCAGATAACGTCTTATAAAAGCGATCTGATTTTCCTGCCAGGTGGAGTCTGATATCTTCCAGATGTAGTGTTTCAAACATAGTTGAAATCCACATATTTACTGGTGGTGTAGGAGCATTTTTCCCGAATTTTAAAATAAGCTTTTTTCCAGTTATTAACCAATTCTTTTGAAACACATTTAAATCAGGGCTACCCTCCGTTGTTCCCAAAAATAATCCATTCTGCTTTTGGTGTCAGTTTTATATTAAATAATTTTGTGAAGATTTCAAAAATGTCAGTTCAAAATTGTTGAATTTTTATACAAAAGACAAATGAATGCGCTATATTAGCTTCTTGAGACTGGTATTTATCACAGATAGGTGAGACATTGGGAAAAAGTTTACTTATTTTAGTTTTTGAATAGTATAATCTATGTAAAATTTTAAATTGGATTAAAGTATGTCTTACGTTAATTGAACATTTGTGCACATTTAATAAGTGTTCATCCCACCTCTCTTTTGAAGTGTTGGTAGCTAATTCTTGTTCCCAGTCTCTTGTAATACCTTCAGTTGTTGGTATTTCTGCATTTAGAATAATATTATATATATATATATATATATATATGATATTAAGTTTGGTGATTCTTTGTCTTCATTGCTTCATCCAGTAGATCTAATGGCATATTGTAATATTCTCGTGCATATTTTTTCAGATAGTCACTTATTTGAAAATATTTAAATACTGATTGTTTCCCAAATTGTACTTTAGTTGTAGTTGTTTGAATGATAGTAATTTTCCCGTTTCATACAAGTCTCGCAACATTTTAATTCCTGCTCTTTCCCATTGTATAAATGATGTAACTATAATTGTGGGTTTAAATGAAGAGTTATTAACTATTGCAGATAAGAGAAATACATTTCTTAATTTTAAGTTATATTTTATTTATTTCCAAGTTCTAATTGTACTATGCATAATTGGATTTTTGTTATAGTTTGTATTATTAAACTTCATTGGTGAGAGAAGGATCGCTCCAACATTACAAGGGGAGCAATCCTCTCTCTCCATAATAATCCAATCCAACTGCTGGGCAGAATTGTCCAGCAGTTGAATCATATTTTTAATATTTACAGACCAGTAATAATACATAAAGTTAGGGAGTGCTAATTCCCCTACTGGTTTGGGTTTATTCAAGTGTATTCTTTGTATTCTATGGGACTCATAATCCCATATAAAATTTATAATGTCTGAATCCAATTTTAAAAATAAACGTTTTTGGTAGGTATATTGGAATTGGTTGGAACAGGTGTAAAATTTGTGATAAAGAAAATCGTTGTTATAGCATTTTTATAGCTGGCAGTGTTTGTTCTTTAAAGGCATATGTATACATTTTCTACAGGCGTGGTGTAATTATGTCGTAAAAACGTCTATAAAATTCACTGCTAAATCCATCAGGTCCTGGTGTTTTTCCATTCTTTAATGAGATTATTGTTTCTTCTATTTCCTTAATTGAGATTTGTGCTCCCAATTCCTCTTGTTCCCGCAACTCTAGTTTTGGAAGATTACAATTATCCAAGAACTCTGTGACTGTGTCCGTTGTCATTTTAGATGTGTACAAATTCTCATAAAATTGCGCAAATCTTTTATTAACATCATTCGGTAAAGTTAATACTTCCCCTCTATCTGATTTGACCTTTGGGATAGTGTGTTCTTTTTCTCGTTTTTTTAACTGACGTGCCAAAATTTTATGGGGCTTATCCCCAAATTCAAAATGTGCCTGTCTTGTGATTTGGAATAATTTTATAACTTTAGCTGATAATAATTTATTTAATTTAAAATTCAGTATTAATATTTTTTTGTGTTTATCCGTAGTTGGGTCTTTAGCATTATCTATATCCAGTTGTCTAAATTGTTCTTCTAACTGTCTTTGTTCATTCTTTTTTTTTCATTTTGAAAAGCTTGGCATGAAATTATAACACCTCTAATAAATGCTTTGAAAGATTCCCATAATAATGTAGGTAATATGTCTGGGGTGTCATTTATATCGAAAAAGATTTCCATTTGTTGTTTTAAATATATACTCCCTTGTGGGTCTTTTAAAATTTGAGAGTTATACCTCCAAAACTATTTATTCTTAGACATTCCTCCCAGAACTGCATTCCTGTTTTAATTGCAGTTTCCAGAATCTGCAACATAAAAAAAAAATTGCCATTAAAATTTAAATTTGAGTGAAATAGAACAAAATGAAGACCACGTGCTTGATCTTTGTGTTTCACTGCACATACACACACGGAAACTGTTTTCTGTTTTATGAATAAAGGTAATCATTACTAGCTGATCCAACCACTGAACCCGGTGCAGTATTTTTGCATTTTATAAGATGAATGTTCTTTCTCAGCCACCCTCCATTCCATTTTTTCTGATTTGGAATGGAGGTGAAGGAGATAGGTAATCAGTGATCTTAAAAGAAATGAAATATGCGCAGCTGGTCACAAAGCTGTGAGAAGTTATTCCTAATGGAAGTCAAGGCGATTGGACTAAATAGGTCTTATCATGTTAATTTATAGACATTATAATCTAATAATTATAAAGAGCTATTAGTCTTTGCAGGTATCTAGGATGTTTCGTATCATATTTCGGTTTAAATTTTCAACATTACATTTTTTAAGACTATTTGTACGAATTCCATAACTTCATAAAGTTCTCTGGGTACTTTGAAGAGAGAGCTGGATAGGGCTCTTAAAGATAGCGGAGTCAGGATATGGGGAGAAGGCAGGAACGGGGTACTGATTGGGGCTGATCAGCCACGATCACATTGAATGGTGGTGCTGGCTCGAAGGGCCGAATGGCCTACTCCTTCACCTATTGTCTATTGTCTATAATTATCTTGGATTGAACAGTCATATGAATTTAACATATCTTCTTGAAAACTGATGGATTGGCCAGTTTTTTATACATCACGCTCAATTACAAAATGTGAGGCCGAGTATCACCATCAGTTTTCCCGGTCCAGGTTATTTTCAGTTAGAGTAGCAGGAACATTAAAATCCCTTGAACAACACACAGCCACATACTAAGATATGGTCATAATCTGTGCCAGTGCAGTATTTAAACTTTAGTTTCATAAGCAACTTCCCTTCCTGTGAAGGTAGACAGAAAATGCTGGAGTCTCAGCAGGTGGAGCAGCATAGATGGAGAGAAGGAATGAGCAATGTTTCTTGTTGAATCCCTTCTTCAGACTGATGTCAGGGGAGGTGGTGGGACAAAGATATAATGTAGGTGGAGACAGTAAGACTAGTGCGAGAACTGTGAAGGGGAAGGGGAAGGTGAAGGAGAGGAAAAGGAAGGCCTATCTGAAATTAGAGAAGTCAAAGTTCAGTCTGCTGGGGTATAAATTACCCAAGTAAAATATGAGGTGCTGTTCCTCCAATTTGCGCGGGGCCGCACACTGACAATGGAGGAGGCATAGGACAGAAAGGTCAGATTGGGAATGGGAGGAGGAGTTGAAATGCTGGGCTGCCGGGAGATCCAATAGGTTAAGACAGACTGAGCGGAGGTGTTCAGCGAAGCGATCACCGACCTATCTGCGCTTGGTCTCGCCGATGTAGAGAAGTTGACACCTGGAACAGTGTATACAGTAGATGAGGTTTTGAGGAGGTGAAAGTGAACCTCTGCCTCACCTGGAAAAACTGTTAGGTCCTTGGATGGAGTCGACAGGGGAGGTAAAGGGACAGGTGTTGCATCTCCTGCGGTTGAAGGGGAAAGTACCTGGGGAAGGGGTGATTTGGGTGGGAAACGATAAGTTGACCAGGGAGTTACGGAGGGAACAGTCTCTAGGGTAAGCAGAAAGGGGTGGCGATGGGAAGATGTGACCAGTAGTGGGATCCCGTTGGATGTGGCAAAAATGTTGGAGGATTATATGCTGTATACGACAGCTGATGGGATAGAAGGTGAGGACAAGGGGGACTGTCCTTGTTACAAATGGGAGGAGGGGGAGTAAGAGCGGAGCTGTGGGATATCGAGGAAACACTAGTGAGAGCCTCATCTATAATGGAAGAGGGGAACCCCCCGTTCCCTAAAGAATGAGGACATCTCCAATCTCCAGGAAGGTAGTTTCCACCCTTCCTGTGAAGTTATATTGAATATCATAAGGGCATAGTGATTTAATCACAAAGTGCATGCCTTTAAGGTCCACAGTGATTGACTTAAGTTTAAAATTGATCGCAAAATGAGATTGAAATCTAAACACATTCAAATTATATTGTGCAATCATTGATCATCTGCTTCTGTGCACATGGAGTGGAGTATGAACAGATGATGTCAATTAATGCGCACTGCTCAATTGAAAGATGTGTGTGCAATTGAACCATAGAAATGCATTGAACACAAGGTGTGGGCAACATGCAGGAAGGTAGTTCTTAACAGTGGGGGATGACCTACTTCTGCAAAATCTGGTGGGACCATCAACCTCTTGCAGGGACTTGCCTAATAACAGCTAGAAAGAGGGGTCATGGAAAGAGCATTCATGGCATGGCCCAGTTTCCACCAATCATTCCACCACTATGCACAAGAGGCACAAGAAACACAAGAAGCGCAAGATGCCATTGTATGCCGATGCCAAGAAGTGTGTTCCGCTCTGGCTGATCAATTTCTATTCTTGTGATGTGGACTCCATAAGAAGAAGCTAGAAAGTAGAAGCTAGAAATAGTGTTGGGTAGGCTAATGGGGCTGAAGGATGATAAATCCCAGGGCCTGATGGACTGCATCCCAGGGTCCTCAGGGAGGTGGCTTTAGAAATAGTGGACACATTGGTGATCATTTTCCAATGTTCAATAGATTCAGGATCAGTTCCTGTGGATTGGAGGATAGCTAATGTTATCCCACTTATCAAGAAAGTAGCGAGAGAGAAAACGGGGAATTACAGACCAATAAGGCTGACTTCGGTGGCGGGAAAGATGCTGGAGTCGATTATTAAAGAGGTAATAATGGGGCATTTGGACAGCAGTAAAAGGATTAGTCCAAGTCAGCATGGATTTATGAAAGGAAAATAATGCTTGACTAATCTTCTGGAACATTTTGAAGTAACATGGATGAAGGGGAGTCAGTGGATGTAGTGTATCTAGACTTTCAGAAAGCTTTTGATAAGGTCCCGCACGGGAGACTGGTGACTAAAATTAGAGCGCATGGTATTGGGGTTAGGGTGTTGATGTGAATAGAAAATTGGTTGGAGGCAGGAAACAAAGAGTAGGAGTGAACGGGTCATTTTCAGAATGGCAGGCAGTAGCGAGTGGAGTGCGGCAAGGCTCGGTGTTGGGCCGCAACTGTTTATCATATATATTAATGATTTGGAAGAGGGAATTAAGAGCAACACTAGCCAGTTTGCGAATGACACAAAGCTGGGTGGCAGTGTGAACTGCAAAGAGGATGTTAGGAGGTTGCAGGGTGACCTGGACAGGTTGAGTGAGTCGGCAGATGCAATATAATATAGATAATTGTGAGGTTATCCACTTTGGTGGCAAAAACAAGGGGGCAGATTATTATCTCAATGGGGTTAGGTTAGGTAAGGGGGAGATACAGCGAGACCTGAGTGTCCTTGTACACCGGTCATTGAAAGTTGGCGTGCAGGTACAGCAGGCAGAGAAGAAAGCTAATGGAATATTGGCCTTCATAACAAGAGGATTTCAGTATAGGAGTAGAGAGTTCTTCTGCAGTTGTATAGGGCTCTGGTAAGACCACATCTGGAGTATTGTGTACAGTTTTGGTCTCCTAATTTGAGGAAGAACATCCTTGTGATTGAGGCAGTGCAGCGTAGGTTCACGAGATTGATCCCTGGGATGGCGGGACTGCCATATGAGGAATGATTGAAAAGACTAGGCTTGTATTCACTGGGGTTTAGAAGAATGAGGGGGGATCTTATAGAAACATATAAAATTATAAAAGAACAAACTAGATGCAGGAAAAATGTTCCCAATGTTGGGCGAGTCCAGAACCAGGGGCCACAGTCTTAGAATAAAGTGGAGGACATTTAAGACTGAGACCAGAAACAATGTTTTCACCCACAGAGTTGTGAATTTGTGGAATTCCCTGCCACAGAGGGCAGTGGAGGCCAAATCATTGGATGGATTTAAGAGTTAGATAGAGCTCTGGGGGCTAGTGGAATCAAGGGATATGGGGAGAAGGCAGGCACGGGTTATTGATAGGGGATGATCAGCCATGATCACAATGAATGGGGTTGCTGGCTAGAAGGGTCGAATGGCCTCCCCATGCACCTATTTTCTATATTTCTAAACTGTCCCTGAATCTGGAGTTTCAAACTTTTATACTTCCTGCCTGCTAAGCGAGGGGAGAAGACAGAGTGACCGGGGTGACACTGGACTTTGATTATAATGGTGGCCTTGCCAAGGCAGTATAATTGTAGATGGAGTCAATGGAAGGCAGGTTAGTTTGCATGATGGTCTGAGCTATGATCACAAACCCCTGCAATTTATTGTGGCCATGGAGGTATTCCCAAACCATGATGTGATACATTCTGATAAAATGCTTTCTGTGGCGCATCTATAAAAGTTGGTGAGAGTTGTTGGGGACATGCCAAACTTCCTAAGCCTTCTCACGATGTAGAAACATTGATGTGCTCCCTTGGCTATTGCTTCAATATGGTTGGTCCAGGACCAGTTGCAGGTGATATTTACTCCTAAGAACTTGAAGCTTTCAACCATCTCTACTTGGGCGCCATCAATGTGCACGTACCACTCAGCTTCATAAAGTTAATCAAAATTTCCATTGTCTTGCTGACAATGAGGGAATGACTGTTGTCATGGCACCAGGTTACAAGGTTCTTAGTCTCCTACTGTAATCCATCATAACATTATTTGATAGGCCCCATAGCTGAAGCATCCACATCACGGGGCTGGAAACTGGAAGTATCCTGAGCTAATTCTGCTACTACCAACTTTTATTGCGACAAGTGATGGCTTTCACTGATTGTTGCCGGAAGCTTGCGTCCTTTTCAGGACGGACGATGACAGCGAGGTCAACATTTGTAACAAGATGGACACGAAAAGAAGAAGAAGATTATTTGATATCTGGCCACTACGGTGGTGTATGCAAATTTGGAAATTGATTTAGACTTGAATTTGGCTGCACTGTCATGGGTGTAAAGAAGAGGACTGAGAATGCATCCGTATGAGGCAGTAGTGTTGAAAATAATTGTAGAAGATGATTTGTCACCTATCCTCACTGATTGTGGTCTGTTGGTCAGGAAGTTCAGGTTACAGTTGCAAAGGGGAGTGCTGACTCCAAGTTCCACATGTTTGGAGCTAGACATTGTTTAACAACACTCAGATGAAACTTGTTTTCACTTTCGTTGTTGCTCACAATAGACACTTTAACTTTTCAGCCAGCTAGAGGCTCAACGAGAATTCCAACAGTGTCACGACCAAAAGGTGAGGGATATATTACAAAGAAGACCTGCCAGTAAAGGCAGAAGGAGGTAAATGAAGGCAGGAGCTGATAAAGCAAGACTGCGCCAGGACTATACTGCCTGTGAATGTGAAAGGCAATGTCATCATGAACCTATTAGCGGCCAGAGCATTTCTGATGGCAAAAACTGGAACTTTTCAGGATGTTCAGTCCACCTCCACCTACAGGAAGATATTCCTTGATATTATTTACTCATAGACTGGGAAATATATCTCTTCCTCCATGAGCAGAGAACACGGGCATTGGGGGCAGTTAGATTAATCCCATTTGCAAATTCCTGAAGGTGTAAACAAATATTGTGCTGGACTCAGGCAGCAATCTGGATACCACATATAAACTTGGGGTTATTCATGATCTGTAAATACCATAACTTCCTAAATGAACAGATGCAAAGTGCTCATGGAAAGAATATTTTGAAAATGAACACCACAAACTCAAGTAGTGCATTGTGAATCAATTGTGCCCACTGTAATTTTGCTTACCCAGGCGAAATTTGGGTATCAAGGGAGAAGAAGTGTCTGTTCTGTCCTTGGTTCCTCACTCACTCCAGCCTCTGGCCGTACTGTGGAATACAAACACAACTGCAGATGTGAAGATACTAGGAATGTAGAGGAGCATTTCATCTAGGTTCTCAAAACAACATTCTGCTCTCTGTAACACTGAAAGGCAGGAGTTAATAGAGTTCAGGGAAGGTCTGACAGTTTGCTATAACCTGCTTCATAATCTAGTCATTATCAGTGGCAGGCCTTGCTTGCTGCATAACCATCTGTATGATCAGGACCCTCTGGATGATCAGGAGGAAGGGGAGGAAATTAGCTTGAAAATATATCCAAGGGCGGCCTTCTCCAGGCATCTATACATAACTAAAATTGTGATCTTGTTATCTTCCGGTTTGGCGGTCATTCAACTTGCACAAAAACAGTTCGCGGTTCGCTATGATTTGTCACCAATGCACTCACTGTTCTCCAATGCTGCGAGTGCACCAAGTTTCATTCCGATCGGTTAAATGTCGTCAAAGTCAGCGAGGTTTAAAAATCTGAAAAACCGCGCGGGCGCAGATCAATCTCTTCTCCTGCCTTCCAGCGGCACGCGGATTAGACTGTCAATCCTCGGGAAGATCTGCCCCTTCCTGCGCCATCACGCCTTTACTGTAGCTGAGGAAGGCTGGCAGAGGTTTCCAACCATCCTTTTGGAGGGACCCGAAGCAACCCCGCCCCAAGCACCAGCCCAGCAGCCCAGCAGCATTGCAATGTCGCCAAACGGAAAGTGGAGAGTCTGATCCGGGCGGAGGAAAGCATCAAGTACCTGCTGTAAGTCCCAAACGCACTGCCATCCCAATGCTCCACAGCTCCACCCCTTTCCCATCTGGTCCCCCTCTACTACCCCCTCCCCCGTGATACTCCCCTCTCCCCCGTGACTTTTCCCCCATCTTTTCTCCCAGCTCTGCCCCCACACACCCTCCCGCCCACATGCCGGCTCGTCCATAGCTGCAGGTGCTTCCGGGCTGAACCGAGGCCTGGCTTTGAGGGCGCCCACGGCTGATTTTGATTTGATTTGATTTGATTTTATTACTTGTCATTCGAACCTCAGAGAGGCTCGAACGAAACTCCGTTTCTACAAGCCATACAAACAGAACAATTCATTAAAAAAAACCACACAAACAATTAAATTCACACAAACATCCATCACAGTGAATCTCCTCCTCACTGTGATGGAAGGCAAACTCTTCTCTTCCCCCGCACCATTTCTTTCCCGAGGTCGAAGCCGCAGGCGGGCGAGGTTAAGTCCCATGGCAATTGAGGCCGCGCCGGGCGATGTACGGCGCCGCTCAAGGCCCAAAAGTCACAACGTTGGAGCCCCCGGCGGGCGCTGGAATGTCCCGCTGGAATGTCCCGTGGCCATTAAAGCCGTGCCGGGCGATGTACGGCCCCGCTCTGGGTCGCTCCAACCCCGCGACATGGGCTAGAGAAGCTGTGTTGTGGGAGCTCTGGAAAGCGGTCTCTCACCCAGACCCGCGAGCTCCCGATATCCCGACAGTCCACTGGTCTGCAGCTGCAGCTGGAGCTCCGGAGTCGGGAGTCGGGCCCGTAGCGGCGAGCCCCCACCGCTTCCCACGCTCCGAGGCCGGCCAGCCCCATGATGGTAAGTCCGCAGCTCATCCCGGTCGGAGGCCGCTCCACTGTGCTAGGCCCAAGCGACAACGGAGACCCGACAAGGAAAAAGTCGGGTCTCCCGTGCAGGGAAGAGATTTTAAAGTTTCCCCTCCCCCCCCCTAGCACCCCCCACACATACACAGTTCGAAAAACAATACAAAAAAACCATGAACAACTACATTTAACTAGACAAAAAAAATTAAAAAGGACAGACAGGCTGTAGGGGCCGCTGCAACGTGAGTCGCGCCCGCCCATTTCTCTCCTCCGGGACATGCTCCTCCGGGACATGCAAGAAGGGAGAGGAGTGGCAACCTTGAGATTCTGGGGACGGAGAGTGGGGGAGGAGAGGGGATAGAGGGAGAGGAGGGCAGTAGGGAGGGAGAGGAGTTATGGTGGGATGGAGTGAGGGAGGAAGGGAGTAACTGAGGGTAGGGGAAAGGAGAGGGAGGGAGAGGTGAGGAATGGATTTGGAGAGGGGAGGAGGAAAGGGAAAAGAAGAGGGCAAAGGTGAGGAGGGAGAATGGGTTAGGAGGGGGTATAGAGGGAGAGGAGGGGGAGTAGAGGAGAGGGAAGTGGGGAGGTAGGGAATGGGGGATAGAGGGAGAGGAGGGCCGTGGGGAAGGTGAGGAGGGATAGTGGGGGAGATAGGGGTGAGGAATGGGAGAGCTGGGGGACTTAGGCATAGGAGGTGGATAGGAAAGGGACAGTTGTTATGGAGGGAGGGAGGGATGGTAGGGGAAATGCGAGGAAGAGAGAAGTGAGGGAGGGATTGGGGGAGGGGAGGAAGAGAAGGAGAAGGGAAAGATGAGGGAGGGTGGAGGAGGGGGAGAGTGCTTGGGATGAGGGGAAATTAGCTGAGCCTGCGCAGTTAGGTGCTAAGGATGAGTGGTGGAATATTGCATTGGGGGACCAAGCCTCCTGTGTGACAGGGACCCAACGGGTCCCACTTAGTCTAGTATATTATAAGCATACCTTATGACTCACTTAAACTTCCAACTCCAACAGCACTGACGTCTGTTTTTTGTGTGGGTTTGGAATCCTAATCAGTAGGTTGCCATAGTGATACACAGTTGCCTAGCTATGACCATCTCTATCCAATATAAGTCTAACATTTTCCTTTTTTCATTTAAGTGCTTTGCCATTGTTAACTTCCTTAACAGAAACATTCCTGGAAATCATCCAAATAAAGAAAACTGAATCTTGCACCTGATTACTGTGATCACAACCACCAATCAGAGATTATGAACACCCAGTGAATAATTTAACTCCTTGCTTTGTAAAGCCATTTTATCATTTCAATGGATCAAATCTGGGTTGAGGGTTTAAAAAAAAATTCAAGGACACAGCAGTTTCTTGCTTCCATAGTTCAGCTATGTAAATATTGGACAATATTCCTTACTTGCTGCTGCAAGAAGCCTTGACCGTACTGAAGAAAGTTGATCAATGAGAGCAGGTCAAACAACACTGAACGAAGTCCACTTTGTTCACAAGAAACTTCCCACCCACAGTTTAATTGTTGAAGCATGCTGAGATTTCATTGCATTCTAACACTATTCACTTTCTTGTATAATACGCTATTTACCGAAGAAGAAACATTTATCAAGTTTATTTCTCATTGAAAGGAGAAGTCTAAATCTTTATCACCCTGACACAGGTATTTTAGAACTGGAAAGGTAAACGAAGGAGCACAAATTCCTCTCTTGGAAAAATACCTCTCTTTTCCAGTCTATTTCCTCATTCTGGTAGATTATGGATTCAACAGTGGCTGAATGGGAGAAGCCAGAGGGTAATGGTGGATGGCTGCTTGTCGGGTTGGAGGCAGGTGACTAGAGGGGTGCCTCAGGGATCTGTGTTGGGTCCTTTGTTGTTTGTCATGTACATAAATGATCTGGATGAAGGGGTGGTAAATTGGATTAGTAAGTATGCAGATGATACCAAGATAGGGGGCGTTGTGGATAATGAAGAGGATTTCCAAAGTCTACAGAGTGATTTAGGCTAGTTGGAAAAATGGGCTGAAAGATGGCAGATGGAGTTTAATGCTGATAAATGTGAGGTGTTACACCTTGGCAGGACAAATCAAAATAGGATGTACATGGTAAATGGTAGGGAATTGAAGAATACAGTTGAACAGAGGGATCTGGGAATAACCGTGCATAGTTCCTTGAAGGTGGAATCTCATATAGATAGGGTGGTAAAGAAAGCTTTTGGTATGCTAGCCTTTATAAATCAGAGCATTGAGTATAGAAGCTGGGATGTAATGTTAAAATTGTACAAGGCATTGGTGAGACCAAATCTGGAGTATGGTGTACAATTTTGGTTGCCCAATTATAGGAAGGATGTCAACAAAATAGAGAGGGTACAGAGGAGATTTACTAGAATGTTGCCTGGGTTTCAACAGCTAAGTTACAGAGATAGGTTGAATAAGTTAGGTCTTTATTCTCTGGAGCGCAGAAGGTTAAGGGGGGACTTGATAGAGGTCTTTAAAATGATGAGAGGGATAGACAGAGTTGATGTGGACAAGCTTTTCTCTTTGAGAATAGGGAAGATTCAAAGGACAAAGGATAAAGGACAAAGGACAAAGGACATTTATTATCACATACACCAGTTGGTGTAGTGAAATTTGACTTGCCAATGCAGCACATGAATAAAGATAATACACAACACTAGAGTATTTAACAAAAAACATAAAAACATCCCCACACAATGGTTCCCACTGTGGGGGAAAGCAGCAAAGTCCAGTCCCATCCCCAGTTCACCCATAGTCGGGCCTATTGAGACCTCTGCAGCTGCTGCTACGACAGCCCGATGCTTCAGGCCCACACGCCGGATGATGGAGTTCTGGCGTTGGGTGAACACTCTCAGCGGCCCAGAGTGTCTGGAGCAGCCGCTTCCTCCCCAGAGTTTGCAGCTCCCGTAGTCCACGGGCCGCGCTGGTCGGAGCTCCGACTCTGGTGATCTCGGCGTGAGATCCCAGGCTCCACGGTTTTTAAAACTCAGCGCCGCCAGCCCGCGGCTGGAAGCTCCACAGACCGCTGACCGCAGACCGCAGCTCCGCGATGTTGCAGTCAGCGGTCCCAGCCCCTCCGAAGCTCCACCGCACGCGCCCGGGCAAGGCATCGCCCGCTCCACAATGGCGCCCCAGCGCTGTGTGCCACCTCCGAAGCTGAAGTCCCGGCCAGTCCCGGCAGGAAATGGTGCTCCAGACTGCCGTTAGGCCGCGCGGAAGGGGCGAAGATACAGCCCGGAGAAAAGCCGCATCCCCGACCAGGTAGGGACTGAGAAAATAGTTTCCCCCTTCCCCCCCCCACCCTCTACATAAAAAGACTAAAATACCTCCAAAAACAAACACTTTATCTAACTAAAAATATAAAAAAAGAATGAAAAGACTAACAGCTGCTGGCGGGGCAGACATACTCAACGGCGCCCCCGGGATAAATACAAGGATCAACAAGAGTACATGACTTTAGAATTAAGGGACAGAAGTTTAGGGGTAACATGAGGGGGAACGTCTTTACTCATAGAGTGGTAGTGGTGTGGATTGAGCTTCCAGTGGAAGTGGTGGCGGCAGGTTTGTTGGTATCATTTAAAAATAAATTGGATAGGCATATGGATGAGAAGGGTATGGAGGGTTATGGTATGAATGCAGGCAGGTGCGACTAAGGGAAATAAGTTTTTCGGCACGGAGTTGAAGGGCCGACATGGCCTGTTTCCGTGCTGTAATTGTTATATGGTTATATGGTTAATATAAAAATAATATTCTTTCTCCTTCACCACAAGCACACAATAGTTCAGGTTGTTGCCTTTTTCACACACCTCCCATCAGAGATGAGCAACAATTATCACAATAGTACTGATGAGTGCTAATGAATAAAGAGAAATATGAATCCTCACCTTGCCATGTTGACTTCCCTCCATTAATGATCATTCCAATGCTTCCTGCTGGACAAATCACAATTTCTAAAAGCCAGCATCAAGCAATTCAAAATGTCAAACATTTCTATGAACAAGGCAACATGAATGGTGATTAATCCTATACATTTGCACATTGGTTATTGTCCACCTGCCTAAGTCTGATATTATCACAGAGTGTCCTCCCTATTAATTCTAGCCAAGCTGCTGATTGTTCCACTGGAAGGGAGGAGATTGCGGAGTGCTGTGAAACGAGATGCTAAGAGCCCAAACAATTCACGGACTCCTTGCATTGGTGAACACTCATGAGTCATTTGTGGACCATCATTTTAGTGCACGTTTTTATGAGCTTCACAACTTCGAGCCTTTAAAATATTATTATAAATGAATCCCATTGGGCTTTACCCTGGTCTAGCCAAAAGTGATTGATCAAGATGATGCAATCTGTGTTTTTATATGCTTTAACCCTCGGTGCAAATAGACTCACCTGTATGCTTTATTGTTTCTTCACTAGAATTAGAGGAACGGGCTGAGTGACATATTGTTTTGTATCCATTCCATTACCTTCTGTTAGTAACATGGTATAATGTTATTACAATTGCCTAACTTGATGCAATCAAACACAAAATAAAGTGTTACATAACCGCCACTTTTCAATTATCTTTTATAGAAAGTCACCTCATACATTTGTTGATCAACTTATTTCTAAAATATGAAGCAGTAAATCAACAGCCTAATGCACTGACATTTTAAAGGTCACCAATTTATTAAAAAAAACACAGCATGAAATATGTAATGGTTACAATCATAAACTACAAAGTTGTAGAAAGGATAGATAAGTCAACCTGTTGTGTCTGACAATAAAATACCAGATTCAGATTCAGATTCAGATTCAATTTTAATTGTCATTGTCAGTGTACAGTACAGAGACAACGAACTGCATTAGACAACGAAATGCATTAAATAATATTAATACTAATAATAATAATAATAATAATAATAATAATAATACTTATTAAAATAATAAGTAAAAATGCAATTTCCAGAAATAAAAATGGAATATCTAATGAAATATCTAATTTGTCTTTAGAAAACTGTCATAAATCTTATGCAAAGTCCTTCATACATCAATTAACTGAACTGGTCCAGCATAATGCCTTATAGCAAGCATTTTAAATATGTCAGTTGCTTGCAGTTAGTAGATGTCTTGTAAATCTACAAATAAGAGATTTTAGAAAAATAAGAAAAGCAGGCAAACAAAACCAGCACTAAAGCAACATTTTTTTTTGTTATTGCTTCCTTTCTTAAATATTTACGGCAAGATTCAGTTTTTTATGCATTCAAATTTCAACTACATTTTGAAAAAAAAATGCTTGTAACTTTACATCACTCAACAAGGTATGTCCGTTCACTTATTTTCCAATCAATTTTAGTATACATGGACTTTTCAATCATTTACTCTTATTACATTTACCCCACAGCCCATTGCAATCTGAATTTTAAATAAAAAACATTATCAAGGCAGTAATTTCTGTTCAACATGTTTTTGTAGACCTTGATTTAATTGTTGCCATTTTGTCGTTTGTATTTTAATTATATTTAACAGATCAACTAGTGTAAAAGGAGTATAGTTGGTGGCTGAGAATGCATTTATGCGGGGCACCAGTGTTGAGAATTAGCATTGTGAATGATTTGCTCCCTCTCCTTATTGATTGTGGTCTGTTGGTCAGGAAGTTGAGGATCCAGTGATAGAGGGGAGTTCTGACTCCAAGTTCCACGAGTTTGGAGATGAGCTTGGTTGGGATAATGGTATTGAAAGCAGAGCTGTAGTCTGTGAATAGGAGTCTGATTCTCTTCATCTATTTATGAAGGATTACGCCACAAGGCTTATATGCATGATTAATCCCTTATTTTTCGGAATCACGCGAGTGACTACGCAAAGACCCCGCCAGCACGTGGAACGCATTGCAAAGCGACAGGCAGGGAGGAGGGTTGCTCCTTCACCGGTTAGTTTAAAACGGACCTACAGGTGAGTATTTACTATCCTGAGGTTGTTTTGCAAGCACTGTTGTGATTTTTGTTTCAGAGTACCCCACCATGGACAAGTCACGAACCAAGTCCAAAGGGGCTGCTTCGAGACTGACTGCAGAGGACCGTGGGAACGCAGGCAGTCAGCAGCGGCCGACTTCTCCAGAGCTGCTCGTTGTTCAAATGGCAGCCCCCGACTTGATGCCGCAACAGTCTGCAGGAGCACCTCGTACTGGCGGCAAAACGACCCGGAAGTCGGGCAAGCCCGTTGACTCGGCAGGGTCCGGACTGGAAGACTCACCGCCCGTGGGAAGCGACGGTGGTCGATTATTCCGCATGGAGTGGATGGTGGAGCAATTGCTCCAACGTGACCTACTCCAACAGGAGTCTGGTCACTGTGGGTCTCGTCGCAGACCCACGGCAGCACCCTTTACAGGGCTGCCAAATGTCTCGCCCTCTTCGCAGGGGAGCATAAGGAGTCAGATCTGGGCTGACTCTGAAGAGGGGGATTTGGCAGAAGAATCCAACGTGCTAGGGGTGCAAGATGAGGAGCTACTCGGGATGGTATCCAAGTTTGCGATGCCCTCACAGAAGGGACTGCCATTGCAGCCACAGCTGGCAGCCAGTATAAATCACCTGACGACTCATCAGCTACTAGAACAGGCTATGAACGACACGGCAGCCAAATTTCTGGCACCTGAAAACTGCATCTACCTCAACGTGCTTGCAGTAAATAACCCCATCTGGGGAAACATCAGTCCTGGCATTAGGAGCCAGGAAGTTAAAATGCAGAAAATCCTGAAACTACTGGCCTCTGGTATTACAGCTTTTGCCAGGTCAGTAGATGGGAAAGATATGTCGGAGGAGCAACAGGATGCCCTGGCAATCTTCTGTAATGTACAGTTTGAGATCAACTGTTTCAGGAAGAGTGTAATCCGACCTACACTAAACCCAAAGTTTGCGGGGTTGTGTAGAACCAGTGGCGCACAGCCTTCTACTCTGTTGTTCGGGTACAACCTGCCTAAACAGGTAAAAGACCTTGACGAAGAGGCAAAAGCCATCGGCATGATTAAAGTGCCCACCGCTACCAGGTCCTCATATACTCGGCGGCAGCACCCCTACGCATCCACCAGCAGGCCGCGTTAACACAGCGAAAGAACAGCTGGTAAAAGGTCGAAGGCCGTACAACCTACACAAAGATCTTTTTTAGGCTATGTCCCAGAAAGACCTTCCTGGAAGATGGGCCAACCCCACACCACAGCGCCTCCACCTCGCAGGAACCAAGGACTGAGAAAACCAACACAGCACCACCGGTAACCATGGAGGTAGGTGGGTCTGGTGGCCTTCGGAACATAGCATGTATAAATTCTTCACAGGTTGGGGGAAGGTTACACTTGTTTAGGGATGCATGGAGTTCTATGACTTCTGATCCTTTCATACTGCACAGTATTCAGGGATACAAAATTGAATTTGTTAACAATCTCCTCCTTCCGGTTCAACATGCACATAGCCGAATGTTTGTGCTTTCACAAAAAGAGAAAGTGGAAGGTCATGCGGAACTTTTAAGACTACACACAAAAGGAGTAATTGAGAAAACCAAACATGAATCTCTTGAGTTTGTATCAAACATCTTCACCAAAAACAAAAAAGATGGCGGATGCCGCATCATTATTGATTTGACCCAACTGAATACTTTTGTGCAGTACACCCACTTCAAAATAGAAACTTTTGTTACTGTCAAACAACTAGTTTCCAAGGCTTGCATCAATCTAAAAGATGCATACTACTCAGTACCAATAGAGAAAGATCACCGCAGATATTTAAAATTTATCTGGATGGGGCAGCTCTGGCAGTATAAAGTGCTGCCTAATGGATTAACATCAGCCCCCAGACTGTTTATTAAAATATTGTAACCAGCACTGGTGTTTCTTCAGAAACAAAAACATATTGTCATGGCATTTCTCGATGACATCCTATTTGTGGGGAAAAACTTGGAATTGGCCAAATTGGCTGTCTCAGCCACCAAGCTCCTATTTCAAAAATTGAGGTTTATCATCCATCCAGACGATAAACCCCAATTTTTGAAATAGGAGCTTGGTGGCTGAGGCTGAGATAAATTGGGGTTTATCATCCATCCAGACAACTAAACGACAAGAAGAGCAAATGGATAGCCCAAAAGAATGGCCTATCACAAGGCAGCGTACTGGCCCACCTCCTCTTCAACATCTACACCAATGACCAACCACTTCCCCCACAATGCCGCCGCTTCATCTATGCTGATGACCTCTGCATCACCACCCAACAGGAGAACTTCCAGAAGATTGAGTCTGTCCTGGAAAGCGCCCTCCAAGAGATGACAACCTACTACAATAACAACCACCTAAAACCACCTGCAGATGATACAACGGTGATTGGCCTCATCAGCAACAACGATGAGTCGGCCTACAGGGAGGAGGTCCAGCACTTAGCAGCATGGTGCGCTGACAACAACCTGACCCTTAACTCCAAGAAGACCAAGGAGCTCATTGTAGACTTCAGGAAGTCCAGGGGCGGCATGCACACCCCCATCCACATTAACGGTACGGAGGTGGAACGTGTTTCTAGCTTCAGGTTCCTGGGAGTCAACCTCTCCGACGACCTCTCTTGGACCCACAATACCTCAACTCTGATCAAGAAGGCTCACCAGTGTCTCTTCTTCCTGAGGAGACTGAAGAAGGTTTCCTCAGATCCTGGTGAACTTCTACCGCTGCACCATCGAGAGCATCCTTACCAACTGCATCACAGTTTGGTATGGCAACTGCTCTGTCTCCGACCGGAAGGCATTGCAGAGGGTGGTGAAAATTGCCCAACGCATCACTGGTTCCTCGCTACCCTCCATTGAGTCTGTCCAAAGCAAGCGTTGTCTGCGGAGGGCGCTCAGCATCGCCAAGGACCTCTCTCACCCCAACCATGGACTGTTTACCCTCCTACCATCCGGGAGGCGCTACAGGTCTCTCCGTTGCTGAACCAGCAGGTCCAGGAACAGCTTCTTTCCGGCGGCTGTCACGCTACTCAACAACGTACCTCGGTGACTGCCAATCACCCCCCCCCCCCCGGACACTTATTGTTATTTATTCAAATCATTTGCTGTGTCGCTCTTCCAGGGAGATGCTAAATGCATTTTGTTGTCTCTGTACTGTACACTGACAATGACAATTAAAATTGAATCTGAATCTGAATCTGAATCTGAAACCCAACCCATCAAAAACCCAACTATGCAGCTTCCATCTTAAAAATCGAGATGCAGGAAAACAACTGAGTGTCTCATGGGATGGCCACAAACTCTCCAACCACTCCCACCCCGTGTACCTCGGAGTCACATTCGACAGAACACTCTCTTTCAAAATCCACCTTCAGAACATCAAAGCCAAGGTCAACACTCACAACAACATCCTGCGCAAACTGGTAAATTCAAAGTGGGGCACTGATCCACCAACCATCCATGCAACTGCCCTAGCCCTGTGCTTCTCCACAGCTGAATACGCGTGCTCAAGCTGGAGCCGCTCCCATCACACCAAACTGGTTGACGCAGCCCTCAATGACACCTGCCGCATTATCACGGGATGCATAAAGACAACGCCAGTCCCGTGCCTCTACACCCTAGCTGGTATTGCCCCCCCCCCCATATCAGACGATCCATCGTCACCCAAAATGAGCGGAGAGCACAGGAGATCAATACCAAGCACCCCCTGCACGGACACACAGCACCTCCACCCCGACTGAAATCCAGAGCAAGTTTCTTGCAAACAGTCCCACCTCTCCAGACAACCAAAGAAACAGCAAGGACCAACATCTGGAAAGATGAATCTTCAATTCAAAAACTTCAATTTTGGTCTCATCAGTCCAGAGCACCTTCCTCCACATGTTTGCTGTGTCCCCCACATGGCTTGTAGCAAACTGCAAATGGAACTTCTTATGGCTTTGTTTCAACAATGGCTTTCTTCTTGCCACTCTTCCATAAATGCCCGATTTGTGGAGTGCACGACTAATAGTTGTCCTGTGGACAGATTCTCCCACCTGAGCTGTGGATCTCTGCAGCTCCTCCAGAGTTACCATGGGCCTCTTGGCTCCTTCTCTGATCAATGTCTTGGTAGGTTTGCACTTGTGCCATACTTTTTCCATTTTCGGATGATGGATTGAATAGTGCTCCGTGAGATGTTCAAAGCTTGGGATATTTTTTTATAATTTGACCCTCTTTAAACTTCTCCAAAACTTTATCCCTGACCTGTCTGGTGTGTTCCTTGGGCTTCATGATGCTGTTTGTTCACTAATGTTCTCTAGCAATCCTCTGAGGCCTTCACAGAACAGCTGTATTTATACTGAGATTAGATTACACACAAGTGGACTCTATTTACTAATTAGGTGGCTTCTGAAGGCAATTGGTTGCACTAGATTTTATTTAGGTGTATCAGAGTAAAGGGGGCTGAATACTTTTCCACGCCACACTTTTCAGTTTTTTATTTGTAAAAAAATTTGAAAACCATGTATCATTTTCCTTTCATTTCACAATTATGTGCCACTTTGTGTTGGTTTATCACACAAAATCCCAGTAAAATACATTTACGTTTGTGGTTGTAACGTAACAAAATGTGGAAAAGTTCAAGGGGTATGAAAACTTTGCAAGCCACTATATGAGTTACTTAAACAGAACAGGCCTGGATGATCGGGCCTCAAATTGGAGTTCCTGGCTTATCCTGTAGATAGACACCTATGCATAGTGACCCACCTTATACATTACCTGGAGGTCACCAAAAGTCTTAGGGGAATGGAAATGGCTCTATTGATAAGCTTTAAATGTCCTCTGTGCAGACCATCTCAAGATGGCTTAGGGTGGTATTAGGTGCAGCAAGGGTGAACACTGATGTTTTTAAATCTCATTCTACCAGGGCTGCAGCTACATCGACAGCAAGGATAATGGAAGTTCCTATGGGCCACATCCTTGCTACGGCGGGTTGGTCTAATGAAACAACTTTCCAGCGGTTTTATAACAAACCTGTGGCCATGCCTGAGATAGTTGCAGACATTATTGTAAGTTCTGTATTATAATTTTCCCCGATGTTTGGGGTTATTATTATTATTATTTTGTAAATAAATACATTATTGTTTTTCAGCACTGTTTCAAGTCTGAAATACATTAACATACTTCCTCCATTGGTTATTATGGCAGTGCGTGAGCATGGACATGTTTCCAGGGCGTGAAATCACAGAGCTTTAAAGTCTTCATTTAGTCACTCACGTGACTCCGGAGTAAAATAGTAAGATTAAATGAGAATTTACCAGTTTGAAGTTTGATCCTTATTTTATGAGGAGTTACGATGAGGGATTACGTGTCCTCCACTCCCAAACCTCTATTATAAGGTCAACTGGTATGTTAGTTCTCTTATCTTTCTATCTTCTGTCAACTCTACTATCTGTGATTTCACACCGCTGCTTTGAAGAATATCATGCACGCGTGCTGGCGGGGTCTTCACGTAATCCCTCATTGTAACTCCTCATAAAATAAGGTTCAAACTTCAAGCTGGTAAGTTCTTGTTTAATCTTACTATTACCCTCAACAACCAGTGCTGAGCCATTCTTGAGTTGCTCCAGTTTTTCTGATGAAGCTGCTCGCACATTATCCTTAATTAATGTGTTCCAGGATTTAAATCCAGACATTAGAAAGGATGAGCAATATACTTCCAAGTTTAGATAGTGTAGGATTTGAAGAGGAACCTGCAGGTGATGGTGTTTTCATGCCCTTCTTTATGATAAAGGTTCAGCTATTTGGGAGGTTCTGTATGAGTAGCAAAAGCAAGTAACTATAGTTAAGTTTTATGAATGTCACACACTGTAGCTGGCATTCATCAGTGATGGGCCAAATGACTCAGGTCGAGGATAGATGTAAATGAAATGTTTGCTTCGTGCTGGATGTTTTTGAACTTTCTGATTATATGACCTGCCCTTATTCAGACAAGTGGGATGCACACCATCATACTTCTTATATGTGCTGTATAGATGTTATTAAAAAATGGTTATTTCAGAAGATGACTTATTTACTGCAGGTTACCAAAGCTCTGAAATAAACTTATGCTTTTATTTGACCGGTGAAGTTGTGATTCCATCTCTCCCCACTAAGATTTGGTATGTTCATGCCATTGAATGTTAAACCGAGTGTTTACTTCGAAGTCACGTGAGTGACTACATGAAGAAGCCCCGCCAAGCACATGTACGGCATTACATCGACGCATGTGGCACTGACAGGGTGGAGAGCACTGCTCCCACCAGCGGTAAGTTTAACCCGCAGGTAAGTCAGTGTTGAACTTCTTGCGAGTGGTTTTTAAACTCTGTAAGTCTGCAGAGCCAGCTAGAGTGTTTATGTATTTTGGAAATTAAAAAAAACACAAAAACTCTGTAAATCTGGCTTGAAAATACAGAGCCAGCTGGAGTATAAGTATGGTTAAACTGCAGTAATTGAATGGAACGTGCTGAAACCGCAGTTTCCAATTCAGATCCGATCGGGAGATAAGGCAGATTTAAAAGCTGTTTTAATCTTCTGTTCCCACTATTTACCGCTAATTAGATCGGTTTTTGAGGTAACGGCTGCGCTAAATGCCGGCTCCAAATACCCACAATTGTAAAATAAAGTCTGCTCTGTATATATGTCATCAGATGCAGTTTTCCTTTATGGAAATGTATATAACCCCGTGTGATACTGAGGTTAATACAAATATTCTGCAAACAGAATGTGCTTCTCAGAATTATAATTTTAAACATATCTGATTTATGCACAAATACAAAACAGTAAAGAAAGTAATTCTCCTCTAAGGGAGGACAAGAATGAGGGGAAGGCTGGAAATGGAGAAAATGCTCCACACTTGACTTAGTCAAGGATTCTAAGACCCATGTATGTCTTCCTGTAAGGCAAGCTCCAAAGAAGTTTCCATATGCTGAGTATGGTGCCTATGAAAATGGGATTCTGATTCTCCAGTACCTTGGTTATGTCTGGATGAGGTCCCTAGAGCAAGAATGCTCAAATGCTCAAAACTCTAATCAGTCAAGAGTTCTAAAGACCCATGAGATTCTAAGGCAAGCTCCATGGGAGTTTCCATACACTAAGTATGGTGCCTATAAAGAATGAGAATCTCATTCACCAGTGCCTTGCATAGGTCTGGATGAAGTCCTTAGTGCAAGATAACATGCTCAAAACTCTAAACAATTAAGGGTTTTAAGATCCATGAGATTCTAAGGCAGGCTCCGAAGGGGTTTCCATACAATGAGTATGGTGCCTATGAAGAATGAGAATCTCATTCACCAGTGCCTTGCACAGCTGAAGAACTAAGTTCAGCAACCATAATCCTATTGAAAGGCTAAGGTTCTGTACATCCAAACAACATGGAAGTTACAGGCATCCCAAACAATTAATTATTTGGGGTTTGTCTTTAATACAGTTGATATGTGAGTAACTTTTTAAACAAATTAAGGTTGGGGATGTTACAAATGCCTGTATTTGTCTTGGGAAAAAAACATTATCCCACCATCCAAGAAGTAGCTACGGTTACTAGTAAAGTGATAGCAGCATTCATGCTGTCAAATTGGGACCTCTGCATGATCAAAGTCTGCAAAAACCAGAGTATAAGAGTAAAACGCGTGCAGGTTATCGATTAGGTCCATGCAGTTACCAACTAAAGGTTGAGCTGAATTCAATGATGGATTCTCAATGTTGCACAAGTTACTAGAAATAAAAATGTGTTTGGTCAGAAGTCTTCAGTGTTATTACAGACTGATGAGAGTGCTCTCGGATGGGGAGCTTAGGACAGCGACATCAGTTGTGGTGGTCGATGGACTGTCCAAGACGATTAATTCTCCAAATACATGGTTGAATTATTTGGAGTTATTGGGGGTGTTTTATGTATTGATAGCTGTTGTTCTACCATAAAGAACTTACATGTTCAATTACAAGTAGACAATACCACAACTGTGGGAGAATACAATATTGTGGTAAGACAACAGATCATGAATGACAATACAGAATGAATGTTAAAATTCAAAAAGTTTCAAAAAGATTGTCAGACAGCATGTGTACCAAATGTGGCTCTGTTGTGTCTGGATTAAATCTCCAGTGGTCTAAATGTGCCTCGTGGGAGTCAGACCCAGGAGCATTAGCGGTGGATGCATTCTCACTACATTGGGGAAGTATAGTCTTTTATGTTTTCCCCATTTTGTCTGATTAAACAATGTGTCACCAAAATAGAGCAAGTCTTCGCCGCAGGCATTCGTTGATTCCAAATTGGTATTGTTCTCGGCCTTTTGGCTGAAGATCAAGTGTAGTATCTGCTCTTATCAATTAATATCTGATACGTCCCTTATCTTGGGACCATTACTACACAGCCATTGTTCCCATTGGTGCATAGAATGATGATTCAGACATTCATGACAAATCCCAGGTGCAGTAATTGTTGATACATCCAGTAACAGCAGAAGTCATCCATTACATGACCGTATTAATTGTTAATCTGCAGGTACTGATGGAATGTTGGATAGGACCATGGATGTCATAACTGCAGCTTGGAGAGATAGCACTAAGAAACAATATATGTGTCATATAAGGAATGGGGAATCTTTTTGTATACAGTCAGGCATATTTTATCATACTGCAAATATATCCGATGTATTGGAGTTCTTTGTAATGTTGCACCTAAGTTATAGTACCATGAATGGAGCTTGGAGTGTTTTGTCCTCCTATTTAGGACTATTTCAGAATCGACAACTATCGGGTCTCATCTGATTTCTCCCGATTTGTGAGAGGAATTTTGATAAAATCCTACCAAACCCAGATATTCAGAAATCTGGGATGTCAGTATAGTTCTCACATTACTTCGGCAATGGACTCCAATTACGACACTGTCTTTTCAGAAGTTAATATTTAAAGTGGTTATGTTCACACCATTAATATCAGCACAATGAGTACAAACATTACAAATGTTGTGGTTAGATTATATACAGTTGTCTGTAGATAAAATAACGTTTTATGTCAATGATCTAAGCAAGCAAAGCAAGCCAAGAAAGGCTGGAACCAATGTAATCTTTAAGACATACACTGTCAACTAAACATTGTGTGTGGTTTAGCATCTGAATTGATATATATTGAATTAAGAGTCTCCGAGATTGTGAGACACCAATGTTCATTACCCACAAGAAACATATAAAAGTGACAGTACAAATTATTTCTAGATGGACAAAAAGGTTCTGGATTAACTGGAGTAGACACTGATGTGTATAAATCTCACTCCACAAGGGCGGTATCAATGTCCACGGCGAAGGTGCAGGATGTGCCACTCGACCAAATTCTGGAGACTGCAGGATGGTCTAAAAAATAAACTTTCCTAGTTTTATGATAAACCTGTTGTTACAGTGCCAGAGTTGCACATGCTATGTCGGGTTCTGTTCAAAATTGTTTGCTTTGTTGCATAACATTTGTTATTATTTCCCCTGGGATAGAGGGGTTATTTTTTTTTATGTTATTATTATTATTTTTTTAATTAAAAAATAAATAAATAAATAATATATATATATATATATAAATATTTATTGCATAATTTCAAGCAATATATATTATTTACTCACTACTGGATAAACTGAAGCACTTCTTCAGTTGCCCTCTGGGTGCCCTCTTGACTTCTGGGTGCCCTCCGCTCCCAACCCTCATAATATAAATGATTATCTGGTAGTTCTAATCTTTGTGAGCCTTACTATCTTACTCTTGCTATTGGTTCTGTGTTTTTCATGCTGCTGCTTTGAAGTATGCCAAACATGCGCCTGGCGGGGCTTCTTCACGTAATCCCTCATCGTAACTCCTCATAAAATAAAGATCAAATTTCGAACAGGTAAGTTCTCATTTAATCTTACTATTATACCTTCCTTGAGGGTAACAATTGTGTGTCGTGAATTGGCAAAAGTAATAAGTGCAATCTTATACTCTATGTAAACACAAAAGCATTTTTTAATATGGTTTCAGATCAATTGGGTTACCTTTAGCAGTAGTAGTGTTAATCCTGGCTAAATTTGAGAGGCTAGGACTTTAAAATGGGGTAAATGTTTCAGGGCTGCTAGGAGATTTGGCCAATTTGGAATTGGAATCATAGCCTAGAAACAATTTGCAAGAAAAGAATAAGAATATCTGCAGACACCTGTCAATTAGATGCAAAATGCATCAAATGGATTGGATGGCTGCAAACCAGACATGCACCCTGCAAATAATTGTAAATAATTGTTCTACTTTGCCGAGTGTTGATTGGATGAGGTATTGTGTCTTGTCTGGGTTTCTTGCAGATCAGGGTAAATGTTTCTAAGTTGGCTTCCTTGAGAAGTCTGGTTTGAATACAGTGTATTGAGCTGGTTAGGGAAATGTCTGTT
Source organism: Raja brachyura (assembly GCA_963514005.1). The sequence goes on along the minus strand of OY740786.1, from coordinate 46,247,472 downwards.
ATGTATGGGATTAATCGATATCTGAAAATGGGTTATTAAGAGGCCACCCCCATGTGGTTCGGTCCCTCAAGGTCCCGGGACATATAGAAGTCCGCTACTATGAGATCCAGCGTCGATCTTCTGGGAGAGCGTTTGGGACTGCATGACTTTCTGTAGTGTCTCTGTTTGAGTGACTCCTAGAGGGCTGGATCAGGCAGATACGAGGATCAAACCTACGGTGTCGTAGGTACAGCAGTTGAACTGTAATTGTGATTTTGTTAAAATAAAGATTAGTTGTTGAAGTGTTTGATTCAGTGTTTTTACCTAAAATAGACTGGGAAGGAAGCTTAGATATGAGCAATTTACTGTATGTGGCCCAACAATTACCTGTTTCCTGCCAGATACCTCCTACTATCTGAGATGATTCACCCTTTCAACCAATCCCATTGCTGCCACTTTGCATTCCCAACTCTTTCTCCTGTAGGAGGAGGGGAGTGCACTGGTAAATGCAGTAAATGCTGCACAATCTGTTTGACTAATGGACCTGATTGAATAGATGCCATTGTGTGTAAACAATGGGCTGTGAGACTGAGGCAGAGAGCAATGTGAAGTTTATGTCGGTACAATATTTCGCAGTATGGTGGAGCACATGAACATTTAAGTATAAATCATGATTGATAGAAATTGCAGGTAGGAAGATAGTGGGAGTGTGTTGCTTTACATTGCACAGAATCATAGGATTATTAATTCACAGAAATAGGCCATTCATTCTATCAAGCCTAAGATTCTGAGCCAATTTCCATCAATTGGAAATTAATCTTACTTACTTGTGCAACAGTATTCTTTATTTTCAGCATCAGATTGAGCTTTTAATATATGCTCTAATTGGGAAAAAAACACAATATTTCCATTTATACTGTGAACAAATCCCCTGTTCCATTGTACAATATTAGTCTGGTTATGTCGTCTGATGTTATCGGAGATTCGCCTGGCCAGTTTCACTGCCTGGACAGGGACGCAGCTGCACCCTAGGCCTGTTATTATTGGGTCCAATTCTTCTGAGGTTAATTATTCTATACCATTGTTTTACTTACAACCACTGCCTTTAGCAATTGCCACTGCCTAAAGGTTGGCCATGGGTTTGCAGACTCAAGGCGTAACAGTGAATGTATCAAGCTTTTACTCTTTTATCTGCAAAGTGTGGAGGTGGCAGCAGCTTCATTCTGTATTAACTGCAGGGTGCTGAGTTTATTACACATTCTCCACATCATGCTGTTTTTCCCATTCTGAACCATCCTGATTACCAGCTGTGGTTTACTGGAAATCTGTGGCTATACACGATCATAGTGCAGGTAGGTACTCGAGGGGCGACTGTAATCTAAACTCAAGGAGCGACTGTAAACCTTTGTTTCGTCCTTTATTGAAAATGAACAACTTGCAAAAGTGTGTGCTTTATGTGCCACATACAAATATGCCATTAAGTCATATGCACAATTGCATTTTATTAATGGTGACACAAAAAACTACAAATGCTGGCATGTAAGAAAAGCCACAAAGTGCTGCAGTAACTCAACGAGACAGGCAGTGTCTCTAGAATATGGATAGGTGAAGTCTCAGGTTGGTCAGATTGAAGAAGGGTCCCAACCTCAAATCTCACCTATCCACGTTCTACCTGACTCGCTGAGTTACTCCAGCACTTTGTGCCTTATTTACATATTAATTAACTTATATGTCTGTGGTAATATTATTTTTTTTAGATGTTTTGTTTCTTTTTAGTTAAAAAAAATGTTTTCTGATGACAGGTTGAGAACTAGAAGCACTGATAGTTTCTCTTTCCACAGATGCTGCCTGACTTGCTGAGTTTTATCAACATTTGTTAAACAAATGCTTCAAAAGATCCATCATTGTACCGGTACCTAAAAATGCCACCCCAGCTTGTCTGAATGACTACTGTCCAGTGGCCCTCACCTTGGTAGTCAAGAAATACTTTGGGAGGCTGGTCAAGAAACACATCTGCACCTTCCTATCTCGCAACATGGACCCGTTACAATTTGCATACCGTCCGAACAGACGAGGCGGTCTCCCAGGTTCTGCTCTCTCATCTTGACAGCCAGAAGGGGGGTTACGTGAGGATGCTGTTCATAGACCTCAGTTCAGCCTTCAACACGATAGTCCCCACTAGACAGGCTTAGAAGCTACTGGAATTGGGGCTCAACACCCCCCTGTGTGCCTGGGTCCTGGCCTTTCTCTCCACCAGGCCCCAGGTTGTCAAGATGGGGGGAAATACATCAAAGTCCCTCACCGTGAGCACAGGATCCCCCCAGGGTTGCATCTTCAGCCCCCTACTGTACTCCCTGTACACACATGACTGTGTGGTTAGGTTCAGCTCCAACTCGATAATCAAGTTTGCTTATGACACCGTGGTGGTGGGCCTGATCTCAGACAACGATGAGAAAGCCTACCAGGAGGAGGCTGATCTGGCACTCTGGTGTCAGGACAACAGCCTCCTCTTGAACATCAAAAAAACGAAGGAGCTGATCGTGGACCTTAGGAGGGCACATCATCCGAGGACGTACACACCATTGAGGATAAATGGGGATACTGTGGATAGGGTGAGCTGTTTTAAATAGCAGGGAGTCCACATCTCTGAGGGTATGACATGGACATCACACGCTGCAGCACTCGTGAGTAAGGCAAGGCAGAGCCTTTACCACCTCAGGCAATTGAGGAAATTCAGAGTGTCTCTGAGGATCCTCCAGTGCTTCTACTCAGCGGCTGTGGAAAGCATCTTGTCCGGAAATATCAGGATTTGGTTTGGAAATTGCTGTGCCCAGGACAAAAAGGCTCTGCAGAGAGTAGTGCGTTCGGCCGAATGCACTTTGGGAACTTCACTCGCCCCTTTGCAGAAACTATACATCAGAAGGTGCAACTCCAGAGCCAACAAGATCATGAGAGACCCCTTCCACCCCTGCAATGGACTGTTCCAGCTGCTACGATCACGCAAAAGCCCCAGTTGCCATGCTGTGAGAACGGAGAGGTTGAGAAGGAGTTTCTTCCCAGAGGCCATTATGACTGTAAACTCCCATCTCACCAGGGACTAACTTTACTGTAGCATTCTACAGTTTTTTTTTTAATTGCTGTTTTTTTTTACTTTTTCTTTCCTCCCACAATATGTAATATGTGAATATGTGATTCTGTTCCATTCTGTTTGTAGTTTGTTCGTCTGTTTTTTGAACAAAGTCCGCGAGCATTGCCGCTTTTCATTTCACTGCACATCTCGTATGTGACTTGACTTGACATTAAAAGTGTTTAAATGCTTCTGAATGTTATATTGTCACCATTTGAGTCCAGAATTCTTGCAATTGGTTTTGAATACTTCACTTGCTAAGAGACAATGAGGAATCTCATTAGCGTGGCAGGATGCACTCAGTCAAATTTTCCCAACAGCTTTTCCAACAAGAGGTGACAATGCACTTAGCAGGGATTCACTGAGCATGAACAATTTCACTCCAGATTTAGTTCGAGCCCATCTCTAACTCAGTCTGTTGCCATAAAGTTGAGCAGAAGAGAGGTGGTCATCGATACCTTAAGAAGAGTTTGAATATCATCCATCTCACGCATCCTCAACAATCCCAGAGCTATCCACATGGTGTCAGTTTCATAATCCTTTTTTCGATCTAAAGATCATACTCCCAAAGCAGTCCTTGAAGTAGTTACTCTTTAAAGAACAGTTGTAATTTCTCTTAGTTAAAGTTTGCAGTTATTGCCCAGCTTTGAGGCTAAAACACAGCAGATGCAAAACGTCTGAGTGCAGAGATTGGAACATATGTATCTTATTATTTGTCGGTATATGGGTGTCCTGCAACCTAACATGAAACAGGTCTATGCGTCTATACAAGTGTAATGCCACTTTAATCCACTTTTTATTGGCAGAGGAATTTCAAGGCCTCTGTCTCTGAGTAGAGTTAAAATGCTTTTAAGTAAAGCCTGTTATCATATGTTCTTTCAAAGTACTAACTTTCCAGTGTGAGTAATAACTTGAACAAGGCTGATTGCCAATGGGAAAAATAGAATAAGTGTATTACATAGTACATTGCCTGATATTATCAAAAATGCATTCACATTGTGTTGTGGTGTGGATATTTCTTGATTTTGATGCTCCATGCGTATAGAATGGGATTTCACAAAGACTCTATTGTGTAATCCAGCTTCACAAAAATGCTTTTTAAGGGCTCCTCCCCATCACTTCTCCGAACATAATGCTGGAAAGGGTGCAGAAATGATTTACGAGGATATTGCCAGGACTCGAGGACCTGAGCTATAGGGGAGGTTAAGCAGGCATGGACGTTATTTCAAGGCGTGCAGGAGGATGAGGGGTGATTATAAGATCAAGAGAGGAATAGATAAGCTAAATGCACAGTCTTTTACCCAGAGTAGGGGCATCGAGAAACAGAATGCACGGGTTTATGAATGAATGAATGAATGAATGGCCTTTATTGTCATTCAGACCTTTCGGTCTGAACGAAATTTCGTGCCTGCAGTCATACATATATAAAAATAACAAAACCACACAATAAACACAAAATTAACATCCACCACAGTGAGTTCACCAAACACCTCCTCACTGTGGTGGAGGGCAAAAGTCATTAGAGTCTCATTAGAACCCAGCCGCCGTTGCCGGAACGCCGGAACACCGCCACAAGGCCCGCTGCCGGAACATCGCTGGAGCACTGCATCCCCGAAGCCAGGTCACCGCTGGAGCACCACAGCCCCGAAAGCCAGGTCGCCGCCGGAACGCAACTGGAGCACCGCATCCCCGAAGCCAGGCCGTCGCTGGAGCACCGCAGCTCAGAGGAAGCCAGGTCACCGCTGAAGCTCCGAAGCCATGCCGCCGCCGCTGGAAGCTGGAGGCCGCCATTAGGGCCTCAGCACAGACGAAGACGGTGACGGGGGACACGACACGAAAAGTCGCATCCCCCCGAAGGGAGAGACTAAAACCCCGTTTCTCGGGGTGAGGGGGGAAAGATTTAATAGGAACTTGAGGGGCAACACTTTTACACAAGGAGTGGTAGGTATATAAAAAGAGCTGCCAGAGCATGTAGTTGAAGCAGGTATTATCAAACATTTAGGTTGTAATATTTTTTTATTTGAAGTAATCAGTTTACAATGTATAGCTTACTTTATAAACTAACACCTTAATTCAATATTACTACAAATAACATATCAATACTTAATATCTTCTATTTTTTGGAAATAAAGAAAAAGATATATAAAAGAGAAAAAAAAAAGAGAAAAAAAAAGGGAATAAAAAAAAAATTCCCACATACTTCAACCATAAAAAAAAAGAAAATTTAAAAAACAAAAATATTACATATATATAAACAAAACTAAATACATTATACGAAATACTATTTCATACAGTAATATCTATAATAAATGCGCAATAATATCAAATGTAAGTGAGTTATTCGCATCGGATTCCGTAGGGTGCCCGTCGAGCCGTGATTCCAAGAATAGCTACTTCTCTAAATACTGTATATATGGAGACCATATCGATTCAAAAGAATTATACCTGTCCAAAAGGACAAATCTAATTCTTTCCAAATTCAACGTCTCCAACATCTCTGCTTTCCACATTTTAATTGTTGGGGATAATGTTCCCTTCCAAAATTTAAGTATCATTTTTTTCCCTATTATTAAACAGTAATCAAAAAAATTTCTTTGATTTACTGTGAGTACCAAATTTGGCTCCGGGATTCCAAATATTATTAATTTTGGGTTTGGGTCGAGTTCAACCTTAAGAACTTCCGAAATAACTTTAAAAATTTCAATCCAATAATAATTCAACCGTGGGCACGTTACAAAACTATGTATTAAATTTGCTTCAAGATTCTTACATTTATCACAAATAGAGGAGAGACTAGGAAAGATACTTTTTAATTTGGTTTTCGAGTAGTGTAATCTATATATAACTTTAAATTGTATCAATGTGTGTCTGGCATTCAAAGAACACCAATGTATTCTTTGTAAGCTTTCTTCCCAAGTTTATTTTATTATAGGTAATCCAATTTCATTTTCCCATGCTTGACGATATGTTTCAGTTGTTGGGTTCTCTTTATCTAAAATAATATTGTATATATAAGCTATAAGCTTATCCGTATTTGGATGTAAATTAAACAGCTCATCTAATAAGCCTGATTCTTTATTTTTATAGTCTTGTGTGTTGCATTTAATAAAATCTCTAATTTGTAAATACCTAAAATGGTGTTGTGAAGGTAGTCCAAAAATATCTTGTAACTCTTCAAATAATAAAAATTTTCCATTTCTATAAAGGTGTCCTATCCTTTTAATTCCTGAATCCTCCCACAGTCTAAACCCCGCATCTAAGATTGAGGGTTTAAACAGTGGGTTATTCCTAATTGGTAACCTAAAAGAAAGATTATCCAGATATAAGGTCTTAACTATCTGTTTCCAAATACGCCTATTATTATGAATTATAGGGTTGTCCCTATAAGTCTTTTTTTGTACTTCCTTTGGTGCGAAAATAATCGACTCTATATTGAAAGGTAAACAGTCTTCCTTTTCCATTTTTAACCACATTGGTTCATCATCCATATTTACCCACCAAAAATTCATATTCTTAATCTGGACTGCCCAAAAGTAGTATAGAAAATTTGGAAGTGCTAGCCCTCCATTTATCTTAGACTTACATAAATGTTTTTTACTTAACTATGACTTTTGTAATCCCAAACAAAACTATTAACAATATTATCAATTAAAAAAAAAAAAAATTTTGGGAGAAAAAAAGGAATTGCCTGAAATAAATATAACAATTGTGGTAAAAAAATCATCTTTATAGCATTAATTCTACCAATCATAGATATAGGGAGTGTTTTCCAATATGAAATGTTTTTTTTAAGTTTCTCTAATAATTGATAATAATTAGCTTTAATTAATAATTTATAGGATTTAGACACATTGATTCCTAAATATTTAAATTTATCTGTAACTATTTTTAATGGGTATTTTTGTAATATATTTATATTTATACCAGTTATAGGCATAATGTCACTTTTATTCCAATTAATCCTATATCCTGAAAATACGCTAAATTCATTTATAACATTGAATAACTTGGGAATACTACATTCCGGCTTAGTAATATAAATCAGAATATCGTCTGCATATAAAGATATCTTATTATTTGTTGTGTCAGTATTATACCCATATATTTCAGGTTCTGATCTGATTCTTTCAGCCAGAGGTTCTATCACCAAGGCAAATAATAAAGGGGATAACGGACATCCCTGTCTGCATCCCCTAAAAAGTCTAAATTTAGGTGATAGTATTTGATTGGTTAAAATTCTTGCAGTAGGGTTAGAATATATTATTCTTACCCATTTACAAAATCCATCCCCCAGTTGATACTTTTCCATTATATTAAATAAATATGACCATTCCACCTGGTCGAATGCTTTTTCAGCATCCAACGATATAACTGCTAATTCTATATCTCTTCTTCTTCTCGAGTAGATAATATTAAACAAGCGTCTAAGATTATGTGATGAGTAACATTTTGGAATAAAACCTGTTTGATCATAATGTATTATTTTGGAAATCACTAAACTTAGCCTCCGAGAAAGTACTTTAGTTAATATTTTTTGATCAGTATTTAAAAGGGCAATCGCTCGATATGATCCAGGATCTTCCAGATCCTTATCTAATTTAGGAATTAATGTGATTGTAGATTCATTTAAAGACTCTGGTAATTTTCCTAACTCATAGGTGTGTCTGTACACTATTTGTAATCTTGGTGAAAGTAGATCATGAAATTTGTTATAAAATTCTGCACTCAGGCCATCGGGGCCCGCTGTTTTACCATTTTTTAACGATCCAATTGATTCTTCAATATCTATTACAGATATTTCAGCGTTTAACAATTGCCTACTCTCAGAATCTAGCTTATTAAAATGACATTTTTCTAGAAATGTTTCCATTTCATCTATTTGCCCTGTTAATTTAGATGAGTAAAGATTTTGATAATATTGTAAAAATGTGTCATTAATGTCTCTTGGTATAGTCAACGTATTTCCCTGTACCGATCTAATACTATGTATAGTTTTTTCATCGTCTAATCTTCTGAGTTGTCGTGCTAATAATTTTTGAGGTTTATCACCAAATTCAAAATGAACTTGTTTAGTTTGTTGATAAAGTTTTATCACTTGATCAGAGTAAATTTTATTTAATCTATATTTTAATATTGCAATTTTATTACTCAACTCTTTAGAAGGATGTATTATATTTTCACTATCTAATTGTTTTATCTCTTTTTCTAACTTTTGCTCCATCTTTCGATTTTCTTTATTAAAATGTGCTTGTGCTGATATTATTGCACCGCGCATAAATGCTTTAAATGTGTCCCATAATAATAATGGGGAAGTCTCAGGTTTATCGTTAGTTTCAAAAAATAATTTAATCTGTTTCTCCACATAATTACAGCAGTCTTTATCCTTTAATATCTGTGTGTTGAATCTCCAAATATTAGTTTTATTAACTATATCTTTTAATTTTATCTTAAATGTTAACGGGGCATGATCTGAGATAATAATATTATGATACTTTGCATCATACGTAAAGGGGAGTAATTTTGAGTCAACTAAGAAATAATCTATCCTCGAATAAGTTCCGAATACCGGCGAGAAAAATGAATATTCCCGTCCGGTTGGATTATCCAATCTCCAAATATCTTTAACATTCGATGTATTAATAAAAGAATTTATAAGCTTACTTGATTTAGAAAGAGCCTTACTTTTCGTAGAAGATCTATCCAAATAATTATCTAAAGTACAATTTAAATCACCTCCGATTATTAAATTATATTGGGTGGATATAGGAATACTATTAAATATTTTCTTAAAAAATAGTGGATTATCAAAATTAGGTGCATATATATTCATAAGAATTACTTTTTTTGAATGTAATTCCCCTGTAATTATTAAATATCTACTCTCCTTATCCTCTATTATCGAATTAAGTTTAAAAGGTATACCCTTACGAATAATTATTGCAACTCCTCTAGATTTGTGTATAAACGAAGAATGATATACTTTTGAAATCCATTTAGCTGTTAATCTATATTGAGCATCTTTTTTAAGATGTGTCTCTTGAAGAAACGTAACTCCAGATTTCAATCTATTCAGCTGAGCTAATACCTTTCCCCTTTTAGTTGGTTCATTGATTCCTTTAACATTCCAACTGCAGAAGGTGATTCCATCACCCCCACTCCTTACATTCATATCTTGCATTTTATTGTTAGGGTGGCTTTTTTTGGAATAGCCTTCTTGACTCCTCCAGCCCGACATTACACCCCAACTTCAATCCGATGCGAATTTCCAATTCCATTAAACCATATCCATTTAATCTGATTATATAATATAGATAGAAGTCATGATTATATAATATATAATATAAAATCAAGTATGTGTTATACAAAAAATAATAACGAATGTAAATATAAAAAAAGTAAAGGGTGAAAAAATGGTGATCAGAAAAAAAAGAGACTACACTTTTATAATGTGTAGTGTGCACAGGTGAAAGCCACACTAACATGGCTACTAATCTAGCGACTTCCGTTTTCTAAAAAAAAAAGATGTTGAATATTCCAGCTCTTATTTGGAATACTGTATATATTGGGGTGGGAGTGCTAACTTTATGTTCTTAATAACTTTTTCTATTATTCATATTACTAATTTTTAGTTGTTAATTTCAACTATAATTAGTATCATAATTAGTAATACTATATAAGGGGAGTAAGGGAAATCAAACTAATTAGTAATTAGTGATTAGTAATTAATAATTACAAATTAGTATTTATTAATTAATTAGTAAGCAATATAATACTACAATTCTATGTCCGTTATTCCGCCTTTTTCTCAGTGAGTGGTTCATAACCGCAGGTCCATAAAGTTCATCCATCAATTACTCCTGTCGGGTCTGCTCCTTCTTCCTCTGCTTCTCCTTCTTCTGCCTTCTTCTGTATTTTCCGAGCGAATTCCAGTGCCGCTGTATGCTTAATGAAACGATAATCCTTCTTCTCGTAGGTAACTCTAAGTATTGCCGGGTACACCAGACCATATCTGATCTCCTTTATTCCTTTTATATCTCTCAAGATGCGTCTTGTTTCTGTAAATAGAGCTCTTCTTTTAGCCACTTCAGCCGGGTAGTCTCTGAAGATACTGATGTTATCTCCTTCGTATTTCAGATTTATTTTTCTTATTATTATCTTCATCATATCTTCAAAGACGCCGTCATAAACCACCTTTACAATTACTTGTCTTGGTGGTGCACCACTCCCAGAAACCGGTCTTGGAGCCCTGTGGGCTCGGCCCAACAGGGGCTCTTGATCCAGATCCAAAATGTCCTTTAGGAGTTTTGCAAAGAATTTACGTGGGTCATGGTTTCCTTCGCGTCCCTCAGGCAGACCTACTATGCGCAAATTCTTACGTCTTTGCCGCCCCTCCAAATCAATACATTTCTCATTTATTTTACGTAATAATTCAGAGAGGCGTTTGTTCTCTTCGTTTATCTTCTCATTCTCCCTCGCAGTTTTTAGAGCAACATCAGTTAGTTCTTTAATCGCATCATTTTGTTGATCCAGTACAGTTGACATAGGGCTTAACCTCGCCTCTATTTTCTCATCCATCATCTCTTCCATCATTCGCTCCATCCCAGCAATCTTATCAGTTACCTCGATCAGTTGAGTATGTATCTCCTCCTCCACGTCTGTTTTCCATTCATTCAGCATGCTTTTTACCATTTCTTTAACTTCTTTTGCTAATTCTTCTTTGATTTTTTGAATATCCGTTTTTAAGGCCTTCATTTCATCCTTAATTTCTTTATAATCTTTCATCACTTCTTTTTGTGTTTCTGTTTGTGTTTCCTTCAGCATTTTCCTCATATCAGCCAGCAGAGACTTTTTAAGTTCTTCCATTTCAGCTTTTCTTTGTGAAATCTCTTCTTGGGAGGCAGCCAGTCCCGAGCCTGAAGCTTTGGTGGGGCCTACCTCCCTTCTGGAGCTTTTCTTCGGCTGTGTGGGGGAGGAGGGATTCATTTTAAATTTCTTACCGGAGTCGCTAAAGTCGCGCGCCTGATGACGTCACGCAGCTTACAATCGCACCCGGAGCCATTTAAAATCGATCTCCTACGGTAAGTAACGTTAGCAGCCTCCTCTAACCCCTTTTTTTTCAGATTTTTTAAGAGCTGGTCTGACGCTGTTCTCTCCTAGAACATGGCGCCACCGGAAGTCGGTATTATCAAACATTTAATAAACATTTAGATATGTACATCGGTAGGATAGGTTTAGACGGGAATGGGACTAGTGTAGTTGGGGCATGTTGGTCAGCGTGAGCAAGTTGGGTTGAAGGCATGTTTCCACACTGTATGATTCTATGACTAGGCTCTATAATGCACTATTTTAGACTTCATTTTCCTGATTCCTATGATCATGAATGGTTCAATAGTTCAGTGGTTCTTTATTGTCACGTATGCACCACACAGTGAAGTTATTGCACACATTGCCATATTTTGGCACCATTTGCAAAATAAAAAGTCCAAAGTGCAGTCCACATTGCAGGATGACCTTGATCCAGGTAAGCCCAAGGAGGCCCAAGGCTGCTCTAGTGCCTCCTCTGTCGCACTCGACTGGCTCGGCCCACTAACTGACATCCTTCTCCTCAAACGACCACCTCAGTGTACTGCAGCTGCTTGCAGCTAACCTTGATGGCACTGGAGGCAATAACCTGGTCCCTCTCCTACCGACCCACTCCTTGCATTCATCGTCACCAATGGATCCCTCCTCCTCGACAGTCCATTCTTTGGGACCGAGCACAACAGCTTCCGAACCTCCCCGCAGGCAAAACAGGTCTGTCACGCAATTCCACCTGGTCTTTGCTTGTCGAGTCTTTGTTCTCTGTGGCTGCCAGTTCCTTTGATACCAGTGGTCACCATCTTTGTTTGGGGCGCCCAGCTGGTCTTTGTTCTCGGTGCCCTACCGGGTGCGTTCTTGTTTGGCACATCCGGGGAGGTTTTTGCTGGGAGCTTTCTAGAAGCATTACATCTACTTCTAAAGTTAATGCCTTAACATTAAGTTTGAAAATATTATTAAACCTTTCTGGTGAATGTAACTATTCTAAAATGAAATTATTTTGAATTGATCTTGTTTCTGAACAAGGGTTTCAAACCAAAATGTTGCCTATCCATGTCCTCCAGAGTTGCTGCTGACTCCAATACTTTGTGTTTTTCTATTTTTTTGAATACTCACTTTGCGTGTGCATCTTTGTAAGACTGATTCATCAATAATTAGTTCAATTAGCATCTGACCAACAAGTGATGAGTGTTGGATAATGGTAATGTTACAATAAAGCCTGATAGTCTGAGATCATTCAGGCTGCCCACTGCATTACTATGGGTAAAGGTTTGAAAGGCAAAAAAAAAACTTCCTCTCCCTCCTAATTTTCATTGTTTTCATTCTACAAACTAGCCTTTAGATTATTCAAACTTTAAAACAATGATTTAACATTTTACATTTTTTTCCATGCATATTTTGAAAACCACTGTTCAGTTAATGTGTAAAGGCAGGTGGCTGGACAGTAGAATAGAATAGAATGCCTTTTATTGTCATTCAAACAGCTTGGTTTGAACGAAATTGCATTTCCTACAGTCTTAACATTACAAAAAAACCCAAGACCCACAATTAACACAGTTTACACAAACATCCATCACAGTGACTCTCCAACACCTCCTCACTGTGATGTAAGGCAACAGTCTTATCTCTTCCCTTTGTTCTTCTCCCATGGTCCAGCAGTCCAACTGCAACATCGAGGCGACTGGGGCTCCCGATGTTAAAGCCCCCGGCGGGCGATGGTAAGTCCCGCAGCTGTTAAGCCGCGCCGGGCAGTTCGGCCCTGCTCCAAGTCATTTAACCCCGCGATTCCGGCGGGAGATGTTGCCATTGCGGGAGCTCTGAAAAGCAGTCTACCACCAGGGAGCTGCAAGCTCCCGATGTTACCGTCCACCGGGCCTGCGGCCGGAGCTTCCGAAACTCCAAAGTTGGGTCGCAGCCGCACGCCACCACAGCTCTTCCCGTTCTGAAGACGGCCAGCTCCGCGATGGCAGGTCCGCAGGCTCCGCGACTGGAGTCCTCAGGCCGGTTCCGGCCGGAGGCTGCCGCCGGCTCCACGACGCTAGGCCCAACAACTCTGGAGACCTGACAGGGAAAATGTCAGGTCCCCGTACAGGCAAGAGATTAAACTGTTTACCCCCCCCCCCCCCCCCCCAACCCCCCACATATACACAGCTAAGAAAATAATAAAAACTAGAGTCAAAACATACATTTAACAAGACTAAAAAAAAAGAAGAGAAAAGGACTGCAGTCGAGCTGCTGCCGTTAGGCGCCGCCACACCACATGTTCTATTCGGTAAGTTTTATAATGTAATTACCCGAGGTTAGTCCATGTGCATATGCATCTGTATGATTATTAAAAGGAGTGTCAAAATATGCTATTTCAAGATTAAAGATTCAAGAGAGTTTATTGTCGTGTGTCCCAGATACGCACTACTCTCTGCCAGCCTTTTTGAAGCAGCAACTGTGGTGCCCCTCGATGGAAGGGGAGGTCAGAGCCGATGATGGACTGGGTGGTGTTTCCAACTTTTTGCAGTCTTTTCCGCTCCTGGGCGCACAAGTTGCCAAACCAAGTCACAATGCAACTGGTCAGCATGCTCTCCACTGTGCAACTGTAGAGGTTCGAGAGAGTCCTTTGACATACCAACTCTCCGTAATCTTCTCAGGAAGTAGAGGCGCTGATATGTTTTCTTTATGATTGCATCAGTGTTCTGGGACCAGGAGAGATCTTCGTAAATATGCACACCCAGCAATTTGAAGCTCTTGACCCTTTCCACCATCGACCCATTGATATAAACCATCGTGGATCTCCAGCCCACCCTTTCCAAAGTCCACAATCAGTTCCGTGGTTTTGCTGGTGCTGAGAGCCAGGTTATTGTGCTGGCACCATTTTTTCAGTCGGTGTATCTCACTTCTATACTCTGACTCGTCTCCATCAGTGATACATCCCACAACAGCGATGTCGTAGGCGAACTTGATGATGGAGTTTGCCCTATGCCATCATAAGTATAGAGTGAGTACTATTTCAGACAATGCAGGTGATAAGTAATATTATCCTGTATATTTTTAAGATATATTTATCTTTTTTTTAAGATAGATTTATTACATACCTGTTCTGTGCTTTTACAGCTGTGATGATCAAATTACATGGGTAAATACCCATTGAAAGTTATGTGTTCTCCTTTCCTCTCTGATTGCCATGAAAGTGCTGGCTGTAACAGCATCCGTCTTACCAGGAGAGATGGTTTGGCGAATGTCATCTGAACAGATGATGGAATATTCATTTGCAAGTATGCCCTTGGCTGATGTAAGCATTCGCATAACAAATAAGAGATATTATTCAAGCATTTAATGTACACAATTATTGTTGATCACAAATATAGTGTGGTGAGGGGATTTGCACAGGGAAGTGGTATGGTTCAGTCTCTGGCATTATTTTCATCTTTATATTATTTTAAATTCAGGTTGGGTTGTTAAAATAGGTAAATATAACTGAGTACAAATTCAGTGAGATCACACAACATAGGATTTCTTCTCCTAATATTTTGGAGACCACTAAATTTAATCAGTCTACTGTACGTAGCCATGCCTGCAGCTGCAAAGAACCTTGCCCTAAAATTACTCCACAGACTGGTCCACGTGTCTATCAGAACCTCCTTAAAGGCTGTCTCTATGGCCAATCTATTTGTTGTCTAATTTAATCACATTTTACATTGCTTAGACATAGAAATTAGACCTTGGGCCTAATTCAACCTTGCCGACCAAGAAGCCCCATCTAGGCTAGTCACATTTGCTCGCATTTGACCCATGACCCTATATATCTTTCCTATCTTTGTACTTGACCAAATGTTTTTTAAATTATGTTATTGTACCTGACTCAACCACTTTGTCTTCATTCAATCAGTGTCAAATTTTGTTTGATAAACCTTGTAAAAATTTAAGAAATTTGCTAAACTGTCCTGAATAAATGCGTTCTTCTTACAGTTGTTATAACACCTTTCATAACAGCCTATGACAATTTTATTTAAAGTACAAAAGATGCTTTAAATTTACAGACACCTGTCATATTAATGCCCTTTCAGCTTTTATGTGCAATGTAACAAGTGGCTGGATAATAGTAAGATTAAACAAGAACTTACCAGTTTGTAGTTTGATCTTGATTTTACGAGGAGTTATGTTGGTGATTACGTGACGAAAGCCCGTCAGGCCGCATCCACAGTAAACTTCAAAGCAGCGGTATGAAATCACAAATAAACAACACCGAAGTAAACAGTAAGATCAGTGACTCGAGAACTACCAGATGATCTTTTATGAGAGAGGGTTGGGCGTGGTGGGCAAGTAATCACCAACGTAACTCCTCATAAAATCAAGATCAAACTTCAAACTGGTAAGTTCTCGATTAATCTTACTATTTTACTTCGGAGTCACATGAGTGATTCCGTGAAGAGTTCAAAGCTTTGTGATTTCATGCCGCAGATTACAATCTCGGCATCCCACTGCATTCGATTGACTCGAAAGAGAAATAAATGCATTAGTAATAACATTGTATTCAATGTAATGATTGGGTTTATTTAACAAAGTAAACAAACAACAGTACCCCTAAGATTTAGGTACTTAAAATGTCATTGCCAAACAGCCCTGGATTGACAAATGGCCGATGATAAATTCTGAAACATCAGCTCATTTGACCATCCGACGACCGCTAAAATTTGGTCGAAGGACACATCCCTTCCTTTTGGCCACCAACATAGCTGCTGCCCTAGTATAATGAGATGTAAACACACTATCTAAATGATATACTGACGTTGATGCTGACCTGGTGGAATGAGACATACAATCATCAATGTTAATGACCTGCAGCCACCTTGAAATAGTCTGAACAGACCTTCTCTTGTGTAATTGTTTATTAACTAATACACAGTGCTGAATCCATACTTCTAAGGATACTGGTGGCCTTGATAACATAAAAATGAGACCGTGGGGTATTCAAAATTATCTTAAAAATCATGCCAGCCCTGGTCTGCTCTGCTAGTGTAGACCAGAATGTAAAATGTAATGGCATGAACAGCCAATTCCATCCTGTCCAGCCACAGCGTTTGCAATGTTTTGCCGTTGTTGTGCTGATATTAGAGTCATGACTAAGGCTGTAGCTGGAACCCCTTGGTGAAGTAATGTTTACACATTTACAATAACCAACTGCATAATCTTGTGATGTGAGTACTTGTATCAAGATCTTTTTAACAACTTGATATCCGGGTTGGACTTGACAATGTAGTTCCCTTATGTTACAGCTGTAATTTCTCTATAACTGAACTATTGTCAATATCACTTAAAATGAACTGGAAATGTCAGTAATTTGTATCGTATCAAATGTATCATTAATATTTAACAAACATTTCTGATCCCCTCAATAGAGATGTACTGCATTTTTGGATGCTTGCCATGCATACTGCAGTGAACACCCTAAATGTGACAACCTGAGGCATAAGTCAATCCATTGAAAATGTGTAAGTCAATAATCATTTTACTGTGCAAAGACCAGTCTCCTGAACCACAGTTTAAAACAACAAGTTCTTGCTTTTTGGCATAACTGTACCATTGTGCCATAATGCCTGATGAAGCAGGCAACATGGATGCTTGGCCAGTCCGATAGTACAAATCCAAACAAGGTCTTGTTGACTGTTTTAAGACCCATAAAGTCCATTCCTCCTATTGAAGCGGGAATGTATATTTGTGTCACATATTTTTGCAAACAGTGATACATGCATAAACATGACGAACATTTGATGAAGTATTGAATCATGCTTTGATCATACTTTGAGATCCAACACTTATACTGTG
Organism: Raja brachyura; assembly: GCA_963514005.1. Next base: position 46,230,473 of record OY740786.1, on the reverse strand, counting down.
TTATCATCAATCTAAACTGGATGATACACCACTGGCAAGGAGATTAAATACAGGATATTCTTCCTAATTACCATGAGACTAACATATGTCACCATTGTAGCAACTTAAATTTGTGCATCAAGAATATGTATATTCACTCAAAACCTTACTCAACGGTGCTTTTAGTGTATATATTTAGTTGATACTAACAACTGAAGATTTGGTAACTCATGCAATCTCCACTATCTTTGAGTAGGTGATGGTATTTGGAACTTCTCATCTTACAGTTCTAAACATCAGTTCATAATAACTGAATTCAACCGACCACACTACTGTAGTGAGTTTCAAGTTCAGGTTCAATGAGTTATTGTCATGTTCAGCAATGCTGAATACTGTTACTTCATCATTGTGGCTGAAGTAGCCTCAGCTGACAATAGCACAAGGTTGTTAACAATGATCTAATTGCTACTTACACAATATCAGTTCCTTGATTTGCTCAGCTGTAACACAGCTGCTATATTGCCAATTACTCTTAATGAAAATAACTCAGTTTTGTAACAGATTGCTATAAGCCCAATCTCTTGCCACAAGGCAGAGACAAGGCTAATAATAAATAAAGGTAAATCCCAATGACCAACAAACAGTTTATCCCATACTGTAAAGCTTTACTGTTATAGTACAGTCATATTGTCTTTGATAACCTTTGAAAATGGATTTGTATAACATGTATCTCTTACCTTATGAATCTGTTGAAGTCAGGAATATGTTTTTACATTCGGAAAGTTCATATGCCCGATACTCTCCAGTCTTCATAGTAACATGCCAATCCTGCCTTATTGCATGGGTGGTTTGCATGAGAACCTCTGCCCAATTTCCAAACCCTGGCCATAATCCAACTTACTTGGAATGCTCCAGCTGTGCCTCAACCAAATATTTTTACCCTTTGTGTGTTATACAAACAAATGTAAATATTACAACTTGTGAACGGTGCAGTACCCCAATTTTGGGAGTGTTAGACCCATTTAGTTGAGCATGATTGGAAGGTGCCCCCCTGCTGCCCCCAGCTCCAGTGAACTGCTACTGCTGATGAGCACCTGGGGTGCATTCTGAACGATGACTTTTGCCCGTTGTTGGCCAAATGAATTCACCTGCCAGGTTTCTTCCCCTGCAGAATAGACCTACCTGAATAACCGATTCATCGGCAGGCTCTCACATCCCCCTGTTGGCGTTGTTAACTGCCAGCACATATGTGCTTGAGTCTATTCTATTGACATCTTTAGAGTCTAGGATGGCAACTTTATTGTCAGGAAAGGTACCTCTGACACGTGCCCTTCATCCCTTTGGGTATGCCCCATGGGCATACCCTGAGACTCAATATCAGCAGGATACTGACCCACCTTGGTCTCTGCCTCCGAGAGGGAGACCTTTGCAGCACTGTGTACAACAGTTGCTGTATTTAGGATAGTCGTTTCAACACACTATCCAGCCCCGGTGAGGAATTCATCCCCCGACATCCGTGGGCCTTGCTCTCTAGCCCCAGTGGAGAATCATCTCCCGACTCCGTGGGTGAGCAGATATGCTTCATGGCGGGCCTTCTTCATGGAATCACTCATGTGACTCCAAAGTAAAATCAATTGTTTAATAGCATTGGTTAAAGACAGATCTGTACAAATGGAGAATTAACCTTTCCTTTTTGAGGTAATGATTGTGCCATTACTTTAATGCCACCTAAAATCCACACAGGCTTAATAACCTACCCAGCGATAGCATATCTACAAGTATGATCCACCCTCAATACTGTGCGCATGTCTCTGAAGACATAACTTACAGATTAAGACATGCTACTGAGGGGGAACTAAGGTGTTGCTTACTGTTCCACGAGAAACAAATATGAGACAGTAGTAGCAATGTTACACAATTTTGAGATTTTAAAAATCAAGTCTGAAATTTATCCCATCAGATAAAGCATAAAAAGAAGTTTAATTTGACACCTAATTCATTTTCATATCTTCAGTATTAACAAAATAATGACCATTTTCATACTCGGAAATTAGCATCTTGTTCCCCATTGCCTTTCAATTGACTTAACTCAAAAGCTGTGATCTGGAACAGTTAAACGCCCATAACTTTCTTAAAAATTAAGATAACTCAATGAAATTTTCAGTTATTACAGATTGAAGCATTCTGAAACAAATATGAAACAATCTTACTTGGATGACCTGAAATTAAAACATATAATTAGTTAGTTATCTAATTGTAGCTAATTACAAAATTCAATGAGTAGATCTAAACATCTATCAATTTCTTAAGAAAGATCAACGTTTTTTAAATTGCCTAAGTGTCCAAATAACATCCACACAATAATCCACAATATAACATAATTTTTATATCTCATTTTCATTAATTTATAGGCCAAATGGAAGGAATTTAGTGTTTAATGCCTGTAAATTAATGGCCATTTAAATCAACTAGCGAGTGGGTTTTAGTGGAATGCGGTGGATTAGAACGTTGCGGTTTGCAATGAAGTCGGTATGAGAAATACAGCCGGTTCATACATTTTTTTGTCCCCTTTTTGGAACATGAAAATATGATTATAGCCTCCCTAAAAACCAAGTTTTTATGTAAAAATAAACTGTGTAGCTTCTTTGATCGCCTACCTTAGGTCCGTTCCGCTGTCACCATTCAGAGCTTTAGAAGATGATTTTTAAACTACTCTAGTTAATAAATAATCTAGTGTAGTTTAAAAATACCTTTATGAATGAAATGTCGGAGCGATTTCTCTTTAGCGACAAAATCGCCCAACATGGATTGGTTTGGACTGCCTAGAAAAAAAATCGGCATTTTAAACTCGCCCCCCCTCTGAAAGGCGCCAAAGACGCGCACACGGGGAGCGGCAGAACTGCAGCACTGCTAAAGGTAGGTATTGTAACATACCTAACAGTAGTAATCAAAAATTGCCAAGATTAACTGATAACCACCAAATGTGCTTAGACACAAAATGCTGGAGCAACTCAGCAGGTCAGGCAGCATCATGATTAATTTATTTTTCATTTCACAATTCAATTTTTTTTTCTAGAGCCAGCAATATTCTTTTCATGTTAAATGTGGCAATTGTAAAATGGTTTTGCATCAGTTACACCATAGATCAGTATCATCTCCTGTACAGATGAAAGCCATAAACAAGCAAAACAAGTAAAATTGCCTCAAGTGTAAGTATTTTCCGACAATATTAAACTATTTTTTATATTCCGGAAAAATAATTAATGAGTGAGTTGCATTTGAAAATTAATAAATTGCTTTGCCTAAGAATTTGTGTGAACCATAATGGCAATCAATGGTAACAAATAGTAGCTGGTGGGAGCAAATGACAATTTATCTGTTTGTTATTGGTAATTCACTGAACACACCAGTTGCATCCAAGGTCAAGCACTCTGAAACAAATGTCTAAGATTGCTGGGATGCCTTTTGGAGGCCATGCTCAGAATGTCTTTTTTTAAACATTTTATTTTATTTTATTTTTTAATTAGAAATACATCATAAAAAAACATTTTGTTTGTAGTAGTCATACATTATTAATATTGTTTATATTATCAATTGTATCATAATTGTACTTCTATATATTTTTTTAATTTTTATATCGATAGAAAATAATAGAGAGGGAGAGTAAAGAAACCAAAAAATTAAAAGAGAATGGAATAATCAGCCAATTATACATCCTTGGAGATATGTCCATGAATTATAAAATGTAATTCTTCATCTAATCCTTGATTCCGGTTTCAGTCAGGTTCTCGTGCTGAACCGGTTTGCCCCTTCAAATAGTCAATGAATGGAGACCATATTCAAGTAAATAGTTCTTGTTTGTACATTAAGACAAATCTTAATCTTTCCAAATGTAGGGTCACTGACATTTCCATAATCCACATTTTAATTGTGGGGGTTATAGGGCCTTTCCAAAATTTTAATATTAATTTTTTCCTAATTATTAAGCTATAGTTGATAAAGTTTCTTTGGCTTGTTGTAAATATTTGATTTTGTTCTAATATTCCTAATATTATTAGTTTTGAATCGGGGTCCAATTGGATGTTGACAACTTCTGAAACTATCTTAAAAATTTCCGTCCAAAAATTATTAATTTTTATACAACTTACAAAAGGTTAGCCTCTTAGTACTGCCATTTCTCATAAATAGGAGATATACTTGGGAAAATTATATTTAATTTTGTTTTTGAATAGTGCAATCTATGTAATACTTTAAATTGTATTAAAGAGTGTCTAGCATTTAATGAACAGTGATGTATATGTTGTAAGCTTTTGTCCCAAATATCTTGCCTCATTGGTTGACCTAGTTCATTTTCCCATGATTGCCTATATATTTCCGTCGTAGGTGCATCATTATCTAATAGAATATTATATATGTAAGATATTAATGTTTCTGTGTTAGGGTGTTTGTTCAAACATTCATCAAGAATTTCTGTCTTTCTATTTCTATAGTCCTGTGAATTTGATTTAGCATAGTCTCAAAGTTGTAGGTATCTAAAATAGTCATTTGAGTGAAGTCCATAAATTAGTTGTAACTCCTGGAATGAGAGGAATGTACCTTTCCTATAAAGATGACCCATCTTTATAATTCAGTGATTTTTCCATTGTAGAAAACCATTATCCATTGTTGAGGGTTTAAATGTAGGGTTGTTTACAATGGGAAGAAGTAGTGATAAATTATCCAATTTTAGTGTCTTTTTTAATTGTTTCCAAAAGCGTATTCCACTATATATTATGGGGTTTTCACTAGATGTTATTTTGCTTAATTTAATAATAACAAATAAGATCGACCTAATTTCAAAAGGTAAACAGTCTTCCTTTTCCATTTTTAACCAATCTGGTTGTTGGTCCAGTTCTTCCAACCAAAAATTCACATTTTTATTGTTAACTGCCCAGAAATAGAGCATAAAATTTGGTGGGGTTAAATGTCCATTTATTTTTGATTTACATAAGTGCTTTTTATTTATTCTGTGGTTCTTATAATCCCAGATAAAATTAGTGACTATAGAGTCAACCTTTTTTAAAAAAGTTTTTGGGAGATATATCGGGATTGATTGAAAGAGGTATAATAATTGCAGGAGAAAAATCATTTTTATTGCGTTAATTCTACCAAACATTGAGATAGGTAATGTTTTCCAATATACAATATTCTTATGTAATTTAAAGGTGGGAAGTTAAGTTTAAATAAAGAAGTATATATCTTTGCTACATAAATTCCAAGATATTTAAATTTTTCATTTACTATTTTGAAGGGAAATTGTTGTAATATATGTGGATTACTTTCCATTATTGGCATGATTTCACTTTTATTCCAATTAATTCTGTATCCTGAGAATGAGCCATATTGAGTTATTAAATTTAATAAGTTTGGGATACTAAATTCAGGTTTTGTAATGTAATTAATACATCATCTGCATATAAGGAAATTTTATTCTCAGTATCTTTAGTATCATATCCATATATTTCAGGATGGGATCTAACAGTTTCTGCTAGTGGCTCTATTGCGAGTGCGAATAATAATGGGGATAACGGACATCCTTGTCTACAGCCTCTAGATAAATTAAATTTAGCTGATAACATTTGATTGTTGATATTCTAGCTGTTGGATTAGTATATAAAAGTTTTACCCATGTACTAAACTTCTCGCCCAATTGAAAATTTTTCATGACCGAAAATAAATAGGGCCATTCCACCTGGTTGAATGCTTTCTCAGCATCTAACAAATAATTGCTAGATCTTTGTTAGTACTTCTCTTTGAGTATTTAATATTGAATAATCGTCTCAGGTTATATGAGGAGTAGCGTTTTGGTATAAATCCTGTTTGTTCCGAGTGTATTAATCTATTAATCACTGTGCTTAATCTTTGTGCTAGGATTTTAGTTAATATTTTTTGATCAGTGTTTAGGAGAGCTATAGCTCTATATGAACCTGGATATTCCAGGTCCTTATCTATTTTTAGTATAAGTGTTATTATAGATTCATTTAGCGTTTCTGGTAGTTTCTGTTGGGTATAGATATGTTCATACAGTATCTTTAAACGTGGAGCAATCAGATCATAAATTTTTTTATAGCATTCAGAGCCTATACCGTTGGGACCCGGGGCCTTACCATTTTTTTAGAGATCTGATAGACTCTTCAATTTCTTTTACTATTATTTCAGCATCTAGTAATTCTCTATCTTTCAAATCTAACCCTTTAAGGTTGCATTTTTGTAAAAAAAATTCCATTCCTGTCCAGTGATCTATCGTTTTCGCTGAGTAGAGGTTTTGATAATATTGCAGGAATCTCTCATTAATATCCTTAGATTGTACTAGTGGTTCTCCTGTTTCTGATCTAACCTTATGAATTGTTTTATCCCCGTCCAGTTTCCGAAGTATAATATTTTATGTTTATCGCCGAATTCAAAATGTAGTTGTTTAGTGCATTGACAAAATGTTATAACTTGGTCTGAATATATTTTATTTTATTCATATTTCAATGTTGCAATTTTATTGTGTTTTATCATAGTTGGTGAGCCACATTTTCTACGTCTAATTGTTTTATTTCCCTTTCCAATGTCTGTTGTTTAGCCCGATTCTCTTTATTGTGAAATGCTTGAGAGGAGATCATAGCTCCTCGAGTAAATGCTTTGAATGTTTCCCAAATTAGGGAAGCAGACATTCCAGGGTTATCATTGAGTTCAAAGAACATATTAATCTGTTTAGTGAGATATTCCTGACATACTTTTTCCTTTAAAATTTGTGGGTTAAGTCTCCATTGTGACTGTTTCTCCGTCTTTCCATTTAATGCAATCATAAATGTTAAGGGAGCATGGTCCGAGATTATAATATTGTGATATTTCGAGTTGTAAGTAAATGGAATAAGCTTGGAATCCACCAAAAAATAATCTATTCTTGAATATATTTTATGTACCGATGAATAAAATGAATATTCTCGTCCGGTTGGGTTTTCTATTCTCCAGACATCCTAAATATCACTAGTAACTATATATGCATTTAATAAGTCACTGGACTGCGTTTTTATTTTCCGTTGTCTTGATGATCTATCTAAATAGGGGTCTAATGTACAATTTAAGTCTCCTCTGATTATTAAATTGTGTTGCATTAATTCCGGAATTGTATTAAATATGTTCTTAAAAAACAAGGGACTATCAAAATTTGGTCCATAAACATTAATAAGACTCACTTTTTGTGCATATAATTCACCTATTAATACAATATATCTACCATCACTGTCAGTTATAGTTGATATGTGTTTAAAAGGTATCCCTTTACAGATTAGTATTGCAACACAAGTATTCTTCTTGTCGCTTTAAACAGCACTCTCTTTCTGGAGACCTCCACAGGATAATCTCGGTAGATACTGATTTTATCTCCATCGTATATTAGATTCCTGGTACGAATAATTTTTTTCATCATCTTCTCCAGTACATGGTCGTTTTGCACCTTTACTATCATTTGTCTTGGTGGGGCATCTGCCCATGGGTGGTGTCCCATCACTCTATGTGCTCGACCTAGCAGATTGTTCCAGATTTAAGGCTTTTTGCAATAAGTCTGCAGCAAATTCACAAGGGTCTCAATTGCCCTCTCTTCCTTCTCGAATGCCGACGATTCTTAAATTCTGACGCCTCTGAAGTCATTCCAGTTCAGTGCATTTTCAGTTATTTTACTCAGAAATCTCTGATAAGCTGTTTTGTCGTATCGGCACTTGCTGAAGCAATCTCCTCTAAATGGGTTATTGCTATATTCTGTTGGTTCAGTGCTTTCTGAATGGGATCCAACCTGTCATTAAAGATGAACTCCATCGAGTTGATTTTGACATCCATCTCTGCAATCTGTTATTCCAACTTTTCTTCCGTTTCCTTCTTCCATGTTTCCAATAATTCAAGGACGGTGGAGTTGATTTCTTCCTTCATTTCCTCCTTAAACTCTTCCTTAAAAGTTTGAAGTTCATCTTTAAAATTCAATTTTTTATTGATATTCGTCAGTTGCTCCTTTATATTTTTAATTTCCTGAGATAGAAAATTCCGAAGATCTTCTATCTCAAATTTTTTAGGCTTTGGCCTCTTCGAAACATCTTCCTGGGACGACGTTGGACCTGAGCCCGAGGCTTCAGTCGGGCCTGTTTTGGCTTGGCTGTTTGGGGGGGGTATGTTGCAGAGACATACCGGAGTCGCGTGCCTGATGACGTCACTTACGCGTTGCAGGCAGCCGGTGCAGTAACAGCAGGTAGGTCAATTTTTCTCCCCGTTTTTTCACGGATTTTGTGTGGAGCTAGCTGGCGCTGGTGTCTAGCCCTGCATAGTATGCTCAGAATGTCTGACTGCCACAAGTCTGTCTAGATTTGTTGTTATGTGCGTATTAAACAGGTGTTTGAGGTGAATCAGGAATTGGCAGTTTAATTTGTAGGTTGTACCTCGGTATACGTGACAATAATAAAGTAAGTAAGTACGTTTATTGGCCAAGTATTCACATACAAGGAATTTGTCTTGGTGCTCCACACACAAGTAACAACATGACATACAGTGACAGTTACGAATGACTCAGAAAACACTGAACATTAATAATAATAATAAAACATTAATGATATGACACCATTCAAGCATCAAGCACAATGATCAAGCATTGTGAACCAACCAAATAGTAAGATTAAATGAGAACTTACCAGTTTGAAGTTTGATCTTTATTTTATGAGGAGTCGAGTTGAGGGACTAAGTGAAGAACGCCATACAGCCGTTCGTGCGTCAATCTTCAAAGCAAAAGAGTGAAATCACAGCTAATAGTAACTGAAGTATAATGGTAAGATAACAAATACTAGAACTACCAGATGAAATGTATGAGGGCTGGGAGCGGAGGGCACATAGTCCTTCAACTCGACTCCTCATAAAATAAATATCAAACTTCAAACTGGTAAGTTCTCATTTAATCTTACTATTTTACTTCGGAGTCACGTGAAGACTTCAAAGCTCTGTGATTTCATGCCATGTGAAACGAGTATACACAACCACAGCTGCTTCATTGAAAAATTAAGGGAAAACATTCATAATGCACACAGTCATAACATAGATGTAAAACATGCTGATGCAGATGGAAAATATAACCAGAACATAAATAGAGTTAACATATACTCCTGGTTCACCAATGGGTCATTACAGATGTTTGGAGATTCATTCGATGGACCATGCTCCAGCTGTAACAATGCGACCCAGCGGAACATAAATACCCTTGCTGCTGATGTTGTAGCAGCCCTGGTGGAATGAGATCTGGAAACAGAATCCATTAGTACATAACACAACTCCGTTTTTCTCATCTGGAATGGCCTGAACAATAAGTTCTCACAAATTCTTTGTGACTAACAACATTGCTAGTCCAGAACTCCAAGGCTCTTGATGACCTTGACATATTGTTGTATACATGTGTGCTTACCTTATCAAAGGTCCCCTGGTATGCCTGTAACTATTTTGAGACCTGACCCCTTCTGGTCTGCTCAAGTATTTATAACATAATATTATATATTATAATTTACAGACATTATCATCCTGTACCATCACAATTATTTAGCGACTGAACCTGCTGCACTAAACCAGTGCCAGAAGGATAACTACCTAATAAACTCCAGCCAAATTTAAGGATATAGTTGCTGCCTCCTGGTGAAATAGTGTTCACAAATGTCAACATCGCATATATACTGGTCCTGGGACCTATGTTAAAGATATCCTACCCCTTGCTAACTGGTGTGGACCCGACAGTGTGAGTCTTGTTTGCTACAGCCAACTCAATGAGGAAGCTCATCGAGCCAATTATTGGCCGTGTAACTCCATAATTAACAGACAATCATTTAACATGAACTCGAAACATTAGCAATCAATACCATTTTAAATGGAACATAAGTATAACAAACTCTTTATAAATAAATATATACCCGCGGTACCGTCCTGGCACGCAGACTAATCATTTATGTGAGTTAACCCCATTTCCTGGGGACTACTGCGGTCTGGGAACCACATATACTTGGGTTTCCCCTGCACCGGGAACCCAGCCTAACCATTTAGATTTGTTTTAACCCCATGTGCTGGGGACTACTGCGATGTAAAACCGCATATACTTGGGTTTCCCCTGCAATGGGAACCCAGACTAACCGTTTAGGTTAGTTTTCACCCCATGCCCTGGGGACTACTGCGATGTAAAACCGCATATACTTGGGTTTCCCCTGCAACGGGAACCCAGCCTAACCGTTTAGGTTAGTTTTAACCCCATGTCCTGGGGACTACTACGGTCTAGAACCGCATATACTTGGGTTTCCCCTCCACCGGGAACCCAGGCTGACCGTTCAGGTCCGTTAAGCCCAATCCCCTAGGGACTACTGCGGTCTAAAACCACACTATTCTCGGGCTTCCCCTCCCCGGGAACCCAACGTGTGGAGTCACTGACCGCCTTATCAGTGACTCCGATCGCGAACCTGGACTTCGCCAGCTCACCGCTTCCGCGGTCGGACCAGGGTTTTCCCCCAAAGCCCTAGGCTGGTTCCCTCGTTGGCTATCGCGAACATCCCGCAAAAACCCCGGAGGTTCCTGCAGGAGACCTAGAACAGGTAAGACCCATATAACCATATAACAATTACAGCACGGAAACAGGCCATCTCGGCCCTTCAAGTCCGTGCCGAACAACTTTTTTCCCTTAGTCCCACCTGCCTGCACTCAAACCATAACCCTCCATACCCTTCTCATCCATATGCCTATCCAATTTATTTTTAAATGATACCAACGAACCTGCCGCCACCACTTCCACTGGAAGCTCATTCCACACCGCTACCACTCTCTGAGTAAAGAAGTTCCCCCTCGTGTTACCCCTAAACCTCTGTCCCTTAATTCTAAAGTCATGTCCTCTTGTTTGAATCTTCCCTATTCTCAAAGGGAAAAGCTTGTCCACATCAACTCTGTCTATCCCTCTCATCACTTTAAAGACCTCTATCAAGTCCCCCCTTAACCTTCTGCGCTCCAGAGAATAAAGACCTAACTTATTCAACCTATCTCTGTAACTTAGCTGTTGAAACCCAGGCAACATTCTAGTAAAAAAATCGCCTCTGTACCCTCTCTATTTTGTTGACATCCTTCCTATAATTGGGCGACCAAAATTGTACACCATACTCCAGATTTGGTCTCACCAATGCCTTGTACAATTTTAACATTACATCCCAGCTTCTATACTCAATGCTCTGATTTATAAAGGCTAGCATACCAAAAGCTTTCTTTACCACCCTATCTATATGAGATTCCACCTTCAAGGAACTATGCACGGTTATTCCCAGATCCCTCTGTTCAACTGTATTCTTCAATTCCCTACCGTTTACAATGTACATCCTATTTTGATTTGTCCTGCCAAGGTGTAGCACCCCACATTTATCAGCATTAAACTCCATCTTTCAGCCCATTTTTCCAACTGGCCTAAATCATTCTGTAGACTTTGGAAATCCTCTTCATTATCCACAACACCCCCTATCTTGGTATCATCTGCATACTTACTAATCCAATTTACCACCCCTTCATCCAGATCATTGACGTACATGACAAACAACAAAGGACCCAACACAGATCCCTGAGGCACCCCACTAGTCACCTGCCTCCAACCCGACAAACAGCCATTCACCATTACCCTCTGGCTTCTCCCATTCAGCCACTGTTGAATCCATCTTGCTATTCCTGCAATTATACCCAACAGTTGAACCTTCTTAACCAACCTTCCATGAGGAACCTTGTCAAAGGCCTTACTGAAGTCCATATAGACAACATCCACTGTTTTGCCCCCGTCAATTTCCCTAGTAACCTCTTCAAAAAATTCAAGAAGATTAGTCAAACATGACCTTCCAGGCATAAATCCATGTTGACTGTTCCTAATTAGACCCTCCTTATCCAGATACTTATATATATTATCTCTAAGTATCTTTTCCATTAATTTGCCCACCACTGAAGTCAAACTAACTGGTCTATAATTGCTAGGTTTACTTTTAGAACCCTTTTTAAACAATGGAACAACATGCGCATTACGCCAATCCTCGGGGACTATTCCCGTTTCTAATGACATTTGAAATATTTCTGTCATAGCCCCGGCTATTTCTACACTAACTTCCCTCAATGTCCTAGGGAATATCCTGTCAGGACCTGGAGACTTATCCACTTTTATAGTTTTCAAAAGTGTCAGTACTTCTTTTACTTTGAAACTCATAGTATCCATAGCTACTCTACTAGTTTCCCTTATCTCACATAATTCAATATCCTTCTCCTTGGTGAATACTGAAGAAAAGAAATTGTTCAATATCTCCCCCATCTGTTTTGGCTCTGCAGATAGCTGTTCACTCGGTCTCTCCAATGGACCAATTTTATCCCTTGTTATCCTTTTGCTATTAATAAAGCTGTAGAAACCCTTTGGATTTACCTTCACCTTACTTGCCAAAGCAACCTCATATCTTCTTTTAGCTTTTCTAATTTCTTTCTTAAGATTCTTTTTACATTCCTTATACTCCTCAAGCACCTCATTTACTTCATGCTGCCTATAATTATTGAAGATCTCCCTCTTTTTCCGAACAAGATGTCCAATTTCCCTTGAAAACCAGGGTTCTTTCCAATTTTTACTGGTTCCTTTCAACCGAACAGGAACATAAAGATTCTGTACTCTTAAAATTTCCCCTTTAAATGTCCTCCATTTCTCCTCTACATCTTTCCCATAAAACAAAATGTACCAGTTCACTCCTTTTAAATCATCTTGCATCTCATTAAAGTTAGCCTTTCTCCAATCAAAAATCTCAACCCTAGGCCCAGTTCTCTCCTTCTCCATAATTAAATTGAAACTAATGGTATTGTGATCACTGGACCCGAAGTGCTCCCCAACACATACCTCCGCCACCTGTCCTGTCTCATTTCCTAACAGGAGGTCCAGCACTGCCCCTCCTCTAGTAGGCACCTCTATGTATTGCTTCAAAAAACTATCCTGCACACATTTTACAAACTCCAAACCATCCAGCTCATTTACAGAATGTGTTTCCCAGTCTATGTGTGGAAAGTTGAAATCTCCCACAATCACTACCTTGTGCTTACTACTAATATCTGCTATCTCTTTACATATTACTTAAATATATAAATATATAAATATATAAATATATAAATATGTAAATAGCACTTACCTGAAACTTTTTTAGACTTACCATTGGAGGAGCTGCGCTGCTCCACAGTCGTCTGCACGAAAGCGTCTGACGCACTGACGCATGAACAGCTGTACGGGGTTCTTCACGTAGTCACTCACGTGACACCAAAGCAAAATACCAGATTTAAAGGATGCCACAGATTTTTGGCTGTTCAGTAGGATAAAAACTGTTTTTATGTCCGGCTGTGGAAGCTTTGACAATCCGGAGTCGCCTTCCAGAGGGAAGTGATTCAAAGAGTTTGTGGCGAGCGTGAGAGGGGTCAGAGATGATCTTGTGGAGTCGATGGTAGCCCCCCACTTAAGGTCCTTGGAGATGATGGTTCCGAGTAACTTAAAAGACTCCACAGATGTGACTGCGGTGTTGTTGATGGTAAGGGGAGGGGGAGCTCCCCTAAAGTCTACAATCAATTCCACTGTCTTATGAGCATTGAGCTCTAGGTTGTTGCAATGGCACTAGGACGCCAGCTGTGACAATTCCTGTCTGTAGGCAGATTCCTCCCCATCCTGGATCAGTCCAATCAGGGTTGTGTCGTCCGCAAACTTGAAAAGCTTGACAGAGGTGTCTGTGGAGGTGCAGTCATTGGTGCAGCAAGAATAGAGGAGAGGAGAGAGTACGCAGCCTTGTGGTGCTCCTATGCTGAGCATTTGCGCATCCGAGATGTGCTTTCCCAGCCTCACATGCTGCTTCCTGTCTGTCAGGAAGCTGGTGGTCCACCGACAGAGGGGTTCAGGCACAGTCAACTCGGAAAGTTTGGAGTGTAGTAGCTCTGGTACAATGGTGTTGAATGCAGAGCTAAAATCAACAAACAGGATCCTCGCACAGGTCCCCTGGCTGTCTAGGTGCTGTAGGATGAAATGCAGGCCCAGGTTGACTGCATCATCCACAGATCTATTGACCCGATATGCAAACTGCAGAGGGTCCAGCAGGGAGTTTGTGATATTTTTCAGCTTTCCCAGCACAAGCCTTTTGAGTGTCTTTGTGACTACAGTGGTCAGTGTGATAGGCCCCTAGTCATTAAGACAAGTAATCCATGCCTTCTTGGGTAAAGAAACAATAGTGGAGACTTTGAAGCAGGCAGGGACATTACATGTTTGCAGGGATTGGTTAAAAATGTCTGTATATACCGGTGCCAGCTGTTTGGCACAGAGCTTAAGAGTATAGGTGGAAACATTGTCAGGTCCTGGAGGTTTGATGATACAGTGTCCGTATACTCATCGAGGCTTGTGGTTGCTTCCCTGAACACATTCCAGACCGTGCAGTCAAAGCAGGATAGTAGGTTCTCAATGCCCTCGCTTGTCCACCTTTTCGTTGTTCTGACCACAGGCTTAGCAGCTTTTAGCTTCTGCCTGTAGGTCGGAATAAGGTGAACTAGACAATGATCAGAAAGACCTTGACCTGCCCGGGGAATAGAGCGATATGTGTTCTTGATTGCCATATAACAGTGATCGAGTGTTCTCTCCCCTCTGGTGGGGCAGGTAACATGAAGTCTGTATTTTGAAAAGTCACGGCTGAGGTTAGCTTTGTTAAAGTCCCCCAAAACAATGACCATGGAGTCCGGGAAGTCAATCTCCACCCTCATTACTTGGTCAGCAAGTTGCATTTGCTTGCCACGGCCCCACTGACGAGTATGTCTGAATAATCCAGTGAGTGAGAGAAATCCAAAACGATGTTTGGAGGTACCGTATGTCCGATGTTTATGAGTACCTCTCTCATGAAAGTAATCTTTGTAGGGTTTTCACAGACACAGACGAACAAACACATACAAAACAGCAAGGAGTAGTACACCATGGTAACCATCGTTTGCACCAGCAGATGTACTGCAAGCAGCTACACTAAATTGAACTAATGTAAAGGGAAACAATTGTGCATAGACTAATTAAATAAAGTGAGTTTGGAAAATTGCAAAACCAACTCATGTCCAGAAACACCAATTCTATATTCTGGGCAACTTGAAACAAACTGGGAATATTATATCATGTATTTCTGTAACAAAACAAAATCAAGGCAATTCCCTTTTTTTCTAACATTACATCCGAGATCATGGAACGAGTATTCAGGGCTAATAATGGTTTGACAGATGTGTCAGTCCATTTACAGTGTATAGATATATGATAAGGGGATAATGTTTAGAGCAGAGTAAAGCAGCAAAGCCCGGTCAAGGATAGTCAGAGGGATATCAAAGAAGTAGATAGTAGTTCAGCACTGCTCTCGGGTTGTGGTAGGATGATTCAGTTGCCAGATAACAGCTGGGAAGAAACTGTCCCTGAATCTGGTGGTGTGCGTTTTCACAATTCAAAACCTTTTACCTGGTGGGAGAGGGGAGAAGAGGGAGTGACCAGGGTGCGACTCATCCTTGATAAGATGGCTGCTGGCCTTGCCAAGGCATTAGGTGGTAGAAGCTGATATGATTGTAAAAGTTAAGGGGCATTTGGACATAGTCATGAATAGCAGGGAATAGGGAGATACAGGACTTGTGCAGGCAGATGTGTTTTATTTTATTTGACATCCTGGTCAGTTTGGACATGGTGGGTCAAAGGGCCATTTCCTTTGCTGTACTTTTCTGTGTTTCTATTTTATTATTCTCTATTTTCTATTTTCTGTGACAGTAAAGAAGTAAAGGTTTGACCAGCCAAAATTCAGTTATCTGATTTTTTTTAATCTCCAAACTTTAGGTACAAAATACCTTTAACAATTGTATTTGACAGTACATGCTCAGTGAAAATAATTTACGAATATATAGGAGTTTCTGCTGATAGAAATGATACTGAGCTGTGTAGAAAGGAACTGCAGATGCTGATTTAAGTCGAAGATAGACACAAAATGCTGGAGTAACTCAGCGGGACAGGAGAGAAGGAATGGGTGATGTTTCGGGTCAAGACCCTTCTTCAGACTGATCAATGGGTGACATTTTATACCAAGATCCTTCTTCAGACTGATTAATGGGTGACATTTCACGTCGAGATCCTTCTTCAGACTGAGCTGATACTGATACTGAGCCGATGTCTGTTATTTTTTCTGTTGAGATCCACTAGACAAATACAATGTCCATATCAACACATTTTATTCTTCTCAGTTGTGCTCTGCTGCATGGAAGCGGGGAAATATGTTGGAGTCAGACATGGGCTCAGTTGACCTCTTGTATGCCTCAAGACTTACTATTGAGTTCAAAGGCACTCTCTGAAGTTCTGAGCTAGGTGATGGATACAGGCCACACCCATACATAATGTCCGGAATAGCAATCGCATCATACTTTTCAATCGGGTCACTGAGCTTCAACAGAAAAGGTACATTTGTGACTTTATTTTGCCTTTTTCCATTATGCATTTGTTTGCTTTTAATCAATCAACAAAGAACAACTGTGTTTAGAAATGAAATAAATATGTTGTTTTAAATCCTGGGCTTGATTGGGGATGATCAGCTATGATCACAATGACTGCCGGTGCTGGCTCGAAGGGCTGAATGGCCGCCTCCTGCACCTATTTTCTATGTTTCCGCTTTTACATTATTTTAACGTTAAATCAATTTCTACTGTAAATTTTAAATATTGGAGATATTTTTAAAGTGTGAAACATACCTTTGAAAACACCAGTGTTAAAGGTCATCAAGGTGATGCTGAGAGGTTGTGCAGCACGTGCACCTCCTGGAGGCCTGGTGGACTCTGCGGTTCACAGGAATGCTGCAAAATGCCTTTGGCATCCTAAGAGTTATCCCCAAGGGGCTAGATCACAAAGGTGATCATGGGCAATAGGTCAGATTCAACATAATATGTCGACTGATTTAGATACTTCAAATACCTTCTAAACTCCACAGTGTTTATACTCCCTGCAAGCCTCTGCCTGTCTCACCTCATCCTTCCTTCTCCTTCATATTCTTGACATCCCCACTTCACATGCTTGAAATGCATGTTTAATATTTACAATAAACAACTTCTCTAGAGTGTGTTCAATATTCCCAGCACCGTGGAGAAAGAAATTCCTCTTTCATTCTCAAATTTTTGAGTGGTTTTCCGGGTGATTAAAAAAAAAATGATGGTTTCTAGTTGTGCTTTTCTGCAAAACATGAAAAATTTAAGTATTCATTGTATCAAAACTTCTCAGATTATGAAAACCTCTTAGGTCACCATTTTCACTCAAGCACATTGATCATTTACATTGATTGGCCTTGGTTATCTGCATATCTTATATCATAAAGTATACATTAACACTATTTTAAGCAATAACAGCATTGAAATAAATGTTTTTCCAAAAATAAAGTTTATTCAGGATGAAATATATACAAAACTATGCAAAAACTCCTCATAGTTATAGTCTGGAAACAAGCATTTCAGCCCAACTCATTGAAACCTACCATGATGCCCCATCTAAACTATGCTCACATTTAGCCCATATCCCTCTAAACCAGTGGTTCTTAACCTTCTATGCCCCACGACCCCATCAGACATTCTTGGTCTGTACAGTGACCCCCCGAAACAAAATTTTAAAAAAAACAGCCCGATTTATTAAAACATGTCTGCCAATGCTCAGTCAATGGGATGGCTGAAATTGCTTCGCAGCCATCAGGCTATCAAAACGAGGATGAATGCTCGACAGGCAGCACTTCATGTCAGTGTCGATCACAAGCCTATTGCGTACCTTCGTTTTCAGAGTACCGTGGTTGAGAATCCAGCCTCACAGTGATAGGTTGAGGGATACTGAACCAATGGGGTCAGGGGCCTCTTCAAAAGAACAGGACAGTCCTTCACTTTCAGCCAAAATATGGTGAGTTCTTGTTCCATTAAGCCACTCTTGAGCTGTGCATCTTCACGAATTCGGTAAAATTCAACCTTCGCAGTCAGTATCGCTGATGGCACCGTCTTCAACGGAAAAGGGTCGGATGAACAACTCATCACGAGAGTGGTCGTCCAGTCCGGGGAAGTAACGCTCGATGACTTCACTAATTGCCAGAATGTGGGTTGAGATCTCCTTGTGGAAGTGGTATTCCGCATCTGGCATAGCATCCAGGAGAATTGTCATCTCAGGGAAGATAGTCATGTCACTGTCCTGGACTCTTCTCTGGTAAAGGTTCCTCCTGAACGCAGCCCTTTGTCACGAGCCGTGTGTAGCACTGGGCTGTTTCATTGAAATGACAGGTTCAAGGAATTCACCTCGGCGAAGAAGTCAGACATGTAAGCAACCTTCATCACGAACAGTTCATCCTGCATCTTTCCATGAAGCTGAATCTCCTTCTCAGTACATCCTCTCTCAAAGAACAGCGCTATTTCCTCTCGAAGTGGAATCACACATTTGAGAACTTTACCACGCGAAAGCCAGCGCACCTCTGTGTGGAATATCAGAATGGTGAAATCGGCGCCCATTTCTTCACACATCGCTTTGAAGATTTTTGAGTTTGTTGCACTCCCTTGGATGTGGTTCATAATCTTCACCACATCTGAAAGCACTTCTCCAAGACCAGGAGGGAGAGTCTTCATCGCTAAAGTATGCGATGTATCATGCAGTGGGTGAAGGAGACATGGGGAGTGACATTCTTCATGGAAGATGCCCCATCTGCACACACCCCGACAAGGCATTCCCAGCCAAGTTCATGTTTGATGAGGAAGGCTTCCAGCATTCTGAACACATCTTCTCCCCAAGTGGTAGTAGCCAATGGCTCCGTGAACAGGTACTCCTCCTTCATGGCTTCTCCATCGAGGTAACAGACGTAGATTAGCAGTTAGGAACATGAGGCAACATCTGCTGACTTGGCCAGTTGCAGTCAATACACTGGACTGCTCTTCACAGCGTTCACTACTTGCAGCAGAATATCATCACTCATATCCGAGATTCGACTTTTGACTGTGTTATTCGAAAGGGAAATCTGCCTGCACTTGTTTGACTGCTGTTCCCCCAGCACCAGCTTCACTGTTTCAAGAAGGCATGGCTTGATAAGCTCTTCACCAATGCTGTGAGGTTTCTTAGTCTGCCGATTCGATAAGCAATCCGGAATGAAGGCTCCAACGCTGCTTCATTTTGATGAGCGCAGTGACCCATCAAATCAATGCAGGAACCCTTGAGTGCGGCTTCTTTTTGTTTGAAATAACCCACGTCCTTCCCCGCCAGGTTGCTGTGACAAGACTCCAAATGGATCTTCAGTTTGCTGGGCTTCATGCACTCATGGCTCAAAACCTTGGCACAGATAACACATTGCGGCTTGGATTACGGATTTTTGAACAATGCTTGTGAAGCCGAACTTGAGAAATGCTTCATTATACGTGCGCGTCTTGGAAAGCATGGTTCACAACACACACAGTTTGTGTGTGCATATGCAGGTCCTCAGAGGAATTTTATCAGTGGGTACAAAGTTTATTTCGGACTTTTATCCCGGTTTTATGCCATGAGCTGTAGCCTGTAAGGCAAAAAGGGGTATGGAAGATGAGAGAGGGGTGGAATGGAGCGCTGCATTGGAATGGATTTTCTGCATTTGAGGTCTTATGCTCCTATACTCCATCCATGATAAATATAAATAAATATAAATAAAATAAAAGGATCAGAAAGCACATTTGTTTTGAACATCTTTGTTTATGCTACAATACGGATAAGGAGAAAGAATTCACATTGAAAAATCCTTTTATATTTCTATGCAGATCAGATCATCAGAAGACATAATTATTAGTAAAAAGTAAAATAAGGTAGATAGGCTTAGTATTTACTTTAAATAAATAGCTTTCCTGGCCTTTTTTTGTGAAAAATATTGAATCACAGCATGAAAATGTATTGTTCTGGCAATGTTTGATTCAATACTATTGATTCAATATGTTGACATCGCGGAGCTTCTAGCCGCGAGCGTGGCGTGGCTTACCATCCGGAGCCTGGGATCGCCAGAGAAGAGTTCGAACCACCGGCCTGCGGCCTATAACAACCTGAAGCCGTGGTCTGCGCAGCTTCTAGCCGCGGGCGTGGCGTGGACTTACCGTCCGGAGCTTGGAATCCTTGTTGCCTACCACCACAGTGAAGAATGCTGTGGTGGATGTCTGTGTTAAATTTTATTGTGTATTGTGTGTTCTTTTTAAGAGTATTGCTGCTGGCAAATTCATTTCACTGCACCTTTGGGTATACGTGATGAATAAAATTGATTTAGACTTTGAATACATAGCCTGGCTAAATCCATAAGATGTTCCTGAGACATTGTAGACCTTAAATAATTCTTAATCAGCTTGAGGTTGCTAAATGACCTCTCTGCAGAAGCTATTGTTGCTGGAATTGTTAATAGTATTCTTAAGCTTACACAAATATTTGGATACAGTTCATCAAGTCTATACTCAGTTAACGAGTTCAACAGGTCTAATGGTTTTAACGGCATTTAAAATATTCACCCTCCCACTAACACACACACTCAGACACAGGCTCACTCACCCACTCACATACACTCACAGACACTGACACTCACACACCCACCCACACCCACACCCACCCACACCCAAAACCAGGCCTGGACCTATGAAACAACCGCGGCTGCCAACTCTCGCCACCTCCCCGGGTGGGGCCACCACAGCCACTGTTGCCGACCTTCACTGTCTTCAGAGAGCCACCGATGTTGCTGCCCATATCTCAACTCCAGCTCCCCACGGGCCTCCACCAGCGACTCCACCGACCCTCGCCTCCCCACCGGCCACCAGCAGACCAGAAGCGTCACCTCACCAGAGTTCCAGGTGCAGCACGAGGCCCACAGCCTCCACCATGAATACAGCACGTGGTCTCACTCTGTTGGGTCCTGGTGCTCCCCCTCCTACAGGGAAGACCCATCAGTAGTGATGGGTCTTCCCCTTCCCCCTCTTTTAATCAGGTTACCCCAACCACAATCCCGCCAGTTATGGATCACAAGTTCTACAAATTATGATATATAAAATTATGTAGGCTCACACAAAATGTGAATGCTGGTCTTAACAAAATATACGCAAACATTTTCTGTGATTTCAGGAAATTCCCAGCCCCTCTCCTTTGGCTTCCGGGCCCCCTTTTGGACTCCGGGCCCAGGTATGATGTACCCCCTGCACCCCTCTCTCATAGGTCCTGTGTATATGTATGCGCATACACGAACAAAATACTGTGTGCGGTATGTACCTTTGTTAGGTTCCTAAAAATGGGCTCAACAAATTGATGTTATTTACAACCCCTTCACGACCCCCAGAAAAACCCCAAACGACCTCCATGGGGGGTCATGACCCCCAGGTTAAGAACCACTTCTCTGAACCATACATTCTGAGTGTCTCTACGTTCAATAGTGTCATACTCAGTACTGTTTGCAACAATCTTTAAACAAAATACTCTTTCCACTCATATGGCTCCCTGGGATGATATATCTTCTCTTCTTTGAAGGATGACCCCACTTGACTCTGCTCCATTTGAGTTCATAGGAAAGGTTTTAGTATCATATGGAATCTTCAAAACCTTTAACTTGCCAAGAGACAGCAAATGTTAACGGATTGCAACAAAAAGCTGTTTGTCCAAAATGGTCCATTACATTATGATGATTCACATGTGGGTAGCTCATATTAGGTATCCTCATTTAATAACATTACATTTCAGAAAAATTATGAAAAAGCATGATATTGAAATTGTTGGAATGTTTTGTATCAAAGTTCTAGAGGTCGTCAGAGAAAAGCAGAATTAATGTTTCAAATCAAAGGCCCCTTTGAAGGTTCATTGACCTGAAACATTAACTCTGATTTGATCTCCTCTGATGCTGCTGCAGCAATTTTTGCTTTTCTAACTTAGTCTTTTTGAACAACACATGGTGTCAGATAATTTAATGAATCCTCGACTGATCTTCAGCACCTCTTTGCAGCATTATTCATAAATGTATGCCAATGTTAAGGTTCTGACATTACCCTGAAATAGCACCCATGCTTACACAAGAATTTGCATGTATATATTAGAACCCAACTATTGTTTATTTATCATTCAAAATTTGATTACTTAGAATCCATATTATTATCGCTCGTACTTATTCTTTCACTGAAAATGTTCATAGCAAAGAATAATGGTGTAGACTCATCATAAAAACATAGAACATAGTAAAGTACAGTACAGAAACAGGCCCTCAGTTCACAATGTCTGTGTTGACCATGATCCCAGCATAAACTCATCTCATCTGCGAGACATGATCCATATCTCTCGATTCCCTACATATTAACATAATATGCCACGTAGGAGAACGTGCAAACTCCGTAAAGACAGCACCCGTAGTCGGGATCAAACCTGGGACTCTGGCGCTGCAAGCGCTGTAAGGCAGCAACTCTGCCGCTGTGCCAATGATTGTAATGAGGCCTTCTCCTGAAGAAGGACCCTGAACCGAAGAGTCACATATCCATGTAATACAGAGATGCTGCTTGACCTACTGAGTTACTCCAGCACTTTCTGTCTATCTCCTTCCCCTCTGGGCTCACCACGTGCCGATCCCCTCTTGATGGTCGATTTTCACTGTGCATTTTGCCAAACGTGCATTGTTCAAACTGGAGCCCTTGAAACCCTCCCTTGAGGCACTGTATAACATAACCTGTCTGTTGGGCAGTTAATTTTGGAGGTCAACAGGGCGAGATCTACAACGATGATCCCAGGGCAAAAATTAGAATCCATCATGGCAGATTCAAGGGCGGCACGGTGGCACAGCGGGTAAAGTTGCCGCCTCACAGAGCAAGAGACCCGGGTTCGATCCTGACCTCGGGTGCTGTGACCGTGTGGGTTTTATCCGGGTGCTCTGGTTTCCTCTCACAGTCCAAACACTTTCAGCTTGGCTTCGGTAAAGATTGTAAATCATCTCTACTGTGTAGGATAGTACTAGTGTTTGGGGATCACTGGTCGGCGTGGACTCGGTGGGCCGAAGGGCCTGTTTCCGTGCTGTATCTCTAAACTAAACTAAACTAAACTAAACTAAACTAAATTAACGTGCCCATCTAAAAGCCGCTTAAAATCTGCTTCTGCAACCACCTCTAGCAGCATGTTCCAACACCCACTACCCTATATGTAGAAAAAAGCTTGCCCTGCACACCTCCTTTAAACTGTTCTTGAAGTTATGCCCTTAGCTTTTGATATTTCCACCCTAGGAAAAAGGTTCTGATTGTCTACCCTGCCTCTGCATGTCATAGTTGTATATCCTTCTATCAGGTCCTGTGGGCAGCAATGTTTTCCAAATGGAAGACGAAAAGATATTCATTGAGCCTGCACTTTGCCTTGTTATAACAATGCTGACACAACAGGTAGAAATGTCACTGGGGTGGAATGGAGAATAGTAAGATTGAACGAGAACTTACCAGTTCGAAGGTTGATCTTTATTTTATGAGGAGTCGAAGTGAGGGATTTCGTGAAGAGCCCGCCGGCGCGCATGCTCGACATACTTCAAAGTAGCGGCGTGGAATCACAGAAACCAACAAAGAAATGACTTCGCATAGTAAGATTGAAGTGACTAAGATTACCAGATGAAGGTGATTGAGGGTTGGGCGAGGAGGGCACGAAATCCCTCACTTCGACTCCTCATAAAATAAAGATCAACCTTCGAACTGGTAAGTTCTCGTTCAATCTTACTATTTCATTTCGGAGTCACGTGAGTGACTTCGTGAAGACTTCAAAGCTTCTGTGATTACACGCCCTGGACCACGTCCATGCTGACACACCACTACCAGGGATGGATGGGAGGAACAAACTTGCTCAATAGTTCATACTGCAAAACAAGAGCAGAGTTATTAATAACAAATCAAAACCCCTCATGCGGGGACATCTCCACGTTCGTGACCTGCATTCAGCACGGCTTCTGTAAACTGTAGAGGAGCAGCAACAGGCTTGTTATAAAAACGCTGGAACACAGCTTCATTAGCCCATCCTGCTGTGGCGAGAATTTTGTCCATGGGCACCTCCATGACCCTCGCCGTTGACGTCGATGCAGCCCTGTTGGAAAGAGACTTGAACACATTAGTGTCGATACCTGACTTACCCAAAACGACTGGAAGCCACATGGATATCGTCTGGACTGTCACTCGATGATGAGGTCTCTTATGAGTGACAAGCAGGTATCGCTCCATTCCTCTGATGCGTGCCGTCACCTTGACATAGTGGCGGATATGTGAGGCTACACATAGCCTAGCATTTGCGGGGTATGCCGGGAACTTCAGCTGCAGCCCTGTGCACCCAGGTCTATGCTGCTTTAGTAGCTCGTCAATGAAAAAGACTACTTCTGTGGGGGTAGACGTCATTCTGTCGACACGAAGTTTGTGTAGTGTCTGTACCCTCTGAGCTGAAGTCAGCGCTAGTAACATCACCAGCTTCATGGTGCGTTGGTCCAGTTGGAGCCCTTCCATGGGTGACCACGTCCTGAGCAGGGTTAATACGTCCCTGACATCCCAGGTGATATTATAGCGTGGTGTAGGCGGATTCATATTGAATATACCCCGCATGAGTCTGGACACTAGCCTGTTGGATCCTACCTCCAACTGAGGTAGAATGATAGCGCACTTCTGGCGCTGTTGATGGCACTGTAACTTAAGTGTTCATCATGGTGCAACCCCGCGAGGAGTTCCAGGACGTCGGTTGTTGTCACGTCATCGTACGTGATGCGAGAGCGGCTGCAGTAGGCTTCCCACTTCTTAATATGCGAGCGGTATCTTCGCCTTGTAGACTCTCGACACGACGCCCCGGTGGTATCCATGGTCCGAGCCGAGAGGCCGTATTGGACTAACGGCCTGTTCAGAACCTGCAAGCCAACAAATTTAAATAGCCATGGCAGGGATGCGGCTCCCCTGAGACAGGGTGAGTAACCAATTGTGGGCAACCCTTCAAAAGGACCCAAGGTTCGTTGAGCATGTCAAAGACCACCGGATACCAAGGCTGTGTGGGCCAGTCGGGTATAATAAGGATGCCCTTGGCAGCATCTGCCTGAATCTTTCCCAATACCCGACTGATGAGGCAAAATGGGGGGAAGGCATAGAAAAACCACTTCCCCCAGTCCAGCGAGAATGCATCTAGCGCTACTGCCCCAGGATCTGGTTCCGATGAAACGTAGGTTGGTACCTGATGGTTCCACCGTGACGCAAAGAGGTCAATGTCCGGTTTACCAAATTTGGCTGTGACTTTAGAAAAGATCTCAGGATGCAACATCCATTCAATGTTGTCATTAAATTTGCGTGACCTGGTGTCCGCCACAGTATTAAGCTCACCTGGCAAATAGGTAGCTGAAATCCAAATGTCTCTTTGAACACACCAGAGCCAAATTGAGTTTGCCAATTTGTCACACGAAACAGGCCTGGTACCACCCATATGGTTTAAATATGCTACTGCTGCGGTGTTGTCTATTTGGAGACGGACATGTGCTCCAACAAGCTTAGAACAATACGCACGAAGTCCGTGGAATGCTGCCAGCAACTCCAAATAGTTAATCCCTTGAGTTAACAACATCGTTGATTCAAGGGTGTCCCATCTGCCACCACAACTAGAGCAATTATTCGTGGATCCCCAACCATTGGAGCTTGCATCAGTTTGCAAATATACCACCGGATTAGCCTCCCTAATAGGCTTGAATGAGTTGCTAATGTGACACACCCACCATTGCAACTCATTTATCGCTTCGGGCGGCAGCTGCATGGACCGATCATAATAACCAGCGTTCTGTTTTAACGCAGCAATTTTAGCTCTTTGCAAATTCTGATAATGCAAAGGTCCATATCGCGCTGCCGAAAACAAAGCTACCAGCTTCCCAATTATTGTAGCTAAGTGCCGAATCGATGGTATATTGGTGCGGATTAAATCTTGACACACCTGGGTAACCTCCTCAATCTTGTTAATTGGAATGGTAACCCTCATGCTTATAGAGTTCACCGTGAACCCTAGGTAATTAATCACCTGGGCAGGGTAGAACTTTGATTTCTCTGGATGGACAATAAACCCCAATTGTTGAAATATATTGACAGCAGCTGCAACACCCTGTTCAGCCAATTCCAGGGTGTGGCCCACAATTAAGACATCATCTAAATAGGCCATACTATATGGTGTCGTTGTCTCAAATAAGCCATAATTGGCTTCACTAATTTAGTGAACAATCTAGGGCTGTGGTGAGCTCATTAGGCAAAGCCTTGTACTGCCAGAGTTGCCCCATCCAGATGAATTTTTAAAACCTTCTGTCACATTTCTGGACGGATACGGAATAATATGCGTCTTTTAAACCGATGCATGCCATAAAACAACCATGAGAAATCAATGATTTGGTTGTTTCATCGTATCCATTTTAAAATGAGAATATGTTACAAAAGTATTCAAACGGGTTAGATCAATAATGACACGACAACTTCCATCCTTCTTAGGTCTGGTGAATATGTTCGAAACAAATTCAACTGGCTCATGCACCACTCTCTTAATCACTCCTTTGCTCAAGACTTAACAATTCCTTATAGCCGGCTGCCTGTTCTGCAGCAGATAATTTTAAATGTTCGAGCGGGCATGTGCTGGGATGGAGGAATGTCGCCATTAATAAACTCAATTTTATGCCCCTGAATATTCTGCAACACATACTCGTCACCAGTGAAATTACCTCATGCACCCAAAAAACCACCGAAGGTGACCACCAACATGTGAAGTTAAACAGAGAGAAAAGAGAGAACCAGACCCCTCACCTCCGTGGTTACCGGCGGTCCTTGACACGCGTGTGTGGACGTGGAGGTGCTGGGTTGGCTTGAGGGCGCTGCGTCTTCGTTTTCCACCAGGGTCTCTGCCGACCCTGTCCTAAAAAAGACCCCTGGTGCTGGGTCTGATGTTGCTGTCGTTGTGGAGCTTGAGGGTGGGTCCTCGTCGAGGTACTGGCAGACCCTCGTGATCGAATGTATGGAGACTTTGAGCCTGACGGTGTGGGGGCACTCTGAGGGCGCATGATCCCCACCGTTTTGGCTTGCTCGTCAAGCTCTTTGACTCTCTTCGAGAGGTCCTTCCCAAAGAGCTGACGGGGCGGGGGCGGCGGCGGTGGTTTGCACACTCCTGCAAACTTTGGATTGAGCGCTGGGCGGATGCTGGTTTTGCGAAACCCGTTAATTTCGTGCTGGGTCGCGCACAGGAGGGCCAGGGCATCTCCCTGGTCCAAATTCAATTCGTCCCCGTCCACCGACCGCACAAAGGCGGTAATACCGGCCGTGAGGAGCTTCAGGATCCGCTGCAGTTTTACCTCCTGTTGACGGATAGCCGCACTGATGTTGCCCCATATCGGCGTATTGACCACAGGCACGTTGAGGGAGTTGCAATTGGATGGAGCCTTGTGACGGCTCATTGCCTGGATGAGGACTTCTTCCTGCTGCTCCAGGCTGATAGTAGATGTTTGTGAAGACGCCCTGTGCCTGTTGCTGCCCTGCTGTTGTTGACGTTGAAGCAGGAGCTCCAGCAGCCGCTCCATACGGTCAATACGCCCTTCACCCTGAACACTCAGGTGGTCGGAGTCCTCCGGCTCTGAAAAGAAAACCGGGCTCCTGTCATCGGCCCGCACCTCGTCGAGGCCCTGCCGGTGCCGGTAGTTGTCGCTAACAGCCGCCGAGGCGAACTGCGCGATTCCTGCGCGGGCGTGTTCAACCGCCTCCGTTTAGCGGGAGCTGAAGCCGCTGCCTCTAAGGGCACTTGCGGCGAGGTGTCGGCACCAGCCGAAGCATGGCTGCCTGGGGCCCGCGCAGTCTTGCCGGCTGCCCACATCGTGGACGTTGCCGACGCATGGTCTTGCCCACCCATCCATGGGGGACTCGGCGACCGTGACGAGACCCGACTCGACCGACCCGTCCCGGCGTCGAGAGTCGGGGCGTGCCGGCTGGACCTCACAGCCGCCCCGGGTCTTTCCCTGGAACCTGACCGCTCCTCCGTGTCAGGCAATGCCTTAGCCCTGGTAGGGTTAGGCTTCTGGGCTCCTGCCCTTCCCCTTCTCGGAGTGGAACAGGCCGTGCAGCCGCACGCACCCAGCTCGAGGTCGCCAGCGAGCCCGCTGACGACCTGACTGCCATGGCAGGGTCCCCCTGCTCTGGCGGCACACTACACTCCTCCTCGTCGAACTCCTCCGAGCTGTGGTGTGCTGGCGGATCTGGACCTGTAAACACAGGGCTTACCCACATCTCCGCCTGAGTCCCGGCCTGCGATGCAGGTACTGCCGATGGTAAAGGCCCCGGAACTGTTGACCGGCGAACTCGTCCTGACGTCCTCCGGCCCTTGGAACTCCCATCCATGTCCTTGCTGCAAGACAAAACCAACAACAAGGACCACCAACTAAAGGTAGAATACTTACCTCCGTGGCCCCTTCTGAAGGGCTGGCGAGGAGCGCGCTCCACCGCCAGCCGTCGCAGCAACGCGGTACGACGATATGTCGAGCATGCGCGCCGGCGGGCTCTTCACGAAGTCACTCACGTGACTCCGAAATGAAATTACAATGGCTATGAATACTTGCTATGGAGTGATGTGGAGAAGATTCACCAGTTTGATTCCAAAAATAGCTAGTCAATCATCTGGAAAAAGATTGAGGCCTTTATCCTCAGCCATCAAAATGAATGGGTGGTGACTATAAAAAAACAAAACTAAATTCTTAGTTAATTCAACTGTGTAGATGCTGGGAAAGTAAACCAGTAATACCAGTACCATACCAGTAATGTCTACTTCTTGAACAAAAGAAAACCTGCTGGAGGCACTCAGTGGAACAGGCAACACCCACTGGAGAGAAACGGAAAGAGAATATTATAAGTAAGGACCTTCCGTCTGACTCCATGTCTTCTACTTGACTTCTTACCCCAGAAATTCTCCCCTCACTTTACATTGAACAGTTTGTTTCTCTCCTGCTCTATTAGTGAAAGGCAGTTGGAAGAAAGATGTGAGGAGCAAGGCAGGTATGAAGTTATAGACTCCTTTGCACTGTCACAACAACTATAACCTGAAACAGGGAGGTGTTTCATGGGCAATATTCAAAGTAGAATGATCATGGGAATTTTAAATGGGGTTGCATCATATGCAACACACCATAAATTAGCACAATGTTTCCACAGAAAATGCTTGCTAGTTATGTACTGGAAAAGTTAAAAACAAAGTAAAATATTCTCCACCCTTGCCTTTGAATCAAATACAGGGAATGTTCATCGAGATATTCAACATCACGTGCATGTAGAGAAGATAAATTTAACCTGAGATTATGTTTCACACTGACTTTTTGGGCCGAAGGGCTGTTCCTGTGCGATACTGTTCCATGTTTTATTTTACGAAACAAGAGTCAAGAATGTCATTTGCACCACACCCGAAAATATAATGTTTCTCGCTTCACCTGCACAGTAACACAGCAATGCAAAAAATAAATATACAATAAGCAATAAGAGCAGTTCAGTGTTGAGGTAAGGTTGCAGTTAGGGTTGTGTAGTATGGTTCTAGCGCTGATCATTTATGGGAAAACTGTTCTTGAACTGCTGTTTTTGAACTTGATATTTTGACAGCAGCAAAACAGGACAGTACTGTAGATATGTTACAATACCTACCTTGAGCAGCGCTGCAGTTCTGCCGCTCCCCGTGTGCGCGACTTTGGCGCCTTTCAGAGGGGGCGCGGGTTTAACTACAATTAGATAACTAACTAATTATATGTTTTAATTTCAGATCATCCAAGTAAGATTGTTTCATATTTGTTTCAGAATGCTTCAATCTATAATAACTGAAAATTTCATTGAGTTCTCTTAATTTTTAAGAAGGTTATGGGCTTTTGACTGTTCTAGATCCCAGCTTTTGAGTTAAGTCAATGGAAAGGCAATGGGGACAAGATGCTAATTTCCGAGTATGAAAATGGCCATAACGTTTTTAATACTGAAGATATGAAAGTGAATTAGGTGTCAGATTAAACTTCTTTTTATGCTTTATCTGATGGGATAAATTGCAGACTTGATTTTTAAAATCTCAAAATTTTGTAACATTGCTAAGTACTGGAGATAAACTTTTTGAGCTTTTTGTATTTGTCTAGTTTTATACAGTTTGAAGTTCTTCCTCTGATAGTTTATTAACTAAATCCACTGGATAAATCATAAGCAGCAAATGCAACATATGTTCCGCTGATAATGCCAAAGGAAGTGCAGCAGATGATAAACAGAAAATAAATATTCCTTTACATGCTTATGTCCACCATGCACAATTGCAATACAGTGAACAGCTATGTTTCTGTCAAGTTTCATTATGTTTGAGCCTGAGTAAGTTTTATATCAGTAATGATCACCACCTTTCCAATCATTAAAACATATTTCTATACTCAGGATTCAATCTAACTAAACTAGCTCTGGAAACCCAGTGATTACTCTTTGATCCCAGTTAGTGCATTGATGACTCACATTCTCTTCTTTCTGAAAAACATACAGTTCAATAATCTTTGTCATAATATTTGTTCTGGAAACTGTAGTTGGCATACTGTAGAATTATGTCCTGCTATGGTTATGCGTCACCTGAATATATTTGCATTTAATGGGATTTGGTTGAATTGGTAACTTTAGCAGTCAAATACTCTTTTTATTCAATTTCCCTATTAATATGACCAAAACACATTCTCCCACAGTCAACTGTGTCTCCCACTGCACCCACATTGACTTAACTGGTCTCTGGGTAATCACAGAGGAGCCAGGTACTAATCTACAGCACAAAGCTGCCTCCCACTCCCGGAGTTAATGGTTATATCGCCTACTTAATTCTGAGAATATGGTTTATTGGACATAATTGCAGCTTGTACAATTATTCCTCTCTCTTCCCTGGCTGCCCTGTACAAAAAAACTACAGCAGTGAAGAACACTTTCCATAATTACCACTATTAAGTTCTCCCTCGTATTTTTCAGCTGTGCGCTCACATCGTTCACTGTGTCTGTCTCTTTTGTGTCACTGTGTTTTTTATTCATAATAAAGCATCCCCTTGCTTTGCATTGGACAATTGTCTGTTCAGTTAATGAGATACAATTTCAGCCAAAATTTGAGATGTGCTGGGAAGTTACAATCACTTGCGTTCTGAAAATCTATTTTCACTGTAAAAATGGAAGGTGCTTCAAAGCCAATTTACTGATATAATCATGAATAGCAAACGGTTTGATCATCAGAGGATTGAAAAAGGATTCCCCTTGGGCAATAATGCATAAATTTACTTCCAGATTGTTTTATCAACTATTGCTAAGTTGTGTACAGAAGGAATTCAGGATAGAGCAAAGCTTTTGCTACTCTGCCTGTGTCCCATCCAATATTCGCCATGTCAATATAGAATGTGATTGAAACAATATAAATCTCATTCTGAATTTGTTTAGCAAACATAGCAGATTCAGACTATGTTAAAAGCAATACCCCACGCATCCACTCACCTCACCAGATCATATGAATCATGTTAGCATGCAATGAATACCAAATTAAAAAAACCTGCCTACAGTTAAATGCCAAGTTTTAAATATGTTAAACTTCTGTCATATGGTTGTGTCAATGATATACCTGGTTGAAAGGGCTCATGGTAGCTGTTTATATCCTATCTTGACAAATCCCATTTCTTGTTCCAATTCTAGTAACATTTCTGAACTTTCCAATTGTTGATGTGGATTAATTTATTCCTTCTTTACTCAAGCTTTTGGTCCAGTCATGAATGCTGAAGTATTTCAGTGGTTATTCTTCAATACCAGTTGATATGATTTCTAAGCAACTTTCTGAGCACATGCACTTTTAAAACCTTTCAACATGACAGAGATTGATATAAATTCTAGAATTTGGAGCGCCTGCACCAACAGAATATCATTGTGTGTATTATTATACTTACCCGTTGGGTCCCATGTTCACACAGGAGGGCTGGTACCCCAACACAACATTCCACCTCTCCACCAATTCCAATATTGGTGGCCAGTGGGGGGTGGGGGGGGGGGGGGGGGGGGCTTTCTGGAGTGCTAGTATGGGTGTTGTGGGCTGAAGGGACTGGTATCCAGAGGGCATATGGACATTGTGAGCTGAATGGATTCTTGGACTGGCAGCTCAGTGACTCAGGCCTGGTGGGCTGGCAGCTCAATCACTTGGGCCTGGTGGGCTGGCAGCTCAGTCACTCGGGCCTGGTGGGCTGGCAGCTCAGTCACAGGCCTGGTGGGCTGGCAGCTCAGTCACAGGCCTGGTGGGCTGGTAGCTCAGTCACAGGCCTGGTGGGCTGGCAGCTCAGTCACAGGCCTGGTGGGCTGGCAGCTCAGTCACTCAGTGCTGGTGGGCTGGCAGCTCAGTCACTCAGGGCTGGTGGGCTGGCAGTTGACTCACTCACGGCTGGTGGGCTCGCACACACATCCTCCATCACACATACACACACACTCCATCTCACACACTCACATACACACCCTCCATCTCACACACAGACACTGCATCCCACACACCCACCCACCATCTCACATGCACACACCCACTCACACCATCCATCATACACTCTCACACACAACATATATATGAGAGTAAAACTGTCTTGAATCTTCACGGGTTTGAGCATGGCCTCTCCCCTGAGCGGGACTTCTGCAGTGAGCAGGACTTCCGAAATGTGCGTGACAGTCTGTTCAAGCAGCACAGTGCAGACCAACCTTTCAATTCAGTTCAAGCAGCACAGTGCTGACCAACCCTTCAATTCAGTTCAAACAGCACAGTGCTGACCAACCCTTCAAGTCAGTTCAAGCAGCACAGTGCAGTCCAACCATTCAATTCATGCACAGTGCAGACTCACAGTTCAATTCACTCATGGCGTAGACTCACAGTTCTGGTCTCAACTCTCACTCATGGTCTTCTGGGGTGACTGACTCATGTCCAGCCTCAGGGGCTTTATTTTCCTGGCCCCTCCAGAAGGGGCATTACCTTCATCATGGTGATTGAAAGGCGAGAAGACCAATCTGCTGATTTCATGATTTTTTTAAACATTCATAACTTTTTTATTATTTCACCTATCTGAAAAAACCTTGGGGCAGTTGGAGGAGAGGAGGATGGTGAGTAAGATGGCAAAACATAATTGCGATATAAGGTAGTGTTTTCTTTCTAAAACATATTTAAAACGTAGACAGGAAGTGGTCAAAATCAGACTTTTTGTAATAATATAGATGCTTATATCAATCTTAACATTGCTTTTTGTACATTTTCCTATTTAAGTGATTACACTCATGCTGATACCAGCTGACTCTATGGCTCTTCCCACACCTATATCCAATTTAGCTGAGAGGAAAATAGTTTTGGTGCTAAGCGATTACCAAGAAATCAGGAGTCAAATCACAGAGCAGTGGGGAACGATTTCACAAAACCAACCAAACGCCTCCTACTTCCATTTAACACACCGTACGAGTTCCATTTTCAGAGTGTAGTCTTTTTTGGGTCATTCATAGATTGTACCATCACAACTATTTCTGGTCTCGGTAACTATCTATGAAAACTCCAGGCAGGGAGCTGAGATTCGCAAAATGTTTGTTCTGAAGAGGTTCACGTGTTGTATAAACACAGTTTAATATTTAAATGATACAGCTCAACAATTAGTACAGAGGGCAAGCTGTGTGTGTTTATATTGACTGTGAAGTGAAGACTAGCTCCATTGTCCACTACAGCACCAACTACTGTCCACCCAGGTCGGTGTTGATTGATCATCCCAGATCAGGCCATGCCCACGTGAGACCTCGACGAACAACGGTTCGAGACCAAAGTGGCTCGGTCCGCCACAGTTCCCATTTTTCAACTTTAAGATGCCATTGTTCAGTTCTCAATCCCAATCATTAATTTAAATGACAGAAACCTTTCCCTTTACATCAGACATTTCTGTACTTTATTTGTCTTTCTTCATGACATCATTGGAAGATATTCAATCCTTTAAGTCTATTAAGTTGAGTTCCTAAGTAATTCTATTCTTCCACTTATTTCTGTATGATCTATTCCTTCACACATATCTAATAACATTCCTCTGGATGTTTTACAATCCACATACAGATGGGGCAACTTATAGTAACGAATTAATCTAAAAAACACCATAAGTTGGGAGTAAATGGGCACCTTGATGGATAACCAAACAGTAAGAATTGGTCCCTTTCTGCTCAATTTGGAACAATGGCATAAAAAACATAGCAATCTCATCTATAAAACAAATTGTTTTGAGGGTAATATGTTCAGGAATCCTCATGGCTGCAAGTGGTGGACATTATATATCAAACACTCATGTGTCCAGTACTGTCTAAAATCGATCCTTTTTATTTTTTTGAATAAGATCATCAAACACGGGCCAGCTCAAGAGCAGCATGCATTAATGTAGTATAATTGTTGCTTTCTCACTACCATGAAAGGCCCACCTCTTTAGGCACACCATGGCTATAAATTAGACTCACATCTCCTCCCACCCCCCCCCCCCCACCCATTCTCTCCCTCCAGTTTCCCAAAACATCTTCACCTCAAAAAGCTTAACATAACAATAATTTATACTAATGTTAAGAACTATAACCAGAATATAGTGTAAATATTTTAGGCCTTTTACATGCACTTCTATGCTTTGCAACTAATCCATTCCTCGAAGCAATAATTGGTGTGATAATCGGGAAACACCAAGCAGAAGTAACATTTTGCTTTAAAAGGATTGCATAGAATCATTAAGTGAGCGTTTTAATATTGGAAGCTAAATAGAAAACCAGGAATGCAATGGGTTATAGGATTGTGCATATTTGTATCGGAATGTTAGGACATTTGATTGATCAATTTCCAACTAATGCAAGGAGCCTTCATTTACTTCAATGATTGGATGTAAAACCTTAAGACCTCCTATGGATAATCAAGCTCTGGAGCATGGTGCAATTGGTGATGACCTTGCAAGATTGTAGCAGGACTGTACTTTGCACAGACTCCTAATCTGCCAGATATCTGAACAGTTGGCTAAAAGCATATTCGATATTGATCCTGAGGTTGGTTGAAGTTTATGGTAGCTGCATTCACCTGATATTTGCAGCTATTACAAAAGTGTCTCAAATCTCAACTTAAAATAACCTTGTTTATTTTTAAAGAGTTATCCTTCAAATGACCTAGCCACTGAGAATTTGTTTTAAACAAAGTTATGACTGCAAGGGAATGGGTTTTAGTTTACTTTTAATTTAGTTTTAGTTTAGAGATGCAGCGCTGAAACAGGCCCTTCGGCCCACTGAGTCCATGCCAACCAGCAATCCCCATACATTAGCCCAATCCTACACATGAGGGCCAATATACAATCTTAACCTACATATCGGAACATCTATGGAATGTGGGAGGAAACCAGAGCACCCAGGGAAAACCCACATGGTCCCTAGGAGAACGTACAAACTCTGTACAGACAGCACTCATAGTCAGGATCGAACCTGGCTCTCTGGTGCTGTAAGGCAGTAATTCTACCACTGCGGCATTATGTTAAGACTAAACTGTGTAAAACCACATTGTTAATCCCCAACTAACTCTACTTCAAAACTGTTGAGTAAATCACACATACTCACAGATCTGATATAACAGTATGTATGAGTAATGTATACAACACGCTACAGCATGTCATTCTTACCGTGAAGCAGTGCTAATTAACAGCACATGTCGAGTTGTGATAATATGAATGGTGTGGTTGTAGGCGGAGCTTATATTAATAAAGCACTACATTGGTTAGTAGGTAAAGTAACCAATCTACATCTTTCCTTGGCTTTTGGGCATCTTCTCCAATGTTGTATCACCATTGACAAAACCCTGAAGAACACAGATCCAATATTGGGACCACAGTAGCTGGAGAATTTTCCAATACAAGGGAAACCTATTTGACCTACTATTCATTAGTTTATTAGTACGGGGTTTTAGTTTATTATTGTTACGTGCTCTGCTTTGCAGTGAAAAAAAATGTTTATGTGCTATCCAGTCAAATCATAGCAAACATAAGTACAATCAAGCCACACACATATAGGTAGATTTCAGAATACAATGTTACAGTGCTATAGTATTACATAGAGCCTCGGATATATACAGCTTCACAGAAGGTGCAGATTTAAAAAGTGCAGGGTTGTAATAAGATAGGTTGAGAGATCTGATTATTAGCTGATGTTGCAGGGGAGTCTGTTTTGGTATAACTGACCACTGTGTAGTCCTTGTTGATATAAAGTCCTCTAAATGCTGAAGACACCTCCATCCAATGGTCTATTACTAACCCTTTCCTAAATCAATTCAGATAGATTAATAACAGATGCAGCAGCTCATAAGAGAACGTGTCCTCAGCAGATGTGAGCCCTCAGCAGTTGCAGAACTAGATTCCAACACTATCTGTCACCCTTTGATCAATCATATCGCCCACTCTATTTTTACAATCAAAAGTAGTAATCAATCTTAATAGATGAAGGAAAGCAAAAGATTAGATCAGGAACAACTTTAAGTGTAGATCAAAATGAGTCAACAATATGATGAATTAACATCAGAGCATACATCTTTGACAGTGATAGAAGCATACCATAGTTAAAGATAAGTGACGCTTTGTCCAATGGGTTAGATCAAAGCTATACATTCTTGCCACACGCAATTAAGAATGTTGAAGCACAACATCTGGATTCAAAAGAGAAAAACATTCAGATTACACAATTGATCAGTTTGCAAAGTTGAGGGTTTTATCAGGAAGACTATAACCAACTAATCTGAGCAAAGGAAAAGATTCTGCAAAGTTTAACCTCTGCCACATACATGAACTAATCAGCTTTGACTTTCTTGTTTCACTGTGAACATTTTATATAAATTGCAAAAAAAGTAATTTGGCTTTAACAAACTAACCAATATCATGAGTAAAGAGGACATAAAGTATTACATTTATCTTCCCGAAGCATTTGGGCAAATGGCATGGGGGTGAATGCAAAAATTCAACTACCACTGTGATAATGAGGCCCAAACTGTTTTAGCTTTTGGGCATTATTTAAACTACATCAGCTCATTTATAATATTTTCCTGATGAAGGGGCATCAGGAAATAACAACAAATAATTGTGTCTGAAGGCTACTGCTTGCATGAAACGTTGAAATTATGGTGTTATTTATTGGTCTTTTATGTTCTTTTATAGATTTTCAAAGAATGATCCTGCTTGAGTCCGACATAGAAATGAAAGAGGAGATGATCACTGAAGTAAATTCACAGGATCGCGGGACAGTCATATGCTGAGAGAATAGAGTGGCTGGGCTTGTATGGAGTTTAGAAGGATGAGAGGGAATCTTATTGAAACATATAAAATTATTAAGGATTTGGACACGATAGAGGCAGGAAACATGTTCCCGATTCTGGGGGAGTCCAGAACCAGGGGCCACAGTTTAAGAATAAGGGGCAAGCTATTTAGAATGGAGATGAGGAAACACTTTTTCTCACAGAGAGTTGTGAGTCTGTGGAATTCTCTGCCTCAGAGGGCGGTGGTGGCCGGCTATCTGGATACTTTCAAAAGAGAGCTGGATAGGGCTCTTAAAGATAGCTGAGTCAGGGGATATGGGGAGAAGGCAGGAACGGGGTCCTGATTGGGGATGTTCAGCCATGATCACATTGAATG
The DNA here is from genome assembly GCA_963514005.1 of Raja brachyura. Next base: position 46,192,740 of record OY740786.1, on the reverse strand, counting down.
ACAGTGTTGGCTCGAAGGGCCAAATGGCCTACTCCTGTACCTATTGTCTATTGTCTATTGTCCAAGACTGGGCTAAAATCATGAACAGTGGGATCCAGTTATATGCTCAGGAATTCATTGTAACTTACTTAAATTCAGTAAAATTATTCTCTGACTCTTTAATTTGGTAGTTCACATTCATACATATGTTGATGGAAGTCATTACATGTCAATTCAAAGATTGGTGTGCATTTTGAAATCGTAATTAGGTAAACTTTAGTATTTGACACCTAATCCTTACCCTCATTATTTTAGCATGAGTAATTATCATCTACTTCCTAAATTTCTTAAAACATCTGAATCATACAAATCTTTCAGGATATGGGTGGGTTCTCATTTTTAGCCCACCAGCTCTAGTTCACCTGTCCCAAAAATGAAGATAAATCAATATTACCTACAGTATGTTATTTCTTGTTATTCACCTTGCTTGTTATTTACTTTAAACAGCAATACTGAACTTGGCGGCTTAGGCAACATTTCTGGAAAGAGAATCCGAGTGGATATTTCAGGTGGAGGCATGTTTGTCAATCCAACAGCATGCAGTTGCCTTGAATTTTATCTAGAATCAGTAGTGCTGAAGTTACAATATGAGGGTATTGCTCACTGCTGCAAAGATTTCATTAATTTGTTTAGCATGCTTGTTCTGTGGACTCAAATTTGTAGATATATGTGAATGAAGGTAGATTAGACAGGGCTTTGGACGGTGCTATGTGTCTGTGAAACCATTCTTGGCAAGCAGTTGATTTTTTGAGCTGGCTTGAACACAACCTTTCTAAAAATATAACAAAATAGTACTATATTTCTGCAGTCATATTTCCTGCCTTCACAGGTGTTGACAAGTTTAAAGCAAAATACAGACAAAGTGGCATCAAACAAAAGTAGCTACAAAGAATTAGACCACTGTCAATAGAGAGATATGTTTTTTTTTAAAGTGCTACCTCCCTTGGTTATGCATCCAAGCTCATGGAACCGCTGTTACATGGAAGAGTTCCTCGAAACAGTGGATTGCTTAGATTTTGCTTGAAAAACGTGTCATTTTGGTTGGTGAATGTGGTAGTTCCAGACTTGTAAGATATGGTGATCCATTGTCCCCTAATTACAAACACAACCAGTCCCAAAAGTGAATATCAGCAATAATCTTTTTTGTCTTGCTGGCTACCAGTGATCAATCCACGTTGTAATCAGAGTCCTCCTACAACCGCCATCTAAGTTAAGGATCGGATCAGGGGATTAAACTTGGCTTTGAATGAACGTATCCTGTTGATAGGTGAAGTTGGGAAATATATTTAATGTTATAAAGTAGGCTTTGATTGTTCTGTACGTATCCAATTGTGTCCAGTTTTGTCTCCAATCACAGATTTGTAGCATTACTCTTGTTAGTTGTAACAATTAAACATAAAAGCACATGAGGTCGATCCTCCTGCAATACACATGCAATGCATGCCCTAACACAGTAGGCTATACACGAGCACCATAAGGGCACAATAAACCATGTCAAAGTAAAATAAAGCCAGCTTCTGAAATGCTTGACAGAGCCAAAGTCAAAAGTCAAAGTCAAAAGAGTTTATTGTCATGTGTCCCTGACAGGACAATGAAAATCTTTCTTTGCATAGCACAACAGAACATAGTAGGCATTTACTACAATTATATACGTAAATACACACATGAATTAATAAATTAATAAAATGCAAATAACAGATGGAGGGATATTAATGTTCAGAGTTCCGAGCCAAGTTTAATAGCCTGATGGCTATGGGGAAGTAGCTATTCCTAAACTGGGTTGTTGCAGTCTTCAGGCTCCTGTACCTTCTACCCGAAAGTAGCAGGGAGATGAGTGTGTGGCCAGGGTGGTGTGGGTCCTTGATGATGCTGCCAGCCTTTTTGAGGCAGCGACTGCGATAAATCCCCTCGATGGAAGGAAGGTCAGAGCCGATGATGGAAGGTCAGAGCCCTCACTTACATGCAAGTTTGATGGCAATTTTCTCAGCAGTGTTCCCTTTGGACTCACTTGGGGTTTACCTTTGGTGGTGGCTATTATCTTTTAGTGCAATTATGGTGCAATTCAGAGGTGTCCTCATGAGCATCCATGAGAGTATTCCAAGTCATGAAAATGCCAACGGAGACACAAGAGACTGCCGATGCTGGAATCTACAGCACCAAAGGAGGAACACGTTAGGTCAAACAGCATCTGTGGACAAAAAGGAATAGTCACCATTTTGGATTGAAACCCAGCATCATGATTTGAGCATATGCCCATTGGGCAACATCAGCAGGGATAATTTGCTAATAGAACAGCTGCTGAAGCCTACTGTCCATTGCAGACTGAGCTGCAGCCTGTGCTAGACTGTATTCCCTGAGGAGATGAAGATTACTATGGTTCTGAGCCTTTCAACCTTCAGGTTATTTCAAGTCATGCATGTAAATACAGCACATTATTTGGGACGAGAAATGGTGTGCTGTAAACAACAATGAAAATGTTTTATTTTACCTTGAGGAGAGATTAACACTCTGTATGGGCAGCTGGATTTGCCCAAAGAGTAGACTTTGCCATGGTTCAGAAAGCAAAAAGATTGTATCCTGCGGCTGATGTCTTCCATATATGAACCCCAAGTTATTTTTCAACATAACAGCTTACAACTCCTTAAAGGTACAAATTATGTTGATCACCACCAAAATGCCAGAGTCTAGGCTGTGTAGCTGAAATGGTCAAATTATTCCTTGATTTTTACTGCTGTCATCCTGTAACAGAGACCACACCAAACTAATACAGAGCTCTCCAGAGACAAGAACAATTTTCTGAAAACATAGCTCCTCATTTCTACATTGGCTGATGGAAGTAGTGGAAAGTGCTTCTACTATTATAGCCATGGGCAACAAGGAATATAATGGATATGATCACTAGTGTTGACCCTATTTAATCTATAGGTTATCTACTGACATGGCGAACAAAGGACTCTCAATCAAGGTTTATTACAACTTAATCATTAACGCTTGAGTTACTTAAACTTGCATGCAAACCATTGACTTTTAGTAACTTCACCTTGGATTTAATGTAAAAACTTATCACCTTACAATTAATCACAAGACTCAGGACTTGCAAAATGACACATATGAATTAAAAGGTGCCCTTTGCTGGTACATGGCAGTCTTCTTTGAGCTTAGAACTCAGGATCCTGGGTAGTCATCTGATGTCATCTTGGACTGGCCTATTATAGGAATTTTCCTTCAATCTCCTTCAAAGGGAAGCTTTGTTCTTTTCATCAATTGCTCCAAATGCCATTTTTCTTTCTAAAAATATGGGCACCTCATATTCAGTGTAGTATCACTCACATCTCTAACACAATATGGATTGCATGAGACAGTGTGGATTCCGGGTCTCCCCTAAATCAGTTCCAAAGGAAAGAAACCACAACAAAACATTTTAACAATGGATAGGACAAAATAAAACTCTATACCTGCACTTCACTTTCTTCAAAACTTTCACTTCTTCTTCTTCTTTCGTGTGGCATGCACAGCCTAAATTTGTTGGACAACTTGTTCTATTTGATCTTCCGTTTGTGCAAGTCGAGTTGATTGCATTAGTCGAAACAGGGCGGACCACGTGAAGGTTGCAATCTTCACAAATAACTTCTTCTTATCACGTCCACATCACAGGATCAGAAATTGTTCAGCCAAAGCTGAACACACTTCTCGGCATCGCCATACAATTGCGTCTTCTGCTTCTTGTGCTTCTTGTGCTTCTTGTGCGTGGTGGTGGAAAGATTGTTAGAAACAGGGCCGAGACGTGAATGCTCTTTCCAAATAACTGAAGAACCTAGAATAAAAGTTAATTGTGAAAATAAAAACTGCTAACACATAATCCAAAGAATAAAGGAAAGGATAAGGCCTTCGTGTAACTTCTTAATGAGATACTGACAAAACACAAGAGGTACTACAAATTTACAGAGGAGCAGAATTTTTCAGTCATAATGTAGTCCATTTGCAGCATAGGATGAATTTTACTTCGGAGTCACGTGAGTGACTACGTGAAAAAGCCCCGGCAGGCGCATGCGCGTCATTAAGTCTGACGCATGGCGCACCGACGGGCTGGAGAGCACAGCTCCACCAGTGGTAAGTATTAAACTGGCAGTTAAGTGATTTAAAACTTTTCTGCAGGTAATTAAACTCCGTGAGCCTGGCTCAGGAGCCAGCAGGAGTCAATAGACAATGGAGTGAGTTGTAAAGAAGTCTGTCTGTAGTAGGAGCTTAACTCGCGGGCCCACGGTTAGTGCTCGCAGACCGGGTAGGGAGATACCGGATGCGATAACGCTGGCTCCGACACCGACTACTGACCTACCGGCAGCTCAACTGCCTCCATTAACTGTTAAAGAAGGAACTGCAGATGCTGGAAAATCAAGGGTACACAAAAGGCTGGAGAAACTCAGTGGGTGCAGCAACATCTAAGGAGCGAAGGAGATAGGCAACATTTCAGGCTGAAACCCTTCTTCAGACTCCCGTGCCTCCATTAACTCCAGTGCTTCAGGGGGCTGAGGCCACTACAGCAGGGAGAAAGGCCAAAAGGAAATCTCTCAGGCCCGTTTTATCCGATGAGTCTGATGAGGAAGACTCCCCCCCTTCTAACAAGAAGGTCTGGGGACGGCTTGATCAAATGGAGAAAATGTTGCATACAATGATGAGCCACAAAATATTCCAATCGTGGTTGAATGCCCCTAGGATTCCCCAAACAGCCGCACGCAGAGGCCCATATGGCGAGGAGGACTTTACCACCTATGAATATCAGTGGGAATCACCCTCGTCAGCACCTTGTTTAGGGCTGGTAAAGACCTCCCTAGAACAAAACTCAGGAGAGCCAGGGCAGGAGGAGTGTGACCCTGAGGTTGGTGTCACTGCTCTTGGGCACACACCAAGGCACATGAGCCATGCTCCAGGTGTCCCAGATGTGGCAAGAAATGTTGCTATTCCGGTGGGTACTGGTGAAGCCATGGAGGAAAATCTGGCTTCTAACATCAACCACATGGCCTCTCACCAGCTACAGGATTCCATTATGGAACAAACGACCACGCATTACGTAACACCTGTTAACTGCGCGTCATTCAAGGTGCCCACTGTGAACTCTGCTATCTGGGCACAAATGAATGCAACGATGCATGGACAAGAGATTCGGATCCAGCGGGACCTCAAATTGGTGGGGGCAGGGATCACGGCTTTCGGCAAAATGGTCCAAGGGGCATCGATGTCTGGGACACAGCAGGATATGTTGGCCCTGCTGTGCAATGCATGCTTTGAAATCAACTGCATCCGGAAAATTGCTATCAAGTCGACATTGAACCCATGATTTGCAGCTCTGTGCAGGTCATCGAACATTCAAGCGCCAAATTTTCTATTTGGTGAGGACCTGCTCAAACAGGTCAAAGACCTGGAAGAAGAAGCCAAAACGATTGGCCTCATGAAAACTTACATCCCTTCAGCCAGGATGCCACCTTGCAAGTCTTTTTCGACACGAGGGGGGTCAGATCCTGGGGTAGGCCCAAGCAGAGTGGTACCAGTTGGATGGCATTATTACCCACCTGTGTATGCACCCCAGCATGGCAAGGAGAACAAGAAGTTCAAGGTCGACTATGGAGGTACGGGTGATTCGTTCAATCCAGGATAAATCCTCTGGGGAACAACCTCCGGTTGAGGGTAGGTTACAGTTATTTTATGATGAATGGTGCTGCATAACATCTGATCTGTTTATACTGGACACTGTGTCTCAGGGTCTCGAATAGAGTTTATGTCAGGAATTCATCCACCTGCACAAAATATGCCTAGTTAGGTATTGTTTTTTCTGGACCAGAAACTCTGCAGGTAAATAAAGAAATTGGGGTTTTGTTCCAAAAAGGGATAATTGAGAGGACGACATCCGATCCTCAACAATTTGTGTCCAATATATTCCCCAGACAGAAAGAAAATGGTGGGTGTCGAGTCATTCTGGATCTAACCCAGTTAAATTCCTATGTCCAGTATAGGCATTTTAAAATGGACACCTTCAATACTGCTAAACAGCTGTTATCAGAAGGTTTTATATGGCAACCATAGATCTGAAAGATGCATAGTATTCAGTACAAATTCATCATCAGTACTGAAGATACTTGAAATTTAGTTGGATGGGACAGCTGTGTCAAATTAAGGCATGGCCCAATGGGTTAACCTCAGCTCCTAGATTGTTCACAAAATTGTTAAAACCAGTTCTGGTGCTACTTCATGCCCAGAATTGTGATTGCTTATCTAGATGATATTTTAATTATAAGCAACACTCAGGAAATAGCTGAGGAGTCAGTTTCAGCAGCCAAACACCTGTTTGAGAGGTTAGGTTTTCTCGCCCATCCAACAAAATCCAAGCTAGAGCCATCCCAAAAAATTGTCTATTTGGGGTTTGTCATTGATTCAGTTGATATGTCAGTGATTTTGTCTACGGCCAAGGCTGTTGAAATCACGGAGGTCTGTACCCTCCATCCAGCAAGTAGCCAGTGTTATTGTTAAATTGGTGGTGGCTTTCCCTGCAGTGGAGTTTGGACCTCTGCACTATCAAAGTTTGTAACGAGCTAGAGAACAAGCACTTATAGAACATGTAGGTCATTTTGATAAACCTATGCAGTTGCCAGTCAAAGCAATCACCGAATTACAATGGTGGATAATCAATATTGCGCAAAGTACCAAAAACATTTTGATTCAACAACCTTCAGTGGTTTTACAAACAGATGTGAGTGCTTTGGGATGGGGAGCCATGGACAGCGAGTCTAGCTGTGATGGTAGATGGAGTGTGCAAGAGGATTTAATCCTGCAAAGGCATGATATAAATTACTTAGAATTGCTGGGTGCAATCTATGGATTAAAACCTTATTGTTCATCAATGAATAATTTACATGTTCAGCTCCAGATTGACAATACCACGGCTGTTGCTTATATCAATCACATGGGAGGAATAAGGTCAGTATCATGTGATAATATGGCTAACCTCATTTGGGATAGGTGTGTTTCCAGAAATATCTGGGTCTCAGCTATCTACCTACCAGGTAGAGATAATGTGGTGGCACACAACAGGTCACATAAATTTAATGACAAAATAGAATGGATGCTAAATCCTGATGTTTTTAAAATGATTGTCTGCCACTATGGTTTGCCAGGTATAGATCTGTTTGCATCGAGGCTAAATCACCAGTTGCCTAAATACGTTTCGTGGGAACCAGATCCAGCAGCAGTAGTGGTGAATGCATTCTCGCTACATTGGGGAAATACGTTCTTTAGCGTTTTCCCCCCATTCTGCCTCATTAGGCAATGCCTCACCAAAATAGAGCAGGACTCCACCTCAGGCATTTTGTTGGTTTTGGATCGGCCCAGACAGCCATGGTTCCCATTGGTGCTGAGAATGATGACTCAGCCATTCATGGCTGTCCCCAAGTGCAGTAATTTGTTGGTGCATCCAGTAACAGGAGAAAGTCATCCATTACATGGTATTAATCTGTTAATCTGCAGGTTCTGACCAGAACGTTCCAAGGGCTTGGACTGTCGATTAGGACCATGGATGTGAGAACTGCAGCTTGGAGAGATAGCACTAAAAAACAATATTTGTTTCATATTAAGAAATGGGAGATGTTTTGCATGCAGTCAGATATATCTTATCATACTGGATGTGTTGGAGTTCCTTGCCACATTGCATTTTGATGAACACTTGAGCTATAATGCCATTAATAGTACTCATCCGTTAGTGTCTCGATTCATGAGAGGAATCTTTAACAAGAACCCTCCTAAGTCTAGATATGCAGAAATCTGGGATGTCAGTATAGTTCTCACACTGCTTCGGCAATGGGCTCCAATTACGTCACTGTCTTTTCAGAAGTTAACACTTAAAGCAGTTATGTTCATGGCGCTAGTATCAGCGCAATGAGTTCAAACATTGCAAAAGCTATGGCTAGATAGCATGTACTCTTCTGTAGTTAACATTACATTTTATGTGTATGATTTAATCAAACAAAGCAGGCCTGGAATGGCTGGAACCAAAATAAGCTTTAAAGCATACCCCGTTGACCAGACGCGATGTGCAGTCAAGCACCTGAGTCAATATATCGAGGTAACTAAGAGTCTCAGAGGCTCTGAGACAGCTATGCTCATCAGCCATAAAAAGCCTCATAAAAAGGTGTCAGTACAAACTATTTCTAGATGGTTTAAACAGGTTTTGGATCATGCTGGAGTAGACACTCATGTGCTTAAATCTCACTCCACCAGGGCGGCATCAACATCCGCAGCGAAGGCACAGGACGTGCCTCTAGACCAAATCCTCAGGGCCGCAGGATGGTCTAGGGAGGCGACCTTCTCAAAATTCTATGATAAACCTGTCCTGACAGTGCAAGGTTTTGGGCATGTTGTTTTGGGTTTGATTTGATTTTCTTTTCTATTCTAAATTTCATTTGTAATTTCCCCCTGGGACATAGGGGTTATTACTGTTTTGTTTATTATTTATAAAAAATGTTTATTGGATAATTCGAAGAAATGTTAAATACGTTATTTAATCACTACTATGTCAACTGAAGCAGTGAGTCATATGAATGGATCTACGACATGAAATCACAGAGCTTTGAAATCTTCACGTAGTCACTCACGTGACTCCAAAGTAAAATAGTAAGATTAAATGAGAACTTACTAGTTTGAAGTTTGATCTTTATTTTATGAGGAGTTACAATGAGGGATTACGTGCCCTCCGCTCCCGGCCCTCATAATCGCAAAGACCATCTGGTAGTTCTAGTCTTCTGAGTCTTAGTATATCACTTCAACTATAGCTTCTGTGTTTTCATGCCGTTGCTTTAAAGTATGACGTGCATGCGCCTGGCGGGGCTTCTTCATGTAATCCCTCATCGTAATTCCTCATAAAATAAAGATCAAACTTCAAACTGGTAAGTTCTCATTTAATCCTACTATTAAACGTTCTTCCATTATAAAATGGAACAAATAACTACCTTTAGATTTAATCTATGCTTGCAAATCAAAATTAGCTCACTAGTTGCCATAACTCTCGCAACATTATAAAACCAGTTACGCCAGTTCATCATGTTTTCCTAATGGTTAAGCCAACAATCAAACAATTTAAAGGGAACATTTAAATTTTAAGACTTCAAAGTAAAGTCAAGGATGTTTGATTAGTAAATTTGCATATGATGCTAAAATATGGTGTATCGGAGACAATGAAGATGGTTTTCAAGAATTACAGCAGGATATTGATAAGCTGGGCAAGGGACCTCAGGAATGGCCAAAATAATTTAATTTGGATAACTGTAAAATGCTGCATTTGGGGATGTCAAACTATGATAGGGCCTACACAATGAACAGTCGGGCCGTTATAACAAGAGGAATTGAATATAGGAGCAAAGAGGTCCTTCTGTAGTTGTACAGAGCCCTAGTGAGACCACACCTGGAGTATTGTGTGCAGTTTTGGTACCCTAATTTGAGGAAGGACATTCTTGCTATTAATGGAGTGCAGCATAGGATTACAAGGTTAATTCCCGGGAATTCCGGTGGGCGGCGCGACTCTCATCGCAGCGGCCTCCGCATTCCATCTGCCTTTTTTTTTGTTGTTTCGTTTGAGTGTAGTTAGTTAGTGTTTTTTTTTTAGCTGGATATGTGTGGGGGGTGGAGGGCGAGGTGGGGGAAACTTTTTAAATCTTTTCCCTGTACAGAGGACCCAACCTTTCCTCTGTCGGGTCTCTGTTGTCGTTGGGGCCTTATAGAGGAGCAAGATGCGCCACTCAGTGGAAAAGACGTAGTATCATGTGTGATTGTCGACGCCATTTTAGCAGACCAAAGATGTCGTCGACTATGGCGTCTACATCATTGGGAAACTAGGCTTCTCTATAATCTTTGTCTCTTGATCTCCTGCTGTGTAATCCGCTCCAAAGCTACAGAGCAGTTGCAAGGATTATAGAGGAACAAGATGCATTAGAAAGTTATTAGATTTATTTGTAATAGATCTTTACTTACCTCTCGATCCCTCTCTATCCCTTCTCTTATCTCTCTCTCTCTCTCTTCTCTTGACCTCCCTCTCTTCCCTCGATCTCCCTCTCTTCTCTCTATCTCTCTCTCTCTCTCCCCTCTCTTCTCTCTATCTCCCCTCTCGATCGCTCTCTCTCCCCTCTTCTCTCGATCTCTCTCCCCTCTCAAACTCTTTCTCTCCCCTCTCGATCTCTCTCTATCCCCTCTTTTCTCGATCTCTCTCTTATCTCTCTCTCTCCCCTCTCGATCTCTTTCTCACCCCTCTCTTCTCTCGATCTCTCTCTTATCTCAATCTATCTCTCCCCTCTCGATCTTTCTCTCTCCCCTCTCGATCTCTCTCTGTCCCCTCTCTTCTCTCGATCCCCCTCCCTTCCCTCTCGTCCTTCCCTCTCTCCTGTCCTCCCCTCTCTCCCACCTTCCCTCCCTCCCTCCCTCCCTCCCTCATTTCTCTCCCTGCCTTCCCTCTCTCCCTCCCTTCCCTCTGTGTGAGAGTTGGCAGCCCTGCTATGCCTTAGGTCCAAAAGAGGATAGAAAGAAATTACATAATGATCTTTGTAAGAAGATTTTAATAAGCTCTTCTATCTGTCCCACCATATATTTATATTAATGTGTGTTTGTGTGTGCCTGTAATTTTGTGCACCGTGTGCGTTAAAGCAATACAAGGGAAGCTGCACAATGCAATGCAAGGGAAACTACGCAAAGGTGGGGGCTGGGGAGGGAAGATGGGAGGGAAATGGGGGAACAGGGGGAAAACATTACAATTAAATTAACTAAAATATGTGAGGTGATAGATGCGCTATATCAAACACTGTTCCCTACAACACTGATTACACCAAGGTTGATAGAGCAGATCGAAGGATCTTTGGAGCTACTATTTTACATGTAAACGTATATGAATCAGTAAATATTTGACACTAACCCAACAGCAATTTACATAGCCTGCCATAGACAAACGCATGCAATAAAAGTCCACATCAAAATATTTATAAAATATTAGCTACATTTATTCAAAAGACAATGAAACATTCCTGTTTACAGGCATCTCACTTACAACTGCTCTGTAGCTTTGGAGCTGATTACACAGCGGGAGGCATTCTGCCAAAATGGCGGCTGTGACGTTCTTTTACGTACTACACACCAATCCATTGGATTTCGGAAGAGTGGCCTATCTTTCTCCTCTATAATCTTTGGTCGGTATAAAGTATGAGCTGCCAGAGGAAGTAATTGAAGCAGGTACAGTAACAACATTTAAACAACATTGGGACAGGTACATTTTGTTCTTTCTTTGCTACTTTCAAATGTAATCTATCTGCTTCTTTTTTTACAGCTTGTAACTTCCGGTTTAACTTCAGCTGTTCCTTTGTGTTTCTTTGTGCTTCATGTTTTACAATGTCTAATTTCCTTCTTTAACTTTTAATTCTCATTTTCTTTTATATATAACTCATCATACCACTGGCTAGTGATGTATTCTTACAAAGCACGGAGGCTCAATTTTCTTTTATTTTCCTGGCCTCTTCCCGATACTTCTGTCTCAAATCCTCTATTGTTTTATCAGTATAGTCAAGCTATATGGTCATTTACAATACAGATATTCACAGAGCCAGCACTGTCAACTCGTTGGCAGTCGCCTGAAAAACCGGCAACTGGAACGGCAACTGTCAGAGTGGAACACACACACATCGCTTCCTTCACCAGCCCATTATGCAGGCGGGGGACAGGGCAACTTGGGAGAGCATTGTCTGAGTGAAATTCACACGGAGAAATGTGATACAGACACACACACAGAGATGAACAGGAAGGTTGGCGCTGTAATAAAGACGGTGAAAGCACAGAGTACGGTAAGGGTCACGTAAGTCCTTTAAATTGGGGGGGAGACGGGGGAGAAAGAGGGAGTAGGGGAAGATGGGGTGGGGAGAAGGAGTGGAGACAACTTTGTCAGTGGATCGCCAACTTCCTGACAGACAGGAAGCAACATGTGAGGCTGGGAAAGTACATCTCGGACCCGCAAACACTCAGCATAGGAGCACTGCAAGGCTGTGTACTCTCTCCTCTCCTCTACTCTCTCTACACCAATGACTGCACCTCCAAAGACACCCCTGTCAAGCTTCTCAAGTTTGCGGATGACACAACCGTGATTGGACTGATCCAGGATGGGGAGGAATCTGCCTACAGACAGGAAGTGTCACAGCTGGCGTCCTGGTGCATGCAACAAACTAGAGCTCAATGCGCTTAAGACAGTGGAATTGATTGTAGACTTTAGGAGAGCTCCCCCTCCCTTCACCCCACTCACCATCAACAACGCCACAGTCACATCTGTGGAGTCTTTTAAGTTCCTGGGAACCATCATCTCCAAGGACCTTAAGTGGCGGGCTACCATCGAATCCACAGTCAAAAAGGCACAACAGAGGATGTACTTCCTGCGGCAGCTGAGGAAGCACAATCTGCCACAGGCAATGATGGTCCAATTCTACACGGCCATCGTAGAGTCTGTTCTCACCTTCTCCATCATGGTCTGGTTTGGCTCAGCCACCAAGCTCGACACCTGGAGGCTGCAGCAAATTGTCCGATCAGCAAAGAAGATTATTGGCTGCAACCTTCCCTCCATTGATGAACTGTGCACTGCAAGGGCCAGGAAGCGAGTGGGCAAGATCATCTCTGACCCCTCTCACCCTAGCCACAAACGCTTTGAATCACTTCCCTCTGAAAGGCGACTCCGGACTGACAAAGCTACCACAGCCAAACATAAAAACAGTTTTTATCCACGAATAGTTGCTCTGCTCAACAGCCAAAAATCTGTGGCCTCCCTTTGATCTGGTATTTTGTTGGTTCACATGCTTGATCAATGGTGTTTTATCATTAATGTTTTATTATTATTAATGTTTAGTGTTTAGAGTCATTCATAACTGTCTCTGTATGTCATGTTGTTACTTGTGGGTGGAGCACCAAGGCAAATCCCTTGTATGTGAATACTTGGCCAATAAACTCACTTACTTACTTACCTTTAAGAAGCCAGAGATACATGGCTGTGAAGTTCGGTGGACATTATCATTACCGGTCGGTTACCTTGGTTTGAAAACTACAGCTTACGTATTTTTTCCCAATGAGCTAATTAAATTTATCAGTCAGCATCAGCTACAACCTACGACAATGTTTGGCCTCCTTGCAACCCACTACCACTGCACTTACCGCACGAGAATTCTCGCTACTCTCCATGGCAGCTTCATTCTAGTCGCCACTAATTTTGCAAATTTTTGCGGCGACCATAATGAGGCCATGAACATGAGGCAACTATGTGGCGACCGCACAGTCTCCTGCTGTCGCCTAAGAAGTCGTGTAAGTGGAACAGTCCCATTACTTTTTTGTACTATTTCCGGATTCTGTCTAGGAAGTTCAGTAGTCACAGAAGTGTAAGCGTATCCACTCTGAATATGAGATGCCATTATGTTTGGGGAAAAATGGCAATTGGAGAAACTGATGAATAGGGATACCGATCCTTGGTTAAGAACAAAGACTTACATTAAAAGATTGAAGAATTAAGGGACAGAAGTTTAGGGGTAACATGAGGGGGAACTTCTTTACTCAGAGAGTGGTAGCGGTGTGGAATGAGCTTCCAGTGGAACTGGTGGCGGCAGGTTCGTTGGTATCATTTAAAAATAAATTGGATAGGCATATGGATGAGAAGGGTATGGAGGGTTATGGTATGAGTGCAGGCAGGTGGGACTAAGGGAAAAAAAAGTTGTTCGGCACGGACTTGAAGGGCCGAGATGGCCTGTTTCCGTGCTGTAATTGTTATATGGTTATTGTTATATGGTTAACAAAAAAAGCTATAAAATATGGTCTGAGAAAATGTGTTCCAACCCGGGAATAACCATCACAAGAATATGAGTCCTGTGATGGACACTCAAAGAAATCTTTCCCCATATCTGCAGAATGAACTGGCCTATGCATTTATATGGGTTGTATTTGAGATCAAGTCCTGAACCGGCTGATAAGAGATCATCTTGGCATCATGTTTGGCACAGAATTCAGCACGGAAGAGGGGCACTAAGGATTTAAAAGGTCATTTCCACACCTTCCTGCCGCTGATCTGAGCCAAGGATCGGTATCCCTATTCATCAGTTTCTCCAATTGCCATTTTTTCCCCAAACAGAAGGGCATCTCATAGTCAGAGTGGATACGCTTACACTTCTAACACAATCTGGACTGCATGTGTCTGCGTGGAATCTGGGTCCCCTTCAAATCAGTTCCAAAGAACAAAAACGCAATGAAAAAATACTTTGAAAATAGATAGAGCTTTTTTAAGTACAATAAATCTGCCCTGTGTTGGAGAGACACAAAATAAAATAATCACAGCAGACATATCACTGGAGGAGATAAAGACAATTGGTAGGATGAAATCAACAAGACCCCAGGCAGCGACGGTTTCCCTATAGAATGGTATAAAATATTTCGGAATGAGCTGAACCCACTTCTTCTGAGAACCTTTAACTGGATTATCAAAGAAGGCAAGACACCCCCATCATGGAAAGAGGCAATTATAACATTAATCCCCAAAGAGAACAAAGACAAGGAAAATTGTACCAACTACAGACCAATACCAATGTGAACTATAAATTATATTCTTCAATTATCTCCAAACAATTTGAAAAGTTCATGCCACATGTAATTGATGAAGACCAGACTGGTTTTATAATAGGCAGACAAACACAGGACAGCATTAGAAGAACCGAACATATAATACACAAGATTCAGAAGGAAAGTACGCGTGCTGTCCTGATAAGTCTAGACGCGGAAAAGGCTTTTGATAGGGTTAATTGGGAATTCTTATATCCAACACTAGAAAGATTTGGCTTTACCGAAGAGTCAATTCAAGGTATTAAAGCAATTTACCAGCAACCTACTGCAAGAGTAAAGGTGAATGGGTCCTTAACTGAGAGATTTGTGTTAGAAAGAGGAACGAGACAAGGATGTTGTCTTAGCCCTACCCTGTTTGCTATATATATTGAACCATTGGCTCAAGTGATTTGTCAAGATAGGGAACTGAGGGGAGTAACTATAAGAGACAGAGAACATAAAATTGGCCTTTTCGCAGATTATGTATGGGGCCAATTATAATCGCATCAACCAAAACATAAGAAAGGATATAGAAAGATGGTCCACCTACCATATGGATTTTAGTAGTAAGATAAATGTGGTGAAAATGAATATTTTCTCAAGGCTATTATACTTGTTTCAATCTCTGCCAATAGAGGTACCATTTAAAACAATCACGGAATGGGATAAATGAATATTTTGTCAGCTGCGTCCACTGGATTGGAGGGCGGCAGCTTCGGCAGCTTCGACCGCCCCAGGCCGCGGAGTTGAACCAGCCAGCTCGCAGAGCGCGGTTCAGCCGCGGGACTTATTTACATCACTCGGTGTGGTCACAACATCAGAGGCCCGGTTGGCCTCAGCGCAGAGGAAGAGGAAGAATCAAGAGGGGAGAGACAAAGACAAGATTTTTGCCTTCCATCACAGTGAGGAGGTGTCTGGTGAACTCACTGTGGTGGATGTTAAATATGTGTTTTTTGTGTGTTTTGTTATTTACTAAATGTATGACTGCAGGCAATGAAATTTCGTTCAGACGGCAAGGTCTGAATGACAAAAAGGATTCCATAAATTAATATCTAGATTTATTTGGGGAGGAAAGAAGGCCAGAATTCGATACACTACACTCCAGTTGCCAAAGGACAAAGGTGGAATGGCACTTCCAAATTTTAGAATATATTTCTATGCAGCCCAACTTCGACCACTAATTAATTGGTGTGCGGACAGCTATATAACTAGGTGGAAAGAGATTAGACATATATCCCTGACTTCCACATCCAAACACTTTTGGGAGAAAAAACGCTTCCTGGACATATCAGGAGTATAATCGATCCAATAACGATATTTACTTTAGAAATCTGGTTCACTCTTACCAGACAACTTAAACGGAATAAACGACAACAAGTTTTAAGATGGATAGCTTTGGATAATGAATTTAAACCAGGGATGTATGACTCAACATTTAAAGAGTGGATGAAGAAAGGAATGACTGCATTTTGTACGGTTATTGAAATGGAGACCTAAGAAGTTTTCAAGATTTGAAAGATAGATTTGTACTTCAGAACCAAGACTTGTTTAGATACCTCCAACTGAGAGATTATTACAATAAAAAGGTAAAAAGGGAGGCACTAGAAGAAAAGAATCCAGTGATAGAAGTGATAGTGCGTATCATCAAAAAACATTAAGGATTGTTTCTAAACTTAATCATAGTTTAATGGAATGTCAAGCTAAAACTACATTTGATGCAAAATTTAAGTGGGAAAAGGAATTGAACATTATAATCTCAGAAGAAGAGTAGCATCATATGTGTGCAACACTACAGACATCCACTAATTCACAAAATTGGAGAGAATTTAATTGGAAACATTTGATTTGTTTCTTTATTACACCTAACATAAAAAGCAAGCAAATTCTAAGGCAGCAAACATGCTGGAGGCAATGTGGTCAAACAGACGCAAACCATGCACATATCTTCTGGAGTTGCCCAAAAAGAGAACCTGTCTGTAAGAAGTGTTCCATTTTATATCTGGGTAATACAAATACAGTGGTGCTGAAGGAAGACTATTACTTGGTTAAAATCCTACTCACAGCTGGCAGAAAGGCCATTACAAGAAACTGGCTTGCAGCAGACACACCCAGACTTAGACAATGGTTAGACATAGTACAGGAAATATTCGTCATGGAAAAAATGACATATTCTCTAAGAGTGAAAGAAGACGAGTTTAACAGAAATTGGGAAAAATGGATTAGGTATAGAAATAAAGACATCAACACTATTATTTTATAGACAATAATGTAAGTTATTGGAAAATGTTTTAAGAAGAAAATAGTTCTGTATACTGCATCATTAATTGTAAACTGAACCCCCAGCTACACTCTTGTACGTTTAACTGTAATGTTGTATGTTTCGTTGTTATATTTGTGTTTTATTTGTGTATACATAAAAGCAATAAAAATTAAAGTGGGAAAAAAAAATAGCACAAAATAAACTTCAAACTTGCAGTTATCTATATAACTAAAAGTCTTATCTTGACCACTTTCTGTCTGCGCTGTATTTTGATTATAGAAAAAAACACTACCATATATCGCTATGATTTTTGGCCCCCTTCATCACAGTCCTCCTCCGCTGAGGCAGCCTTGAGGATTTTTCTGATTGATGAAAAATAAAAATGTTATGAATGTTTAAATAATATTGAGATCAGCTGATTGATTCTCTTGCCTGTCAATCACCCTAATGAAGGTAATACCCCTTCCAGAAAGGCTCAGGAGTATAAAGTGCAAATGGAATGACGTTGCATTTGAATTTGGTGGCCTGCACTCTGCTTGAAACTCTGTGTGTTTCAGCCCACAAGGCCCCTATTATCCCAGAAACCTTTTTGCCCCAAATGCCGGTATTAGCCCAGGGGTAACATTTTGGCCCAAAATGCCCGTGCCAAGCCTGGAAAAGTCCACAAAAAAGTGCCTTTTACTGAGATTGCACTCTTTTTTTATTTTTAAGTCCCTTTGGCCCATCAGGCATGTACTAGCCCAGGAGGAGCCCCTTCGGTCAATCAGTAAGTATTCCCCCTGTAAGTATTAAACAGTATTTTCCCCCTCCCAACTTTTAGACTTCAAAATAAAGTTGTGGATCCATGACTTGTAGGTTTGCAGATAATGCTTAAAATATAGGATATTGGAAATAGTGAAGATGGCTTTCAAGAATTACAGCAGGATATTGATGTTGGGCAAGGAGACCAAAAAATGGCTCTTGGAGTTTAATTCAGATACGTGTAAAGTGCTGCCTTTTGGGAAGTCAAACAATGACATGACCTTCACAATGACCCTGGAGTATGTTATAGAATGTGACCGAGAGATCTAGGAGTACATGTACATAGTTTCTTGAAAATTGTTGTCACATGTAGAAAGGGTGATGAAGAGGCCTTTGGCATGATAGCCTTCATCAGGCAGAGAATTTATAATAGCAGTTGGGTTGTTATGTTACATTTGTACAAGATGTTGCTCATACCACACTTGGATTATTGTGTACAATTTTGGTTACCCCGCTGCAGGAAAGATGTCATGAAGATGGAAAGAACGCAGAGAACATTTACACAGATTTTGCCAGAAATAGAGGGCTAATCTGTAGGGAGACTTTGGGCAGAGTAAGACTATATTCCTTCAGGCAAAGGAGGCTGAGGGGTACTTTTATCTAGGTGTATAAAATAATGAGAGGAATAGATACTGTGAATGTGTAGTATTTTTTCCAGGATAGTGGAATCAATAACTTGATTTAAGGTGAGAGAGAATGATTTAATAGGAACCTAAGGGCCAACATCTTCACACACAGCGTGGTGGGTGTAAGGAATGAGCTGCCAGTGCAAGTAATTGAGGCAGGTACAATAGCAATATTCAAACAACATCTGGACAGGTATGTTTTGTTCTTCCATTGTTACATTCTCGCGTAACCTACTTGCTTCTTGTTTTACAGCTTCCAATTTTTGCTTTAGCTGCAGCTATTTCTTTTGTGCATATTTGTGCTTCCTATTTTACAATGTCTAGTTCCTTCTTTACCTTTGAATTCTCAATTTCTTTTTCCCATAACTCGCTCACACCACTGCCTATTGCTGTTACCTTACAAAGCTTTGATACTCATTTTCCTTGGCCTCTTCCCAAAACCACTGTCCCAGATCCTTTATTGTTTTATCAGCATAATCCGCCCTCTGAGCCTATAACAGAACATTTACCATGAAATATTACAGCCAAAGAACAGGCCCTTTTGCCAAACATGTTTGCGCCGAACATGATGCCAAGATCTTAACTGTCTGTATATAATGCATATGTCTCCATACACTTCATATCAACATGCCTATCCAAAAGTCTCCGAAATGTTACAATTGTATCTGACTCAACCACCACCCCCACATAAGAGTTCGCATGAGTTATGCTGAAAAGCCATCAAAGTTGACCTGCAGGATATGCACTCGCTCCTGATAAATTGATTTCTATACCCAATCTTAGTTTCTCTTTTGATAATATTGGACAAATAAATATGTCACAAAATGGAGGATCTCTGCATTTGCAAAGCTTGCTTGTTCTCTTTCCGTGAAAAGCTGCAAGGCCATGAGTCTCGTGGCTCCAGGGTGTCTGGACCCTGGAAGGAAGTTAAGTACACGGTGATGTCCAGATGTCCCCTCTATTGTTAATATGTGTGAGGGTTTTGCAGAAAGAGCTGAGCTGAGTTGCAAATGCTTGATTAGGATTGGTTGTAGAATGGGGAGTTGTAAAGTATTGTTAATTATGTTGCAGAGTGTTTGTGCTGTTATCTTGTGATTGGTCAAAGATGGAGCATTGTTCAAATTGTTTATATTACCTGGGGAAATGTTTCTTTACTTTGGTGAACTGTCTTCCAACTAGAACTTTCTGTGGAAACAATGTAATGGGGTACTTTGTGATTGGGCTATGGAACTGTCAATAAATGTATTAAATGAGCTTTATTTGTGATTGGCTTGTAGAAGTCGTCCCCCCCCACCCATGTATTTTCGCGCCACGGGTCGGATACAGTATAAATGAGGGATCGGAGTCGATCTTCTGGATGTGCACTTGGGACTGTGTTGACTGTCTGGAGGTGTCTATTCGCACGAGGCTGAAGTGCTTGGACGAGTAGAGACAATGATCGGACCCGAGGTGTTGGTTAGGTATCGTATCGGAAGTTCGTTTGTGAGTGAGAATAAAGAGTTAGTTGATCCAGTGCTTGAAGCAGTATTTTACTGAACTAGACAAGGGGGGTAAGCTGTCGAGAGCATAATTACACTTTCACCACTGCTTTGTTTGGCCTGTCTGTGATTCAGTCAGGTGGATCCATAAGATAGACTGCTCAATCATGCCCAGTCAGTGATGTCCAAATGTTGATCCTATCACCTCTGTAGGATATCAACTGATATGTCAAAGAAAGGACTTTTAAACCAAGGTTTAGTACATTATTTTTTTATTAACACTCAAGTTATTTAAGCATGCATGCAAATCGCTGAGTTCTAATAACTTAACATTTGATTTACTGTTCTAGCTTATCACATCTTACACTAAATCATAGGACTCATGGCTTCAACTCAGATATGACCTGTATGAATAAAAAGGCCAGATTTACTCTGCTGGTACATAGAACATAGAACATGGGACAATACGACACAGGAACAGGCAGTTTGGCCCACAAAGTCCGTGTGCGATCTATATCTCTCCATTCCCCCTCATATCTGTGTGCCTATCTTAAAGCCACTTAAATTCCACAATCACATCTGCCTCCACCACCACTCCTGCAGCTCGTTCCACGCACCCACCATTCTCTGTGTAACAAAACTGTCCTGTACAACTCTTTTAAATGTCGCCCTTCTCCTCTTAAACTTGTGTCCTCTAGTCATTGACATTTCCACCCTGGGAAAAGAGTTCTAACTATCTACCTTGTCTATGACCCTCATAATTAAAAAACATTCTATCAAGCCTCCCATCACCCTCCAACTCTCAGGAGAAAACAAGCCAAGTTTGTCTAACTTGCCTTGTAGCTAATACACACTAATCCAGGAAGCATCCTAGTAAACCTCTTCCCACCCTCTCCAAAGCCTCCACATCCTTCCTGTAATGAGATGATCAGAATTTCTGTAATCTTCTTGAGCTTTGAACGCAGGGCCCTCATTCTTACAATGGTTGTTCCCAGGTTGTCACTGCTATTAGCTCAGTTTGCCCTTCTTTTCTATAATTTTTCCTTCAATTTTCCATAGAAAGCCCTCATTTTTATGCAAGATTCTCATGACTCTGAAGGCAATCATTTCATGTTGTCATTCATTAAAGGGCTGAATAATCAAACTACATCTTCTTTCCTTATCAACTCTTAATTATGTTGCCTATTCCTATATTCCTTCTCATCATATATTGGTCCCAGATACTTCATCTTCTTAAGGCCTTGCATCATAGCCATGAAGTTATCTTCAGCTATGGACACAGCAGATGCTGATCATATGATCTATTTCACTGTGCTTTGTTATCATAGTCTCAGCATTTCTCTCTGCCCCTTTCTCCATAACTGGGAGTATCCTCCCAGAGACTGCCAGAGCTCTTGACATCTTG
Organism: Raja brachyura; assembly: GCA_963514005.1. The sequence continues at coordinate 46,171,494 of OY740786.1, read as the reverse complement.
TGTCCTGCTATACTGGTGTCTTTGAACAGAGGTTTCATTGCCTGGTCAGATGTGCTGTGCAAGGCATTGTAGCAAACTCCCACATATTGTCTTCTGCTGCTGCGTTTGCCACAATTTCCCCAGCATAAAGGTAGCAGAAAGAGTAGAAGGTAAAAGAAGAACAGGTTCAGGGGTTCAGATAAGTATTTCACTCCACTGAAAATGAAAGATTGAAATACAGTCTATGCCTGAATACAGATAAAATTTGAATTCATATGAAAAGTTACCAGCTGTCACTGGGCTGAGACCAGCACCTGATAATCATAATTTCCACCAAGAGGAATCCCTTCCATTCTCCTTAATGACCAATGTTCTAACTATTGAATATACTTCAATAGCAATATCCAAAAAAAATCACCATTGGCCAGAAACTAATTTGAAGCTGAAATGAGAAAGGAACAAAAAAAAAGTGCTTGAGAAACTCAGCAGTCAGGCAGCATCTATGGAGGGAAATGGATAGATGAGATTTTGCTTTGAGACCCTTAATGGAGTAGGACGAGTAATCTGGGAAAGATGCAAGTGGTAGGTCAATGCAAGTGAAGAGGGATGACTGACAGATGGATGGAGATAGTGACAAAGGCTTCCAATGAAATGGGGACAAAAGGATGTCAGATAAGGAAGGAAGAGGAAAAATTAAATGTGAAGGCAAAGGGAGGGATATGAGTGGGGGAGGGAAGGGGAAAGGAGAAAGAGGGTGGACAAAAGGGAAATGGTAAGAACCAAAGTGCAGATGGATTCCAAGTGGAATATGTGGTGTCGTTCCTTGAACTTGTGTGTGCCCTCACTCAGGCTTTGGAGAAGGCCAAGGGCATAGGTCATGAAAAATAGAAGGGTAGATAGAATGGTTAATAATTCGGACCACTAACAGGCCTCGGAGGACAGAGTGCCTGATGAAATGGTCACCCAGGCTATGCTTGGCCTCACTGATATAATGGAGGTCACATCAGAAACACTGAATGCAATAAGTGAGATTGAAAGATGCAAGTGAAGAAAGGAATATGTATATTACCATGGTGAGTGACGGTTATTCATATCCTGAGCGAAAGCAGATTGTGGAATGAGGAGTGGGATATGATATAATTAATTACACATAAGTATCTACACAATTTCCAAACTGTGACTGGTCACAGTCTCAGGCCCTATGATTGACCATACCCATGAATATGGCAGAATAAACTTGACCAGCATGTTACTGTTACAATGCACAACTATCAGCAAACCTTTCCTGCAAGAAAAATTAAGGAGCAACAATTAATAGGTTGCTATGTGACTGTAACATGTTCTTGCCATAAGTGAATAGTCAGGGCTGTGTGTAAGCTGAGAGATGAGACTTAGATATTCAGAATATTATTAAATCTACTGGGATTTATGAATGTTGTGCTGGAATATTGGTGAATAAAAGTTGCTGGTAAATGAAGGTTGAAATAATGTGTTTATTTGTGCAATTGTTGGGAGCTGAGATGCGTTGATAGACAGAATGATCATAACTATGTGAGATCATTAGCATCTTGCAGCATTGCACCATGTCTGCAACTTGTCACATTAAGCATTAGATGTCTAATAAACTCTTCTTAATGGCACTGTTTCTCTGACCTGTGGGACTTCCTAGGCTCCTGGACATTTTGGAACTCTCTCCTACTGTTGATATTTTCTGATGCAACTGTGAGTGCAACTTGTGGAAACTTTAACTGTTCCTGAATCTGCCTCAATCTAATTGCTTGGAGTCTTCCCCCAAGATCAGCAATGATAGTAACTAGTGAGCATTGCCATATTTAGAGGTTAGGGATAACTAAATTGTCTAGGTGTGTGGGTAAACTGCAAGTCTGCATTGAGGGGTGTTCAGCGTACCTCCTGTGAAGTAACTCAGAGGGCCTGGGTAGGAATTTAGTGGGGAAGACGGTCACTAAGGATTCATCCATACATCCTCCTGACTGCACATCAGAACCACCTCCCTAGCTCTTGGATGGGGTCCAGAAACATTACAATAACGGGCGAGTGCCCAGATTTGGAACAAGTGCTCGGGGAGTACCTAGATCATAAATGGCCCTTGCGGGTCGAGTTTGCAGATAAAATATTAAAAGTTCTGGGACCTGTAGGACAGAAGTATTGGGGAGAAGCTGGGAAAAGTCAAGCAAAACAAGCCTCAACGCTTTGTAAGGCTACAGCAAGAGCAAGTGGTATGAGGAGTTACGGGAGAAAGAAATTGAGAATTCAAAGTTGAATTCAAAATATAAGGATGGAGCTAATGAGAAAGAGAGAATAAAAAAAAGTTAAAAAGACACCAGAATTAACGGGGCAGAAAACTCAAAGGGATACGAGAGTACGGCCAAGTGAATTAGGAATCAATGCGAAAGGTAAGGGGAGTAATCGATTTCAAGTATTATATATAATTTCTTTGCATAGCACAACAGAACATAGTAGGTATTTACTACAATTATATACATAAATACACACATGAATTAATAAATTAAAAAAGTGCAAATAACAGATGAAGGGATATTAATATTCAGAGTTCCGAGCCAAGTTTAATAGCCTTGATGGCTGTGGGGAAGTAGCTATTCCTAAACCGGGTTGTTGCAGTCTTCAGGCTCCTGTACCTTCTACCCGAAGATAGCAGGGAGATGAGTGTGTGGCCAGGGTGGTGTGGGTCCTTGATGATGCTGCCAGCCTTTTTGAGGCAGCGACTGCGATAAATCCCTTCGATGGAAGGAAAGTCAGAGCCAATGATGGACTGGACAGTACTTACTACTTTTTGTAGTCTTTTCCTCTTCAGGGCACTCAAATTGCCGAACCAAGCCATGATGCAACCGGTCAGCAAGCTCTCTACTGTGCACCTGTAGAAGTTAGAGAGAGTCCTCCTTGACAGACCAAATCTCCGTAATCTTCTCAGGAAGTAGAGGCGCTGATGAGCTTTCTTAATAATAATCTGTGTTCTAAGACCAGGAAAGATCTTCACAGATGTGCACGCCCAGGAATTTGAAGCTCTTGACCCTTTCCACCATCGACCCGTTGATATAAACAGGACTGTGGCTCCCCATCCCACTCCTTCCAAAGTCCACAATCAGTTCCTTGGTTTTGCTGGTGTTGAGGGCCAGGTTATTTTGCTGGCACCATTTGGTCAGTCGGACGATCTCACTTCTGTACTCTGAATCGTCCCCATCGGTGATACGTCCCACCACAGTGGTATCGTCAGCGAACTTGAAAATGGAGTTTGCACTATGACCGGCTACGCAGTCATGAGTATAGAGTGAGTACTGCAAGGGGCTACGCATGCAGCCTTGAGGTGCTACTGTGCTGATTGTTATCGAGATTGTGTAATTAATTATATCATATCCCACTCCTCATTCCACAATCTGCTTTCGCTCAGGATATGAATAACCGTCACTCACCATGGTAATATACATATTCCTTTCTGAATATTCAAGGCTATATGTCCTATCGAAAAGACTGACAGGTGTGCAGAGGGGCTGGGATAGATCTGTTGATGAGGAATGAAATTCAGTCCCTTGTGATGGGTGACATAGCATCAGGAGATGTAGAGTCAGTATGGATAGAACTGAGGAATTGTAAGGGTAAAAATACCCTAATAGGAGTTAACTACAGGCACCCAAACAGTAGCCTGTATATAGGGTGCAAGTTGAATCAAGAGTTAAAATTGGCATGTCGCAAAGACAATGCTACGGTTGTTATGGGAGATTTCAACATGCAGGTAGTAAGGGGTGACCGTGGCTGACAAGGGAATTTAAGGACAAAAAAGAAATTTAAAAAATAAAGAGAAGCAGAATAACATAGCAAAGATGAGCGGAAAACCAGAGGATTAGGAAACTTTTGAAGAGCAACAGAAGATAATTAAAAAGGCAAAACGGTGAGAAAATATGAGGTACAAAGTTACGCTAAATATAAAGGAGGATAGTCAAATCTTCTTTAGGTATGTGAAGAGGAAACAATTAGTTGAACAGGTACTTTGGATCTGTCTTCACTAAGGAAGACACAAACAATCTTCCAGATGTACTAGTGGCCAGAGAACATAGGGTGACAGACAAAATGAAGGAAATTCACATTAGACAGGAAATAGTGGACTGATGGGACTGAAGGCTGATAAATCCACAGGGCATAATGGTCTGCATCCCAGGGTACTTAAAAAAGTGTCTCTAGAATTTGTGGATGAATTGGTGATCAGTTCTTCTTGATTGGAGGGTAGCTAATCCTATCACCCTTCTTAAGAAAGGTGGGTGAGAGAAAACAAGGAATTATAGACCAGTTAGCCTGACATCGGTGGTGGGGAAGATGCTGGAGTTAATTATGAAAGATGACATAGCAACACATTTGGATAGCAGTAACAGGACAGGTCCTAGTCATCATGGATTTACGAAGGAGAAATCATGCTTGACTAATCTTCTGGAATTTTTTGAGGATGTAACTAGGAAAATGGACAAGGGAGAGCCAGTGGATGTAGTGTACCTGGACTTTCAGAAAGCCTGCGATAAGGTCCCACATAGGAGATTAGTGGGCATAATTAGAGCACATTGTATTGGTGGTAGGGTACTGACATGGCTAGAAAATTGGTTGGCAGACTGGAAACAAAGTGTCCTTTCAGAATGGCACACAGTGACTAGTGGGGTACCGCAAGGCTCGGTGCTGGGACCGCAGCTATTTACAATATATATTAATGATTTAGTTTAAGGGATTAAAAGTAATACTAACAATTGCAGATAACACAAAGATGGGTGGCAATGTGAATTGTGAGGAGGATACTATGTGGATGCAGGGTGACTTGGACATGTTAGGTGAGTGTGCAGATGTATGGAAGATGCAGTTTCATGTGGCTAAATGTGAGGTTATCCACTTTAGTGGCAAAAACAGGAGGGCAGATAATTATCTGAATGGTGTCAAGATGGAAAAAGGGGAAGTACAATGAGATCTGGTGGTCCTTGTTCATCAGTCACTGAAATTAAGCATGCAGGTACAGCCGGCAGTGAAGAAAGCTAATGACATGTCGGCCTTCATAAGAAGAGGAGTTGAGTATAGTAGCAAAGAGGTCCTTCTGAAGTTGTACAGGGTCCTAGTGAGACCACAACTGGAGTTTTGTGTGCAGTTTTGGTCTCCAAATTTGAGGACGGACATTCTTGCTATTGAGGGAGTGCAGCATAGGTTCACAAGTTTAATTCCCGGGATGGTAGGACTGTCATATGTTCATAGAATTAGCGACTGGGCTTGCATCCACTGGAATTTAGAAGGATGAGAGGGGATCATTGAAACATATAAGATTATTAAGGGGTTGGACATGCTAGAGGCAGGAAACATGTTCCTCAAACCAGGGACCACAGTTTCAGAATAAGGGTAGCCCATTTATAACGGAGATGAGGGAAAATGTTTTCACCCAGTGAGTTGTGAATCTGTGGAATTATCTGCCTCAGAAGGCAGTGGAGGCCAAATCTCTGGATGCCTTCAAGAGAGACTTAGATAGAGCTCTTAAAGATAGCAGAGTCAAGGGATATGGGGAGAAGGCAGGAACGGGATACTGGTTGTGGATGATCAGCCATGGTGGTGTTGGCTCAAAGGAACGAATGGCCTACTCCTGCACCTTTTGTCTATTGTCTACTGTCTAAAAAGGAATTAGAAATTGTAGAACACGAAGCGCAAGAGAATCAGCTGCAGTTTAAGAAGGAATTGGAAAGAGCACAAAATAATCAACTCCATTTAAAACAGGAATTTGAAATTGTAAAACAAGAAGTGAGTAAGTTACAGAGGAAGAACAGAAGAAGCAGCTGCATCTGATACACCCAAATCATTTTCCAATGCAGTTCGAACAGCCTTATCAGGAGGAGAGAACTGTCAGAATGTGCAAGACTGCTAAGCAGCAGCAACAGACAAATGCACAAACCTGCAGGCAGCAATAAAAGCCCTCCACCAGGTAGAAAGGGAAGAAATGTATAAACCTTGACATGTATCATGTCAAGTGCCAATATGAAATTGAAGAGATATCAGTTCGAAGAGGTATGACGTGCACTTTCGGAACTTCTGATATAGTTGACGGTGAGAGTGAAGTAGTTTGGGGAGAATTGGATAAGATAGCCCAGAGATATGGAGAGAGAAATGGAGAGTGGGATTTGGGAACTGCAGCCCCCTGGAATGGAACTCAGGGTGTCTCACCATCCGCACCCATAGAACCCGTTTACCACATGGCGAATAAACAGGCTATGGGGAAATATCATATTGCACACCATTTATAATAGCATAACTGTCTGAGATAGCAAAAAACATCCCAGTCTTCAAACCTTCTGCTGACCCCCACGAGCTCTTTGAGCATGTCCACCAGAAAGATCTGCATGAGCTAGATGATGATGAGGAGAAAAAACTCCTGCTTGCATGTCTCAGCCCTATCATACATTCAGCATTACCCGACCCACAGAACACTGGGGGATGGAGCCTGCAGGCCATGAAAAAAGCCATAATGAATGCCAATATAAATTTGCATTCACATTTAGTGAATCTTTTGGGTAATACAATGTTTAACATATATAATTGGTCTCAATCCTTTAATAGATCCCACAGAACGTACAAATGTCCAGTTGCTATTGTGAAGGTTTGTTTCTTAAAAAGCAGATAGCAACAACTGTTGAAGGTAGACCATGGCAATCTTTAATTAAATCATCATGCGGAAGTGGCGAGATACAATGAGCACAAACGTTGCTCAGTGCTTCTCGTGCGCCCACTCAGAGAACAAAGGCGTTAGCACAATTATATATTTTTCTTTTGAGTAAAACACTCCTATCATGTCTAAATATGGCATGACTGAAAGATTCTGTAGCCTTTCACAATATTGGAAATCTGGGTCCAAATCAAGCTCCTCTAATGACAAGTTATTACTTATCACTGGAGCGTCAGCCATTTTTTTCAATCTTGGCTTCTTTATGGCCTTGAAGAAGCACATGTTATTACTGCAGGCTGCCATCTTAATGTCTTTATTGAAAAGACAACCTGTCCTCCATATTGTGTTCCATATAATTTACTCAGTCATTCAGACTTGGCACCGCGCCATTCTTTGTTTTACTAGTCAATGCTTTTGTAGAAGAATGACTCCATATTAGATTTGTCTATTAGATTTGACTATTAGCTCTTTCATTCCCTCCTTTTTATCAAATGTGATAACATTCAGTCCTCAGTAGGTACACACAATGGTCACAAGTATTAGAGCAATGATTAGCTGAATGATAGAGCCATAATGTATCACAGTACCCCAAAGTCCATCAAACCAATGAATGGTATGGCAACCAGTTCTCATCCTCTTCATTGACAACCATCCTGATGAAGCTTGTTTAGAGTCAATGGATCAGGAGTCAACTGTAGGCAGTGTAATCCTTTCAGACAATATTGGGGTTGTGCCATAAAGTTCACACCTGTCTGAGGGTATTGCCATTCTCTTTGTAGATCGTTGCACAGGTGAGGTGCTCCCCCCCTCTCATCCTGTGGTGGGGTTCAGGACATTGATCTAGACGCTAGTGTATCTGTGGGTTTGGACAACTTCTCCTAGTAGGACTGCTTCCACATCACCACGTAGAAGCGGCTGCTGGACTGGAAGCCAAAGACAAAGCCAGCGTAGATTGCAGTAGGTGTTGATGTAGAAGGTGCCATTGAGGTTGATGGTGTTGAACTCCTCAAATCCGACAGTAAGGCCAGGGTCAGAGTTGGCTGTCTGCAGTAACTCCCTGCCCTTGTTGCGCACTACCCAGTTAGGATCGATCTGCATCGTCCCCTTTGGAACCTCCTCAGGTCAGTCTCACTGATGGCGCTGTTCCAGGCCACAAGTCATAGATATCTGGGATGTTGTTGTCAAAGTCCTTGCAGTTGTCTCCACTGCTGTCACCATAGGCATCGATCTGGTCAGGGTTGGGAACAAAACTGCATTCTCATCAGAAATGCCATAATTGCCATCCTCATCAATGTCCTGATTGTCATCACACTGATTATCCACCAGGTCTGAGTCATTATCTTCCTGGATAGGGTTATGCATAATCTCATGAGGTCCATCTGTTTCAAAATTCAGTCTGTTCTGCTTCTCTCTCTCTTGACCCATGGTCATATGATATAGCTCAAAATGCTTCAAGATTATTGATCAAATGTGGTTTGTCTTTCCGAACTTGTGACCAAAGGCTTTGCACTTCCTCCTGATCTGGGCGTAGGGGGCCCCATCGAGTATGGCTGCCCTGCCAATGGCTGTTAGTCCTTTCACCCTTTTTTTAATTTTTAGTGAGTTAAAAGTGTTCGTTTTGGAGTTCTTCTAGTCTTTTTATGGGGGGGGGGGGGGGGGGAGGGGAAACGATTTTTCTCAGTCCTTACCTGGTCGGAGATGCGGCTTTTCTCCGAGCCATGTTTTCGCCCTTTCCTCGTGGCCTACCAACAGTCTGGAGCGGCGTTTCCTGCCGGGACCAGCCAGGACTTCAGCTTCGGCGGTGGCGCAACGCTAAGGCACTATCGTGGAGCAGGTGATACATTGCCTGGGTCACCGTGTGGAAACCTCCGGAATGCTGTGACCGCCGACATCGCGGAGCTGCGGTCTGTGGAGCTTCCAGCCGCGGGCGGTGCTGAGCTTTAAACACCGCCGAGCCTGGGATCTCATGCCACTCCAGACACTCCGAGCTGCTGAGAGTGTTCACCCGACGCCAGAGCTTCATCATCCGGCGAGAGGGCCTGAAGCATCGGGCTGCCCTAGCGGCGACTGCGGAGGCCTCAATAGGCCCGACTATGGGTGAACAGGGGATAGGACTGGACTTTGTGCCTTCCCCCACAGTGGGGACCATTGTTGGAGGATGTTTTTATGTTTATTGTTAAATTCTTTAATGTTGTGTCTTATCTTTATTTGTGTGCTGCAATGGCAAGTCAAAGTTCACTATACCAATTGGTGGATGTGATAATAAATGTTCTTTGTATCCTTTGTGTCCTTTGTATCTGTAAAGATGTTCTTTCTTCTGCATGGATCAGCTTTACATGGCACTGTAGGTAGCGATCAATCACAAACACCTTGTTACCTCCTGGGTGGGGGCAAGGTCTTTCACGCACCTTTTCATGCTGCTGTTTTATATGTTTCTTAAGTCTGTCAACTCCTCTGTAAACAGCACAGCAACCCTTACTGACAACGATACACGGTGGGGAAATCTTCCCTTTCCAAGTTTGACTTTGGTTTCCGGCCACGTTTTTGTCCAGATTGTTTCTTCACATCCTTAATATTGCACTTCTTAACTGGTAACTTACTCTTCTTCATCCAATATGGTTGAAAATACTCAACTGAAGAACCATTCTTAACTTTTATTTCTCTGTCATATAAATAAATACCTTTCAGAAAGATCATTGGGCTCCAATCCATCCACAACATAATTTATTATAGAACAAGTTGCTTCATTGCAGTTAACTGTTTTTTTCACATTTAATGGTTGAGTTGCATCTTGTACCTGAACATTTTCCAAAGAGCACTCTGTATATTCAGGATCTGAGTGCAAGAACATATCCTTCTTCAATGGGAATTCCGAGTTGTCCACATCCACCAACCGCAAATTGGCTTCACTGTATGTACAAGGCTGAAAGTCTGCTAACACTGGAATAGGTGATGCTTCGCAACATTATCACCCTCACCATTTTCAGTCACTGTTCCATTCTGAGGTGAAAGGGTCATTGAACCATCCAGAACTTCCTCCATTGAGTCCTTATTTCTACTGGATGGGCACTGTCCCTCATTCAAAACAACGCTGCGAGTTGAATGCATGTCCAGGATGTAACTGTGGCCCTCTGTTATTAGAGTTCTGAAGAGTCCTTCCAATTGCTACTATTCTGCCTGATGCACCTCTACCCCATTGCAGACATTGGACTTTGTCACTGAAACTGGTGTGCTGTAATGCTCAGTACTATATTCTCCACACTAACCTTTCCTTTGCTCGACCTATTTTTGGTGAGCCTGGATTGATTACATTTATTCATGTTAATCATTTGTGTCTTGCTGACATTGAAAAAGGGTGCAAGATTCTTTAGACTCATCATTTAGCTGTTGAATAACTATTAACTGAGTTCCTGCTTAATAATGTTTCCAAACTTAGCTGACTTGATTCAATTTCAATAGGTTTGTTTTAATCTGTATTCTGGGTCAAGGGATGAACCATGGACATATGAGCATTCAAATTGTGTGCCTTCTCAAACCGCTTCTCACATTGATCACAAGCAAATTCAAGTTCAGCTTCTGCCTTGTGCTTGGTCAGTGTTATAAATGTAAGGACATTTGGAGCCAACAGAAAAGCCACCCCACTTGAATTTGAGCTGAGATGGCTCATATAGACCCCCCCTTCCCCTCCAGTCGCCAGGTGGGTTCGTCACTAACAACGGTATGTGTCTCTTGCAGAAAATACACTGGAAATTTCCCCTCTCTTAGGGCTGATAGGAGCTGAAATCTACGAAAACTCGCTCTACTCCCATTTAAATTTAATCTAGCTACTGTGAATGTGTAGGCACACTAGATTGAGATCCTCACACTCCGCTTAGACTCAAAAACTCTTCCTCTGAGGAACTCCAAAAAATCCCCAAACTGTCTCTTCTCAGAGTCAAGAAGACCACTATCCTTATTGCCAAGGATAGCCTCGAGACTCTTAATCAAAGCTGGCCAGTCCTCCCACCATCTTTTAGCAACATCCTTTTGGGTTTTGATGGTACGGTTTGTTTTTAGGATCTCTCGCACCTCCCAGATAACTTTTGCCAGAGACACGGCCTTGGAGCCTGGGCGTGCAGCCAACCCACTCGCACCTGAATCAACAAGCTCAGAAAGACCAGAACTCTCAGACAGTTCGCTATCCCCACTACACAAACTGGCCCCGTCACTCTCCCCCTCCTCTGCCACGACACCACCCCCAAGATCAATGCCGGGGAAGGGTCCCGAAACCCCTGACTGAAACACGCAGCCCACTGAATGGCTGGGCTCCTGCACTCTACCATCACCCTCCACGTCTGGGCCTGGGGAAGCAAAAACAAGAGGCATCCCCAGGGCCTCTGGTGCACTGGCACCCTCGGAATCTGAAAGAGGATCACGACACAAAACAGCCCCGACCTCCACATCATCTAGAGTACCCTCTCCACAGGCAACACCCAGAGAATCTCCACCTGCTTTTAAACTCTCCCCAGACAACTCATCCGGTGAGGCATCACGCCCCCCAGCACCTCCACTGGCACTGATATGGAGCACAGACTTGAACGACAATACCCCCGAACCTCCCCCATCGGGCTGACACTGCTCATCCCCCGTCTCAGGGGGCACACTACCAGGGGAGCCAACCACATCAACAAGCGTGCTAGCACCCTCAGTAGGCCTCTGAAATGAGGGGACCTCGTCCGACCCAGTGGGCACACACCCAAGGGAGCTAACCCCAACACCCGATGAGATAACTCCCTTGGAAGGCCCCTGAGACGAAGGGACAAACTCCCACCCAGAGGACACAACTCCACTGGAATCAAGCCCAGCACCTGGTCTTGTGACACCCGCTGAAGATCCATGAAAAGGAGGCCCAACCACTGACCCAGAAGACACCAGTTCAAGACCACTTTCAGCCACATCAGTGGTGGAAAGTCTGGAAAAAGACATCCCACAGCTTTGGACCCATGCCCTTGCTTATCTTCAACAGGCAAATGCCTCCTTTTTGTCCCGCTAGCATGCGGAGGTACGGTAACCTCCATAAGGGAAGGATCATCCGCCTCCATAATACCCCCATCCACTTTGCCACCCGCACGTTTTAGCTTCCCTGCCCCCTTCTGAACCACCTCAGCTCCTTGCTGGGCCACAGCAGGTGCAATCTGCACCTCACTGGAGCTGCCAGGCACCCCTTGGGTGGTCACAGAACTCGGCAGGTGCACACCCGATTGCATCTTACTCGCTCGGGCGGCCTTTCTCCTCTCCTTCCTCTTGATCTTCCTCCCCTGCTTCTCCCAAATCCCCCCCTCTTCTCTTCCCTCCTCCTGTGCCCCACCTCCAGCCGCCACCACAGGCGCAGGACGTGGGGGGCATGGGCTATCGCTGCCCAGGGTCCCCAATGCGGAACCTGCGGACCCGGATGGACTACCACTGCCGCCCCGGATCACCAAGGCAGAGCTGGCAGCCCTAGCCGGGTCAGCAGTACCACCCCGCGCCACTGAGGTTTGACGAGCCACCCCAGATGGGTCAGCCTTCGTAATTGCTCCCCTAGACATCATAGGCCCAGTTTGAACCGAGATACCAAAATTGTCCCCATCCAAGTCAACATGAGGCTCAAGCTCAGATGGCCTCGTACCCGCCACTGATGCCATTGCTGCGTAGGTCCGGATCTTCGGCCGCGCCCCTTCCATCGCCATCCTAACAGAGGCACAAACCAGCTCCAGGCACCCCAGCAGCTCAGCTCCAAGTTAAGTCCCAGAGACAGTCACAGTCAAAGACAGGCAGCAGAAAACAGAAACCTCCAGCCTCTGTACCTTCTCCAACAGCAAAATCCTTGAAAGGCTGCTTCAATCCTTCTCAACTGCCGAGCTGAGAAGAAAACACGATCTCTCTCTCTCTCTCTCTCTCTCTCTCTGAGCTGGATGATCAGCCATGATCATATTGAATGGCGGTACAGGCTCGAAGGGCCGAATGGCCTACTCCTGCACCTAATTTCTATGTTTCTATGTTTCTATGTTATTACTTATCTCCGGAGTGTCAGCTATTTTTTTCAATCTTGGCTTCTTTATGGCCTTGAAGAAGCACATGTTATTACTGCAGACTGCCATCTTAATGTCTTTATTGAAAAGACAACCTGTCCTCCATATTGTGTTCCATATAATTTACAAAGTCATTAAAAAGGAAGCCCAAGAAGTATTAGAATACTGGCTTATTAGCCCATGAAAAGAACTGTAAATAAGAGCAAATATTTCTTTTGGTTTACAGAAAAATGATGTTCTGCAGAGCGAAGTTGTTGATTGCGATGATAACACACAGGATAGTGATCTGTTTTGGAACAGCTCAAGATGTCAGACTGATATATAATTTAACCGAGGCATTGTGTCTTGGAGATGGGACCTTTCTAGCATATTCCTGTGTAGATACACTATGTGTTAAATGCACTAATGAAGACAGAATCCAATGTGTGAAAAGTCCAAAGTTGGGTCGGCGGTGGTGGAGGGAAGGTTGGAATCCCAATTGTAGGATCACTTATTGCGGACCAGGAAACCCCAAAATAACTGTAGTTCCTTTTATAGGGTACTTTGGGACTCAGTATAATTGACCTGCCAACAGGAAATGGTTACGGGGTATGCAGAGCTACCATGAGGACGGAAACCCGATAGGCAAGTGGATATCTGTTTTATGTTCCCCCTCTCAACCACAGCTGATCATTCAGCCATCCCTTCCACCTCTTCAATGTATCCTGCTCACCCAGAAATGTTTCCCAAATCAAAAGAGGGACCACAAAATTGGTTAATCTTGAAAGGAACAGGTAAAGTTCTATACGACAGCATACATCATGTGTTACCCATTGTGGTGGATGTCACAGGTATGCAGTTACCAGTATGGTGCCCAACTCCATTCTGGGATATATATATATATTCGATTAACACAGACATTGAGCAAGAAGTAGGGAAAAATGAATAAAAGCTAAGACCTGTATGAGAAGTGGTATAATTAATTATGTAGGCAGAGCTTATAGTGCTGGAATGTTCATTGTCAAGATAGCAAACTCAGGCTTAACTCAGCGTCAAGCAAGTTCTGACAAAATTTAATAATAATAATAATAATAATAATAATAATAATAATAATAATAATAATAATAAGCTAAATTCAGAAGGAAATATACTGGGGAAATTGGGCAGAGGAACAAGTGGTCAAAGTTCAGGAAAGCCATATAAAAACCATGAATCCAATCATAAGGGAGAAGACTAAAGCCCCTGTCCCACTTACGTGTCCTTGGCATGCTATTTACGCGACCTCGTCATCGCGTTGAGGCGCGACGGTCCCGCGAAGGTCGCGTGCGTCTTCATGCACCCGCACAGCCATCTGGAGCGCGTGACGTCGTTTGAAGATGGACGCAAAATGCAGGAGTAACTCAGCGGGACCAGCTGCATCTCAGGAATGGATGATGTTTCGGGTCGAGACTCTTCTTCAGTCTAAAGAAGGTTCTTGACCCGAAACATCACCCATTCCTTCTCTCCAAAGTTACTCCTGCATTTTGTGTCTATCTACAATTTTATTGGCCCCGCTCTGGGAGTAGAAGTGGGGGCGGATCCGGATCCGCGACGGCCGTGAACCCCATGCTGAGTTTGACGATCGTTTGCCTGCTTCTGCTGCTGTTGGAGATGAGATGTTGCGTCGCGCCAGGGTCTTGGGCCTGTCCCACTGTGGCCATCAGTTCTGCGACAGGCCGTTGGTGCATGAAGATTTTATTCAGTACAAAATCCCGGAGCGCCCCGCGATACAGCGCACAACTCTATACTAAAAATCCCTCCGCGCTTCTCAGTGGGACCGGCACCGCGTGGCCACACGATGCCCATGCCCCTCGACGCAATGACGAGGTCATGTAATTTGCGTGCCAAGGACACATAAGTGGGACAGGGCCTTAACGAATAACAAGCTCCAGCAAAATAGAACCCTATGTAGTGTCTATGGGGATTGGATGCTAGAACAACTGAGAGAAAATCTTGAGCAGGTTAGCCAAGGAAGTGGTCCCTCTTGGATTAGTGATGAACAATTGGAGAACTTAACCATGAGAAAAATGCACCCGGGGATATCGGGATGTCAGTTCCACAGATTAATTAAAGTCTGCTTCAAGGAAGGTTGTTGGGGGCTACCACTAAAGCTTTGGGAATGACACTGGGACTCCCAATGATCCCTCCAGATAAACGTCAGCTGGAAGTTTACAAAGCAGAAGATATAGGCATTATTGGGGATGGGCTATGGCGAGGTAATTAAGATGTTCTGCCTTATGCCATAGAAAAGACAGAAGGATTGGTAGGCACAGCCCTGACTAAATGCCAGCACATTGACGGGATTACTGCATGTCCATATCTTATATATGCCAATGAACAAGCTATATGTGGATTTGAGGCAAAGGCAGATTTGGATTGTACAATGGAAGCTAGGGCATTGAGGCTTGACATCACCAAGGTGGCATATAGAGGAAAAGGGGAATACTGTATAACCACTTCTTTAAAGGAATATGAGTGTGGTGTTCAGACATCCTATTACCAATACAACCTTCTGTATTAACCCATAAATACCCACCAGAATTGGTAAAATCGAGTTGATTGATATACACAAACATAATGAAATCACAATGGAAGTTCCTGAAGGAATAAAGTAAGATTTGGGCAAATACTTCCAAAAATATATTACTGAAGTTAGGCTCCTTCCTGAGAATTTACAATGGATCAAGAAACAGCTAATTAATGCCCACAGTACATTCATTAAGGTCATCCAGCACACTGGAGAAATTGAGATGAATATTAAAAAAATTAAGGAAACCAGCTGGTGGGATGCTATTTGGAACTAGGGTGCAATGTATAAATTCACCCATGGGTTGCCTCCCACATTGCTATTATTGTGATGATTTTAATTTTAATATATCAAATGTATGTATTGATGATGTTTAAATGTTGGAAAGTGGGAATAGTGAGAAAGCTAAACATGAAACTGTACCTGCAGAAATGAAATCAAAAATCACAAAGGACAAATGTTAGAGAGCATGTAAGAACTGTCAAATTATAGAGGAAACAGGCAGGGTCAGACATGCATACATAGATAAGGTAAAAGATGAGGGAAATAATGCTTTAACCATAACATAATAATCTTAATGACTATTCACATGGTTATGCTTTGTAGAAAATTGTAATATGGCAAAGACTCAGATAATTACATGTATGAGATGAAATATAGCCAAGGTTCACTAAACGCTCAATGGATCAAAGGGGAGATATAGAGCCAGGAACTGGATGTCAAGTATCCTCACAGGCGTTGGGAGGATGTCGCATGCTAGAGACAGACCGAGTGAAATGCTGGAGCTAGGAGAACAAAGGAGCACAGTGAAAATGATCACGTGATGGACATCTGGTGAGAACAGAGCTGCAAGTAACTTCATGGCTAGGCAGTATGGCCTTGAGAAGATAAGGTGTCTTGGAACAGCCATTTTGCAAAGGAAATGTATGATGAGAATAAAAATATGAACAGGCAGCATAATTAAGAACTCCCTAGCCTGATAAAGAACGAAGATGCGTTTTGTTCAATCATCACTTGAATGAGTGACAGCTCGAAATGATTGAGTTAGGAATTGTGAGAACCTTGGGTTAGAACAAAGGCTTCCTGTAGGAGATTGAAGGAAAATTTGTATAAAAGAAAGGCAGTCCGAGACATCTGCAGCGACAACCCGGGAACAACCATCGCAAGAAGGAGGGACCTGAGTTCAAGTATCAAGACCATGATACATTTTTAAACTCTCCTAAACACTTCTGAACTCACAAATTAGGTCCCCCCAGTGGGACAGGCCCTTTTTTTTGTTCGACACGTCAGTTGATAGCCTTTTGAGGTAATGGGGTGAACAGTACAGTTTGCATTCAGCTGTACAAGGCACTTCGGAAAAGATGGCGTTATCATTGAAAATGGTACTGCTTAAATGCTCAAATCATTATATGAATTTAATGTGTGTCCTGTATTAGAAGAAACAGATGTGACTCCACTACCTATCATTATGTAACTCAATGGTTCTGTGCTGTATGCACACATGTCCTAATCTTTGGGTTTGCTCTAAGTTTCTATTTATTATCCACTTTCATATAGAATGTCATGGAAAATGTACATCAAGTCTTCACTGTGTATTTCTAATTAGCATGTAGGTATTTTTTTGAAGTACATCCTATCGGGCTACTATTCCATTTTTATCTTTGGTTCAACAAATGTTTGCAAAAAATACTTCCAACTGCGTTCTTTCCTGAGAAAGTTCAAGAGGTGGAAAACTAAAATTTGCTTTGATGTTTGGAATGATTGACAGACTCGCATAGTAAATGGTGCAGTATTTAACACAATTATTTTTTGTTTAGTTAATCAAATGTTAAATATTAATATCTCTGGAGATGCACAAAATATAACAATAGTTTTGCAACAGCATTTTAATCTTACAAGTCCCCGTGACTTAATTAAAATTACGTCTTTAAGCAACGATTAATAAAAAGGACAGGAAAATGCATAGCAATTTTCAAGATTAAACTTATGACATCTATATACATAACAAAAACTCACATCTTGTATGTATACATGTTTGTTCGTATGGATATATATATTTGTATGTTTCCAAAATACAGTCAAAACGGTACACGATAGCGCAACAATTTTTGGGCACATCACTCACCATTCGCCTGGGGTGTGCAGCCGCCAGTTTCATTCCAATTGATTCTATATTTTAAAAGTTATTTAAAGGTTATTCACTTTATAAACTTTAATAAGTCGCTTCCATTTGCCGTGCCCGGGGCCGCGCCTGTGTAGTAATACCTCCGTGTTCGGCGTCACAATGGGAGAAGGTCAAAGAAGAGGCTTTGGGTTTCATTTGCAGTTTTTTGCTAACTATAGACAATAGACAGTAGAATTATGAATGAATGTTGAGCTAATTTCCAAAACAGCTGTCATATCAGATATGCCCTGAGGTTTGAGATACAATGCATTCCTATCCTTTCTTTCTTTTATACTGCCTTTGACTCATGTTCATTCTTCCAGGATAGAAATTTCAAATTTGCGTGCGCAGTTGGGGTTGGGTTGCCGGGGGGGACTGGTGCCCATCCCGGCTTCCCCTTCATCCCGTGGTGCATTGTGGCATCAGAGAGAAGGTCAAAGAAGATGACCGCCTGATCCGCACATGCGCAGTTGGCGTTCCTCCACACCTGACCTTCCTCCCATGGTGCAGTGTGGTGACGAGATGGAATTTGAAATAAATGAATGTCTCGAGGATCTCCAAGAAAGAATGTCATGAGAAACAGCCAAAACTTTAAAAATTAGATTTATTTCATTTTAAATAAAAGACTATTTTGATTGAGATTTATTTTATTTTGAAACCGGACCTTCCTCCCGTGGTGCAGTGTGGTGAAGAGACAGAATTTGTAATAACTGAACATCTTGGGGATCTCCACGAAAGAATGTTCACGATAAACAGCCATAACCTTAAAGATTAGATTTATTTCCCTTTTTTTTTTAAATAAAAGGGACATTTTGAAAAAAAAGCACATTTTGATTGAGATTTATTTTTATATTTTTTTTAAATCACCATTTTCATCCATTGCTTCATTGTTAATTAAATGATAAAATTGTCTTTAGAAGTTTGTAAATATCTACATCCTGATAAATATCTATCTCATTTTTACATCATGCCAAGAAGAGGGAGCAAACAAGTTGTAGGATGGTCAAGGAATGGCGCAAAGAGAACTGAATGTCTAGAGAATCTCTGAGAAAGAATGCAACACAGGATGAACGAAGAGACGGAATATGAAAGAACTGAATATCTCGAGGATCTCCGAGAAAGAGTGCAAGACAGAAGGAATGAAGAGATGCAACAAGAAAGATCTGAATGTCTCTCAATCGCCATTTATCGAGAGGATGAGGTGTGGAGATGATTCACATCCTCTGTACAGGAGAAGGTCTCCAGACTAGAGGTGCCTGCCAACAGATGCCAAAAGAGAGTAGAAGATTTTCACAGTATTTTTGAAGCCAACGTTCTGAAATGAGTGTTTACCGTTTCTCCACTATATGGTGTCCAATTTTCCTGAAGCTAGTCTTCAACATAGCCGAAGGAGGTCAAAGGAGATCGAAGAAGGTCTTCTACATAATTGAAGGAGGTCTTCTCCATATTCGTAGGTGGTTCTCTACATAGTCGAATGAGGTCGTATGAAGTGTTCTACTTTGGCGACACAACAAGACCATGACACTTTTTTAAACTCTCCTAAATTCTTCTAAACTCACAATTTAAGTCCCCGCAGTGGGACAGGCGCATTAAGTTGTTCAACACGTCAGTTGATACTCTTTTGAGGTAATGGTGTCAACAGTACAACTTGCATTCAGCTGTGCAAGGCACTTCGGAAAAGATGCTGTTATCATGTATTAATATGAAAAACATTGAAGCTGGTACTGCTGAAATGCTCAAATCATTACATGAATTTAATGTGTGTCCAGTATTAGAAGAAACAGATGTGACTCCACTACCTATCATTATGTAACTAAATGGTTCTGTGCTGTATGCACACATGTCCTAATCTTTGGGTTTGCTCTAAGTTTCTATTTATTATCCACTTTCATATAGAATGTCATGGGAAATAGTAAGATTAAATGAAAACTTACCAGTTTGAAGTTTGATCTTTATTTTATGAGGAGTTATGATGAGCGATTACGTGAAGAAGGCTGTCAACCTGCACGCGCGTCAATCTTCAAAGCAGCGGTGTGAAATCATGGATAACAGTTGTTGAACTGAACATAGTAAGATTAGAGAAGACTAGAACTGCCAGATGACATTTATGATACGAGGGTTTGGAGCGGAGGGCACATAATCGCTCATCGTAACTCCTCATAAAATAAAGATCAAACTTTAACTGGTAAGTTCTCATTTAATCTTATTATTTTACTTCGGAGTCACGTGAGTGACTACGTGAAGATTTTAAAGCTCTGTGATTTGATGCCGTGCATATGAGTCCATGCATCACACACTGTATCAGTTGACCAAGGATGAGTGAAAATAATTAATGCATTCAGACATGACATAGATTTAAATAAGCTGATGCTTTAATGAACAAAGAAAAATAATAGTGACCCCTCTCATCCAGGTTATAAACTGAATCTAAGATGGAATTGGCATAACACCCCAGTATAGCAATAGGTTTATTATAAAACCTTTAAAACTTTATTTCATTTGACCATCCTGCAGCCGCTAGGATGTGGTCGAGAGGGACGTCCATTACCCTCGCTGCTGATGTAGATGCAGCCCTGGTTGAGTGAGATTTAAAAGTGCAAGTGTCCACTCCTGCACAAGCCAGAACCTGTTTTAACCACCTTGAAATGGTCTGCACTGATACTTTATTGTGAGTTTTTTGTAACTAATGAACACAGATAATTCAGAGCCTCTGAGGTTCTTGTTGACCTTGATGTATGGTAGTACGTGTGTAACTACACGCAACCGAATGTCCATGGGGTGTGCCATAAAATCTAGTTTGAGCCACGACACTCCTGGTCTGCTCTGCTTAATTTAATCATAAACAAAAAAGGTTATATTATGCACAGATGATACTATGCTGTCCAGTCGCAGTTTTTGCAATGTCTGGACCCGTTGCACTGTTATCAGCGCCATGAGCATGACCACCTTGAGAGTGAGTTTGGGCAAAAACAGGAATGAAGCTGGAGCCCACTGGCAAAGCAGTGTGAGCACCACGCTCACATCCCATATCACCGTACACCGGGGCCTGGGGGGAGGAGAGTTAAAAATACCCTTCATAAACCTGGTTATCAAAGGGTGTGACCCTACAGAGTGGTGTTCCGTTCTCAGCAATAAGTATGAGATACTGCACTCCTGGCACTGTTTATGGCACTATAACTTAGTTTTTGATCAAAATATAGTGTTGGGAGGAACTCTAACAGGTCCGTTATGCTTGCCATGTCATACGATATGTTCGAGATTGAACAGAACATCTCCCATTTCCTGATATGACGGATGTACTGTTTCTTTGCACTATCCCTCCAGGCCGCAGTGATCACATCCATTGTACGATCTGATAGTCCGAGCCCCAGGTAAGGTCTCCTCAGAATCTGCAAACAAATACATTTATTCGGTCATGTAGTGGATGGTTCTCCCTAGTCACAGGGTGAATCAGCAGATTTCTGCTTTAGGGGACAGCCATAGAAGGCTGTGTTTTCATTCCCAGGACAAGTGGGAAGCAAGGCTGAGTACGCCAGTCAGGTACTACTAAAATACCAGAGGCGGTGTCTTGCTTGATCTTAGCCAAACACTGACTGATGAGGCAAAATGGGTGAAATGCATACAAAAACATTCCACCCCAGTGTAGCGAGAATGCATCGACTGCCACTGCCCCTGGGTCTGGTTCCCATGAAACGTATTTTGGTAACTGGTGATTTAGTCTGGATGCAAATAAATCAATTTTCGGTATGCCATACCAAGCAATAATGTCGTTAAACACTTCTTGATTCAACATCCATTCTGTGTTGTCATTGAATATCCGTGATCCGGTGTCTGCCACCATGTTGTATCTACCTGGTAAGTAGATAGCTGAAACCCAAATGTTTCTCGTAATACACCAGTGCCAGATAAGGTTAGCCAATTTATCACAAGATAGAAACTTGATTCCACCCATGTGATGGACGTATGCCACTGCTGTTGTGTGGTCAATCTGAAGTTGAACATGCATATGATGCATATTGCCACAATAAGCCTTCAGCCCATAGAGTGCTCCCAATAACTCTAAGTAGTTAATACCATGTGACTGAAGAATTAATGACTCCTGCTCATTCCATCTACCACCGCAGCTAGAGATGGTATTTGTAGCTCCCCATCCCAGAGCACTAACATCAGTTTGTAAAATAACTGATGGGATGTCAACCAGAATTTTACTGGAGCAATGCCGAAAATTCATTACCCACCATTGTAACTCAGCAAAGGCTTCAGCTGGTAACCGCATAGGTCTACCGAAGAGACCTGCATGTAATTTGAGTTCCTGCTCCTTTGCACGTTGATTTTGATAGTGCGAAGGTCCGAACGGTGCAGCTGGAAAAGCAGCCACTAGTTAGCCAATTAAACTAGCTACATGTCTAATAGAATGCTGCCTCTTAACAATGAGATTGTTACAGGCTTCTATTAACACTAATCGCTTGCCCCAAGGCAGAGTCACAGACATGTCAATTGAGTTAATGGTGAATCCCAAATAATCAATTACTCCTGATGGTGTGAATTTGGACTTAACTGGATGGATAAGAAACCCCAATCTCTAAAACATGTTTAGTAGCTGAAACAGATAATTCAGCTAATTTCATAGTATTCCCTATGACTAAGATATCATCCAAGTATGCCATCACAATATGATTCTGAGCCTGGAGTAGCTACAGGACTGGTTTTAATAATGTTGTGAATAATCTGGGGGCTGAAGTTAATCCATTAGGCAATGCTTTAAATTGCCACAGTTGGCCCATCCACCTAAATGTCAAATATCTCCGGTGATCCCCATGAGTGGGCACCGAATAGTATGCATCTTTAAGGTCAATGCATGCCATGTAACATCTCTTGGAAACCAGTTGCTTGGCAGTAACAAAGTTTTCCATTTTGATATGTTTATACTGCATAAAGGAGTTGAGTTCAGTCAAGTCAAGGATGAATCGGCTTCTTCCATCCTTCTTTTGCTTTGCAAATATATTAGACATAAATTGGTGAGATTCATGACATGACATCTCAATTACTCGTTTTTTGTATAATGCTGCAATTTCAGCTTGTGCATCCTGTTGTGAAAAAAAACATATGTGCAGTTCGGTGTACGTTGTGAGGGTGGAAGGGAATTGAGAAGGAATTCAATTTGGAAGCCTTGTAAACTGTGCAGTATAAATGGATCTGATGTTATCCAACGCCATTCATTCAAGAACAATTGTAATCTCCCCCCAACTTGTAATTGATCGGTACGCAATAGGTTCCGTTAAGAACCAGACTCACCTACCTCAATGGTTACCGGTGGAATGGTGTTTGTTTTAGCCCCCGAGGTTTGGGGGGTAGGGTCGATGGAGGGCGCCAACCAAACATCTTGGATGTGGGCCGGCTTGGGCCTTGGCCTAAAAAAGACCTCTGTGCCATTTGTTTGGCTTTCCCACCAATTTTGGCAAACCGTCTGGTGTTGAAGTGAGCATAGGGGTGCTGCCGCTGGAATGATGAAACCTTGGGCTTGATGGGACTTTCATTAGCCTGACCTTTTTAGCTTCATTGTCCAGCTCCCTGACCTGCTTCGGCAGATCTTCGCCGAACAGTAAATTCGGTGGCTGAACGTTGCTGGCCTTACACAGTGCAGCAAATTTGGGGTTCAGGGCAGGGCAGATGGCACTTTTTTGCAGACAATTGATTTTGAAATGTGCATTGCACATTAATGCCATGGCGTCTTGCTGAACATCAGACAGGAGCCCCCCATCCACCGACCTGGCAAAGGCTGTGATGCCTGAGGCAAGCAACTTTAATATTTTTTGTAGCTTCACCTCCTGGGCTCTGATGCCCCCTCCAATGTAACCCCAGATGGAGTGATTAATGACAGGCACATTCAATGAAGCACAGTTGGCTGGTGTGTAATACTTGCTAGTAGTTTCCTCTATAGCCAGAACTTGGTGTGAGGCCAGGTAATTAATACTCATGGCTGTCCTCATCCAGTGGTTTCCCTGTCTGTGATGGGATAGGAAATTTTGATGCCATTGCTGGCATTTCCCCTTTGTGCCTCATGGTATGCTCACCAGCAATACTACCGAATTCTGAGTCAGACAAAAACTGACTGTTTATGCTCCCCTCCTCAGAGGGAGACATTGTGCAGCCCTGAAACAGGTGATGCTGCCTCGGGCCCCTGAGGAGACCCACGGTGATTTAACTCCGTTTGTTGGAGCATATCATTATGGAGCAACCTCTCCATCAGGTGCTCCATGTGGGTTAGACGTCCAAAGACGTTACCTATTGTAGGAGGGGAACTCTCCAGGCCCGACTCATCCGAGTCAACAGTCAACTTTTGTGTGGCTTTCCGCCAAAGCGGGGTTGCCAAGGTGCTATCAAACGGCACCAAGTCTGAAGCCACTGGCTCCAGCGCCAGCGACTCGGAAGGCAAAATCGAGGGCCGCCCGCTACCCGCACTCCCGCGGTCTTCTGTAGCGGGTTTCCCCTCGACCTGTCTCGACCTCACCTTGGACATTTTCTCCCACACGGTTCAAATTTGTTCTGTAAGTAATAATATTTAGAACCAAGAGAAACGACCTCAGAGAAAGTTTAAACACTTACCTGAGGATTTTAAACTTACCGCTGGAAGGAGCGATGCGCCTGCCTGTGAGTCGTTGCACAATGCGTTAGATGTAAAGCCGCGCATGCGGGCTGACGGCCTTCTTCACATAGGCACTCACGTGACTCCAAAGTAAAATATACATCAAGTCTTCACTATGTAATCCCAAATGGCTTGTAGCTATTTTTTTGAAGTGCATCCTATCAGGCAACTATTCAATTTTTCTCTTTAGTTCAACAAATGTTTGCAAAAAATACTTCCAACTGCGTTCTTTCCTGAGAAAGTGCAAGAAGTTCCCCGCTGTGGAATACAAAAATTTGCTTTGATGTTTGGAATGATTGGCATATTGGCATGGTAAACGGCACAGTGATTGTTAACATGATTGTTTTTTGTTTAGTTAATCAAATGTTAAATATTAATATCTCTGAATGTGCACATAATATAACTATAGTTTAGCAACAGCATTTTAATCTTACAAGTCCCTGTGACTTAATAAAATGACATGTCTTTAAGCAATGATTAATAAAAAGGACAGGAAAATGCATGGCAATTTTCAAGATTAAACTTATGACATCTATATACATCACAAAAACTCACATCTTGTATGCATACATATTTGTTTGTATGTATATATATATATATATTTGTATGTTCCTGAAATACAGTCAAAACGGTACACGATAGCGCAACAAATTTTGGGCGTCTCACTCACCATTCGCCTGCGGTGTGCAGCAGCCAGTTTCGTTCAAATTGATTCTATATTTTAAAAGTTATTTAAAAGCTATTCACTTTAAACATTCTTTACACAGAGAGTGGTGAGTCTCTGGAATTCTCTGCCACAGAAGGTAGTTGAGGCCAGTTCATTGGCTATATTTAAGAGGGCGTTAGATGTGGCACTTGTGGCTAAAGGGACCAGGGGGTATGGAGAGAAGGCAGGTACGGGATACTGAGTTGGATGATCAGCCATGATCACATTGAATGGCGGTGCAGGCTCGAAGGGCCGAATGGCCTACTCCTGCACCTATTTTCTATGTTTATAAATTTTAATAATCACTCCCACTTGCCGTGCCCGGGGCCGCGCCTGTGTAGTAATACCTCTGTGTTCGGCGTCACAATGGGAGGAGGTCAAAGAAGAGGCTTTAGGTTTCATTTGCAGTTTCTGCTAATTATAGACAATAGACAATAAAATTATGAATGAATGCTGAGCTAATTTCCAAAACAGCCATCACCTCAGATATGCCCTGAGGTTTGAGATACAATGCAATCCTATCGTTTCTTTCTTTTATACTGCCTTTGACTCATGTTCATTCTTCCAGGATAGAAATGTCAAATTTTCTTGCAAACTTGGTGGAGGGTTGCCAGGGAGCACTGGCGCCCGTCCTGGCGTGCTCCGCGCCTGCCCTTCCTCCCATGGAGCATTGTGGCATCAGAGTGAAGGTCAAAGAAGATGATCCGCACATGCGCAGTTGGTGCTCCCCCACACCTGACCTTCCTCCCGTGGTGCAGCGCAGTGAAGAGATGAAATTTGAAATAAATGAATGTCTCGAGGATCGCCAAGCAAGAATGTTCACGATAAACAGCCAAAACTTAAAAAAATTTGATTTATTTCATTTTAAATAAAAGACTATTTTGATTGAGATTTATTTTATTTTAAAGCCTGACCTTCCTCCCGTGGTGCAGTGTGGTGAAGAGACAGAATTTGTAATAACTGAACATCTCGGGGATCTCCACGAAAGAATGTTCACCATAAACAGCCATAACTTCAAAGATTTGATTTTTTTTTTTTTTAAAAGGACATTTTGAAAAAAAAAGCACATTTTGATTGAGATGTATTTATTTATTTATTTATTTCAAATCACCATTTTCATCCATTACTTCAATGTTCATTAATTGATATAATTGGGTTTAGAAGTTTATAAATATCTACATCCTGATAAATATCTATCTCTTTTTGCATCATGCCAAGAAGAGGGAGCAAACGGGTTGCAGGATCGTCAAGGAACGACACAAAGTGACGTCGAGAAGAAGTAAGGAGCAGAAGGGAAGAAGAGACATAACAAGAAAGAGCTGAGCGTTCAAAGAATCTCTGAGAAAGAACGCAACACAGAATGAATGAAGAGACGAAACATGAAAGAACTGAACGTCTCGAGGATGTCCGAGAAAGAGCACATGACAGAAGGAATGAAGTGACGCAACAAGAAGATCTGAACTTCTCGAGGATTTCCGAGAAAGAACGCAAGACAGAAGGAATGAAGAGACGGGAGATGAAAGAACTAGAAGACTGGCTGAACAGCGGGCCAGAGAAACAACAAGATGAAATGCACGACTCGCAAGGAGGAATCTTCCTGCTGATGTTGGTGAAATGACCATTGTTTGCCCTCAGTGTCGAGCATACCATATCTCTGGAGAAACTGTCAACCTTTGCCGCAAGAAGAATAAGATGAACATTACTCCTCTGCGAGCACTCCCTGATGAACTCATTAATTTGCATACAAGTGACACACCACAAGCAAACAGGTTCAGAAGGAATATTAGACAATACAACTGACGTCATACGTAATTCTTTCAACTAACATAATTCGGTGCCAAGACATGAATGGAATTCTTCAGTGATCATTCAAGGCCAGATTCATTATTATCTTTGTTTGTTGATGCCTGACTTAGACTAACAAAGTAAATTCTGGCAGATCTATTTTATAGACCCCCAAGATAGTATTGAATTGTGAATGGGTATACTGCGAAATGCTGGGATTCAAAGGGAAATTGTTCAAATGCTTGAAAACTCGATAAGACAAAACAACCCTTACATTACTTCACTTGAAATGGCAAAGGAAAGAATTAGAGGATTACCAGAGGCATCAATTGTCATTGATCCAGATCGTCGGCCGGCTTTTGAACAGGAAAGGTGATTTAACACACAAAGTGAGGCTGAGTGAAGATCACCGCACATTGTCTTGAATGATGAGTTGAACAGGTACTTTGAATCCATCTTTACTAAGGAGGACACAAACAATCTTCTTGATGTACTAGTGGCCAGATGATCTGGGGTGACGGAGGAACTGAAGGAAATCCACATTGGCAGGAAATGGTGTTGGATAGACTGATGGAACTGAAGGCTGATAAATCCCCAGGGCCTGATGGTCTGCATCCCAGGGTACTTAAGGAAGTGGCTCTAAAAATCATGGATGCATCGGTGATAATTTTCCAATGTTCCATAGACTCAGGACCAGTTCCTGTTGATTGGAGGGTAGCTAATGTTATCCCACATTATCCCACTAAGGAAGGCGGGAGAGAGATAATGGGGAATTTAAGATCAGCTAGCCTGACATCGGTGGTGGGGAAGATGCTGGAGTCAATCATAAAAGATGAAATAGCGACACATTTGGATAGCAGTAACAGGATTGTTCCGAGTCAGCATGGATTTACGAAGGAGAAATCATGCTTGACAACTTCTTGAATTTTTTGAGGATGTAACTAGGAAAATGGACAAGGGAGAGCCAGTGGATGTAATGTACCTGGACTTTCAGAAAGCATTTAATAAGGTCCCATGTAGGAGATTAGTGGGCAAAATTAGAACACATGGTATTGTGGGTAGAGTGCCGACATGGATAGAAAATTGGTTGGCAGACAGGAAACAGAGAGTAGGGATTAACGGGTCCCTTTCAGAATGACAGGCAGTGACTAGTGGGGTACCACAAGTCTCAGTGCTGGGGCCACAGATTTTTACAATATATATCAATGATTTAGATGAAGGGATTCAAAATAGCATTAGCAAATTTGCAGATGACACAAAGCTGGGTGTCAGTGTGAACTGTGAAGAGGATACTATGAGAATGCAGGGTGACTTGGACAGGTTGGGGGAGTGGGCAGATGCATGGCAGATTAAGTTTAATGGGGATAAATGTGAGATTATCCACTTTGGTAGCAAAAACAGGAAGTCAAATTATTAACGAAATGGTGTCAATTTGGGAAAAGGAGAAGTACAATGGGATCTGGGGGTTCATCAGTCAATGAAAGTAAGCAAGCAGGTACAGCAGGCAGTGAAGAAAGCGAATGGCATGTCCGTCATAACAAGAGGAGTTGAGTATAGGAGCAAAGTGGTCCTTCTGCAGTTGTATAGCACCCTAGTGGGACCACACCTGGAGTATTGTGTGCAGTTTTGTTCCCTTAATTTGAGGGAAGATATTATTGTTATTGAGGGAGTGCAGCGCAGGTTTACATGGTTACATCCCGGATGGTAGGACTGTCATATGCTGAGACAATGGAGCGGCTGGGCTTGTATATTCTGGAGATTAAAAGGAAGAGAGGGGATCTTGTTGAAACATATAAGATTATTAAGGGTTTGGACACGCTAGAGACAGGAAACGTTCCCGATGTTGGGGGAGTCCAGAATCCGGTGCCACTGTTTAAGAACAAGGGGTAAGCCATTTAGAACGGAGATGAGGAAACATTTTTTCACACAGAGAGTTGTGAGGCTGTGGAATTCTCTGCCTCAGAAGGCAGTGAGTCTGTGGAGTTCCCTGCCTCAGGGGGCGGTTCTCTGAGGCAGCAAAATCCGCCAGCACCTCTTTCTGAATCAGCAGCCATGTGATAGACCAGACTTGATTGCAAGAATATTCGATCTGAAAAGAAAGCTATTCATCAAGTACCTCACTGGACCAGATGGCCCCTTTAGGAACTGTATAGCTTTTGTCTCAACTGTGGAATATCAGAAGATAGGCCTGCCTCATTTGCGCTGTCTGCTGTGGCTTGATGAAGCGAGTAAGCCAAGACCACAAGATTTTGATAAATTTGTACAAGCTGAAATACCAGATCCGCAAGTAGATCCTGAGCTGCATGGATTGGCACTGAAGCACATGATTCATGGACCGTATTGCGACAACACCTCTCCACGTTGGAAGAATGGAAGTTGCAGTAAAAGATTCCCAAAGCCATTTATCGCGAGGATGAGGTGTGGAGATGATTCATATCCACTGTACAGGAGAAGGTCTCCAGACTAGGGTTGCCTGCCAACAGTTTGTTTTTTTTGTATATTTTTAAATTTTTAGTATGTGGTAAAAGTCTGTGTAAATATTCTCCGATTTGTTTTATGTGGGGTGAGGGGGAGGTGGTTGGTGGAATGTTTTTTTCAGTTTATTACCTTGCCGGAGATGCGATTGTTTTATGGGTCGCATCTCCGGTCGCACTGCGGCCTACCATCGATGGAGCTGTAGGCCTCCTCGGACTGACATTGTGCCCCATTGCTGAGCATGGACTTAACATCAGAGCCGATCCCTTGCCTGGGATCGCTCCAGCCCCGGCCTTGACTTACTATCAAGGGCTTGCAGTCTCCGGAGGTGCTAATCGGGAGCTCCATCGACTGCAGAGGTTCGACCAGCCCGGAAGCGGGGTCCGATCGCCGGCGCGGGGGACCTGACATCACCCTGATGCGGAGGGCTCAACTGCCGGGTACGGGAGAATAAACATCTACCACAAGAACAACGAGTCTTTATCAGAGTCAATACTGTTCAGCAGGTGACCAATAATGATTTGGCGAAAATGACTTTAACAGAATTAATGGAATTGTGTTCTCAAGATCCACTTGCAAGAACACTGTACTATGCTAATGTACACAGATTTTACACATGGAACAATAGGAAATGGAAAAGAAGGATGGTTGGGAAGAGAGTAGAAGATTTTCCCAGTATTTTTGAAGCCAGCGTTCTGGAATGTGTATACCGTTTCTCCAAGATGTGGTGACCTCTGATACTTGAGACTGCTTCTCCATCACGTTAAAGAGCCAGTATCCTTTGATTCATTGAAGACACATGATGGAGATATTCTTCCTTCGTTCAAAGACGTCTGCAGAGAAAGAGGTCTGTTGCAAACTGACGACCATTGGCAACAAACAATGGAAGATGCTGAGCGGACAAGACTCTCCAGTGCAATGAGTGCTTTCTTTGGTGTTTTGCTAATGAATATTGGCATGAACAATCCTTGACAATTATGGGATCGCTTCAAGAATTCAATGTCCAAAGATTACCTTCAAAGGGAACGGATAACAATCAGAAATCAAAATATCATGATTGATGAGAGGCATCATGATCAAGCTCTGTTGTATATTCAAGACAAGCTTGAGAATTACAACAAAACAATGGATTACTTTTATTTGCCACGACCAAGAAATGGAAGAATGAACCTTGATGGTGGCAATCCAGAATTGCTGCATGAATTGCAATACAATAGATCTGAACAACAGCAATTTGTTAAAGAGAAGGAGCCTCTGCTAAATGCTGAGCAGAGTGTATGACCAGTTGTGCAACTGCTTGGAAAGGAATCTTCCTTATATGTTTTTTATTGATTCACCAGCAGGAACAGGAAAGACATTTCTCACCAATTTTATACTCTTCAAAGTTAAGGGCCTATCCCACTTACGTGGCCTTGGCACGTAAATTATGCGAACTCATGGTCGCGTTGAGGCGTACGGGCATCGTATGGCCGTGTGGGATTGGTCCCACTTAGAAACGCGGAGTGGTTTGTAGTTGTGCGCGATATCGCGCGGGGCTCCGAAATTTTTGTAGTGAACAAAATCTTCGCGCACAAACGACCTGTCGCGGAACTGACGGCAAAAGTGGGACAGGCCCAAGACCCTGGCGTGACGCAACGCCTCACCTTCAACAGCAGCAGAAGCAGGCAAACGATCACCAAACTCGGCCTGGGGCTCACGGCCATTGCGGTCTGGATCCGCTCCCACTTCTACTCCCAGAGCAGGGCCAAGAAGATTGAAGATAGACACAAAATGCAGGATTAACTCAGCGGGACAGGCAGCATCTCTGGAGAGAAGCAATGGGTGATGTTTTGGATCAAGACCCTTCTTTTCAGGCTGAAGAAGAGTTACTCCAGCTTTGTATCCATCTTCAAATGATGTCACGCGCTCCAGACGGCTGTGTGTAAGCATGTAATCACGTCCGACCTTCGCCGGACCATCGCGGCTCAACCACGAGGTCGCGTGATTTGTGTGCCAAGGACGCGTAAGTGGGACAGGCCCTTTAGAGGTATAGGTGATGTTACTTTTGCTGTAGCATCCTCTGGGATAGCAGCTACATTGATGCCTGGTGGAAGAACTGCACATTCTTAATTCAAGATACGCATCCAAGTGACCGTGAATACATTGTGCAAAATTGAGAAGAAATCTAACACGGCAGATTTGATCAGGAGTGAAACTCATTGTTTGGGATGAGTGCCCGATGATTAGGAGGGAGAGCTTTGAAGCAGTGGACAGAAACCTTCGAGGTGTTTGTGACACGAAGGAGCCTTTTGGCGGAATTCTTGCCATTTGTTGTGGCGATTTTCGACAACTCCGTTCTGTAGTGAAATGGGGAAATGATGCTGATGTTGAAAATTCCTGCATCAAAAAATCCTACTTGTGGAGCTTTCACCAAATTTCAATTGAAGAGGAATATGCGATTGAGAGAGGGAGAAGGCAACTATTCTCAATTTTTGTTGAAAGTTGGGGAAGACAGGATTTCAAAGCATGAAAATGATGAAATGGAAATGCCAGAAGACATGGTTCTATCAGCAAGAACACTGGAGGATTGTATTGATTTTATCTATCCCGCATTCAATAATCCTGCTAAATTTTTCTCAGAGAATTGTATCTTGGTTCCGCACGACAATACAATGAGAAGCCTCAATTCTATGTATCAGACGCTTTCCTGGGATCATGAAGGAGTACTTTTATTTCAATGCTGTGACTGAAGGAACTAATGCTCCTCACTTCCCAATAGAATTCCTCAATTCAGTCGAGATCTCTGGATTATCACCACACAAATTGGAGTTGAAAAAAGGATCTCCAATCATTATAAAGATAAACTTGGAACCACCAAGGCTATGCAATGGAATGAGGATGATTGTGGAAGAGCTACATGATAATCTTATCATTGGAGCCTACAAAAATGAGATTGTTATGATTCCAAGCATAACGCACAATTTGACAGAAGGTGAAGACATTCCCCTAAAGTGGAGTCAATTCCCGATTCAGGTTTCAAAGTTTCAAAATCTCAAGCTTTGATATGACGATCCATAAAGCGCAAGGACAAACCATGGAGAATGTATTGATATACCTCGAGAAACCGGTATTTCAGCATGGACAATATGTGGCTCTTCATTGAAGAAAGGTGAAGGAAAGTGTCAAAGTATTCCTGAAGGATAGGAGATCAACCAAGAATGTTGTCATTAAACACGTTTCATTGAATGATGACTCCTGAAGTAAATGCTGAAATTTTCTTCAAATTAAAGTGACCACTCAATAATATTAACATTGTGTGCCTTTTTTTCATCAACCGCTGTCACAATAGGAACTATACATTGAGAAACCAGTATTTCAGCATGGACAATTGTATGTGGCTCTTAGTTGAGGAAAAGTGAAGGAAAATGCCAAAGTATTCCTGAGGATGGGAGATCAACCAAGAATGTTGTCATTAAACGTGTGCTTCGTTGAACGATGACTCCTGAGGTAAATGCTCACATTTTCTTCAAGTTAAAGTTTGCCCACTCAATTAATCAAAATTGTGTGTCTTTTTTTTCATCAGCAGCTGTCACAATGGGAACCCAACGGGCCCACGGGGTGTGTTTTGTTCAAATTGTTGATCTATCATGTACCGTTTTGGCCAGGGGCGGAAATCACTTTTGAAACATGGGGGGAACACAATTTCCTGGTGGCCCGTTGAAAAGTGTGCATGACAAGTTTTGACAACTAACAATTGTATCTCCTCCCACTCCCCCCCCCCCTCCCACCTACACACACACACACACACACACACATCTTACACACATATTTACACGCATCTTACTTACCATCACGGAGCTGGCTGACTTTGGAGGCTGTGGTGACGTTTCGGCTGTGACTCGACTTCAGAGGCTCGCAGGTCCCTGGTTGCTGACCGACTTTCGGAAGCTGCAGCAACAACAGCAGCTTCTTCCGCCCGAATCATGGGGCTTGAATCGGCCCGTTTGCGGGACCTTTCATTGCTCGTCGCGGCTTAAAATCGGCCGGCTGGGGGCTTCAACATCTGCAGTGGGCGATCGAGGTTCTCGATGTTGAAGCCCCCGCTGGGCGATGGTAGATCCCACAGCCGCGCCAATGAAAGGCCCTGCGAACGGGCCGATTCAAACCCCATGAATCGGGGTGGAAGAGCTGCTGTTGTTGCTGGAGCTCCCAAAAGTCGTTCACCAACCAGGGACCTGCGAGCCTCTGAAGTCGAGCAGTTATCATTCCTTCTCCCGCGGTCAGGCAGTCAAACTGTTGGGTTGAGAACAGTTTGACTGCCTGACCACAGGAGAAGAAATTATAATTCTACCCGCATCAGCCAGTTTTAAGGAATTCTCCCATAATTTTTATTCAAAGGAACGCATCATACTTGAAGGTCAGTTCACACAATTACATTTACTGAGGAATGCATATCGATGTATTGGTTGGTGACGCATTATAACAGTGTGTTATTATACGATGCTAACATTAGCAGTTAACTAGCCATTAATAGTGACAGTTAACACATTGTTTTCATCTCAGTCAGAGGAATGAAGTGCTAAACGATGCGAATCGTTATTATACAAGATGAGATCGCCATTTTCAGATTGCCATTTTCACCTAATACTTCCCAAGTTCAAGTTACATTTATTGTCACATGCACCAATTGGTACAGTAAAAAGTGCGTTACCATACAGCCACATGAATAAAAATAACACAATACACGATATAATTTAACATGAACACCCACCACAGCGGAATCAAAGTTTTTCCACTGTGATGGAAGGCAATAAAGTTCAGTTACTCTTCCTCTTTTTTTCACCCATGGTCGGGGCCTTTGAACCGTCCACATTCGCCGGTACGGATGGCCCAATGTACAGGCCCTCTCGCCGAGATGATCGAAACTCCGGCGTTGGAACAGAATAACACACTCAGCAGCTTGGAGTTTCCAAATCGGCTGCTTCTCACTGGAGACTGCGGCCGAGCTGGGTGGAGATCCAACACTGGCTACCCCCGGCAAAAGAAATGTTTAAGTCAGCGTCACACCCGCGGCTAGAAGCTCTGCAAACCGCAGCTCCACGGTATTTAGGTCAGCAGGCTCAACACTCCAGAACTCCAACACCACTCCGTGATAGTAATTCAGCATTGCGTCCGCTGCAAACGGACTCCGGTAGGAAAGGCCTCGCCAATTCAGTTGGTAGGCCGCGAGGGGGGGGCGGGCGAAGGTGCGACATGAAGAAAAGACGCATCTCCTTCCAGGCAAGTGACTGGGAAATGGTTTCCCCCTAATCCCCCCCCCACCACTCCCCACATAAAAATGACTAAGAAACCTTTAGAACATACTTTTAAACACGCTAAAAATAACAAAAAGGGTGAAAGAGCTAACTGCTGCTGGCGAGGCTGCCAGTACGATAGCACCATTAATATGTTCATTAATAAATAAAATTGTGTTTAGATGTTTATAAAGGACCCAACGTGTCCACGAGTCCTCTATTACTGTATAAAAATGAACCTTTTCAAATAATCCAGAGTTGTACAAAGTAATGAAGTTATGAAGGTGCTACAGCTGAATGCAAAGGGATATATGACAAATAGCAGGATATCAAATAATGTGGAGGAATAAACGGATTTAAGAGTATACGTCCTGGAAGGTGGCATGACAGATAAGTAAATTTGTTGTAAGCCATACAGTTAGGTAAGATAACACACTGTATGGAGCAATTGATAAATGGTAATGTAAGTTGTGTACATAGTCTGATCATCATTATCAGTATATGTTTTTATCAGAGAGGATACAGAAATAAACACTGATTTGGATTGGGAGTGCAATGAAGGTTCACCAGATTGAGTCCTGTAGTGAGAGAATGTTAGCCGAGGAGAAATTAAGTGGACAGGGCCTAAATTATCCAGATCTTAAAAGAATGAGAGGCAATCTCATCAAAATGTATGCATTTCTTACATGGCATGACAAGTTAAAAGTAGGGTGGATGCTTAACCTATAAACCAGCATGTGCAGTTCCTTTCTACACCTTTTGTTTGCTCCACTGCAAAATCTCCTCAATGTATTTTTGGAATTATCTACCCAAGAAGGTTAATGGAACCTACTCATTGGGAATATTCAGCAAAAAGCTCCATTGATTTTGGGATTAAAGAGAGTAAGGGATCCAGGACTTAGATTAGTTAAGTGTCAAAGCTCAGTCACAATCCGGTTAATTGGAAAAGAAGCTGGAAGGGGCCTAATGGTTTACTCTCAATTTTATTTCAATGACATTAATATGTATGCATTCAAAATAGAAAATAGCTCACCATGCATGTGTGAATCATGAAAAAATTGCCTAGTTGACATTCTACAGTGGCATATTTGATTTGTTTAAATGTTATGATTTTTTGTTAGGTGTAGCTCTGAATAAAACAGAACTGCAGAACTTAATTTTTATGAGCAAAATAAGAGAATATGTTATAGCCCCTTTGGTTCCTCCAATCATCTGCTTGCTGCCCGCCCCATACAACCCTTGTTTGCTCTGACTCATTCGTGAGTACATTTCATGATTCAGTTTCCACAGCTCTCACAGTGACTTCCAAAGATAAATAGCAATTTGAGGAAAGAAATTCCCCTTCATGTCGGTTTTAAAGGTTAACCCATTATTCTGACATAATGCTCTCTAGTTTTAGACGCCCTCAGCAGGAAATATATCTGCACAACATCTACCCTGACAAGACTCATCAAAATCTTACTAATTGCAATTAAAACCCCTAGAAATCTTATAAAATCAAGAAAATGAAGGCTCAATCTATTCAATCTTCGATTTCAACATTTTTACATTACATTTGCCTTTCTAAGGAAAGTCTAAAGAAGGGTCTCGACCCATAACGCCACTATTCCTTTTCTCCAGAGATGTTACTCCAGCTTTTTGTGCCTTTCTAATTACTTGTTTCAGGTGATGGATAGACACACTGACTTGCCCTTTTATCACATGGCTGATCCTTTCCATCCAAGTGAAAGGTTAATTGTCCCTGGATCAGGTCCAAACTGTCACATATTTATTAGCTGATACCCCTGCATACATGGTGGGTATTTCCGCAAGTGTGTGCTTTACAATTGCTTGGCTGTGGAGTCGGAAATTGTTGGAAAAATAATTAAAGTGTCCATTTCGGAACTGGCTGGAGAATATCCTGAAAATTATGTGGGCAAATGAAAACACTCAGTGTGGAACTGACAATATTTTCCAGTATGATCTTAATTAATATTGTTGCATCATGACAGAAAGTGTTCAATAATCATCAATAATATTTTTTTTCTAGTTTCTCTCCTAAGAGGAGTCACTATTTTATTGTAGCTGTTAAATAGTGAAACTTTCCAACACAATGGATGATTATTTCTTCCATCCTGACAAACAATGGAGAAAAAAATGTCTTATTATTCTTCAATGAATATGCAAAAGCAAGCAGACCTTGTAACAAAAGAAAGATTTTATTTCATAAGCTTATTATTATCAATAAAATGTGAAGTGTACCATACTTATGTAACTGTTCTGGGTTCTGAGAATAAAGACATGAGATTGAAATTAGTCATACTCAAAATATCATACGCCTATAAGGTCAAAATGAACAGTAAAATATGATGACTGAAAAAAGGAGAAAAAACATATGACTCTGAGTAAGTATTAACCTGCAACATTCATAGAAAAAACATAATGTTTACAAAACAAGGGAAGAGTCATTTGTTTTTATCCTATCTATGGTTTATTGGCAATATGCTGAAATAAACTTAGCTGGATAGCTACACAAGAAATACATCAAAAAATATCCCGGAAAACTCTACACTCCAAAATACCTAAACAAAAAATTAACAACAATAAAGTGGCATATGGAGAATTAACATCCTCAAAGTCCCACATGGTCACCATACTGTTAATAATGCTGACACACAGCTTCAAAACCTCTCCATGACAAAAGTAGTATTTGATTTACAGAAGATGTTAACAGTGTGATAATGTTATAATAACCTCACTATAGAGATAATTACTCTAGGGGTCACAATCTAAGGAGAAGGGGGAATTCCTTTAGGACCGAAATGAGGAAAACATTCTTTACACAGAGAGTGGTGAGTCTCTGGAATTCTCTGCCACAGAAGGTAGTTGAGGCCAGTTCATTGGCTATATTTAAGAGGGCGTTAGATGTGACACTTGTGGCTAAAGGGATCAGGGGGTATGGAGAGAAGGCAAGTATGGGATACTGAGTTGGATGATCAGCCATGATCACATTGAATGGCGGTGCAGGCTCGAAGGGCCGAATGGCCTACTCCTGCACCTATTTTCTATGTTTCTATGTTTCTATAAAGCAGAATTCCCTTTGCCCAGCCTGAACTGATGAATTGGATATGTAGGTAATTTGATAGGTTTACAGCACAGTTGTCAAAATTTACTGGGTAGGTTAAATACACACCTGTGTGGTAGCATGATTACGATTTCAAGAATAAACATGACCGTTTACCTTTCACTACTTGTTATATGCAATCTTTAATATGAAGGAGATGATTTCCAAAAGTCTGTTTACTTTTGAAAATAAGTTTTTCTGTTCAGCCATGCTTCAGTGGGTCTCACAAAAATCTCCTTGTTTGATTGGAGCCTCTCTCTACATTACTGCCTATAGATTCCCCGTGCCCTATTATGCACTCCCCCAAATATTCATCAGCCAACCGTAGTTAACAAGTAAACGGGGGAACATATTTTGAACAAAAATAAAGATTAAAGTGCTGTAGTAACTTAGGCAGCATCACTGGAGAACACAAATCTGTTACAAAATATCTTTTGAAAAATCAGCAAACATCTGAAGAATTAACCTCTGAATCAGCCTCTGAAATGGCTACAAGGGCAAAGACTGAAATGGCTACAAAGGCAAAGAGCTGGAAGAAATAAAGCAGTCGGTAATAGCTTTACAAGGTGAGATTGCTCCTGGGAATAAAAGTATGCTGGAGAACTTTAATCTTGGGAATCAGAAAATTATTGACTCAATTGGTAATTTAAATAAACAAATTGATGATGACGAAGGTGAATTAACTGTGAAAATTGATCAGGTGGAAAAAGATTGCAAGGAGATGTTTGACTCTGTTCTCCAAACTACTACAGCACATCAGACTGCTATGAAAGATATGGAAGCATTTATGTTACAAATGTCTGAAGATATGCAGAGATTGAAGAAAGATCAGGAGCGCATCTTGGGGCAATTCTCTAAAATGACTGATAAATGCCTTGATTTGGAAGCACGTTCAAGATGGCAGAATTTAAGAATAGTTGGAGTGGCAGAGGGAAAGGAGGGGAATGATCCTCGTGCGTTTGCTGCCAACTTACTTATACAAGTATTCAACCTGCCTGTCGAACCGAAAATAGAAGTGGCACATTTGGTGCGAAGAGCACAATCAAGGCCAAGAGAAAAAATCCAATACAGAAAGAATATGATGTTTGGGGATGATACCATTAAACTATTCAGAGATCATCCTATCAAAATTGCCAAAAAAATGAGAATTGTTTTCAAAGAAATGACAGATCCTGAAAGGAAATCAAAATGTAAGATATGGTGTAATGTACCCTGCAAAAATGAGGATAACTTATAAAGGTATCGAACATGCATTTACTGACCCAGATGCAGCATACAAACATGCTCAAGACATTGTAAAAGAGATAGCTGGCTAAGTAAATCATCACGACTGCCAGGACAAAGCTCTTTATTCTACAGATATCGGCAGGAGGGGAAGCTGAGACATATGACTTTTTAAAAGACTAGGATGGTGGAACTTTTCCACAAGTTGGTGTCTGGACATCTTATCTTCTTTGGAATGCGAACTCAAAGACATTCTTTGTTCCACCTCAAATTAAATATGGAACAACAAGGGTGCAGCTGAATGGAGAACTTAATACAAACAGACTTGAAAATAAATGTTTTGAATTAAAGTCTTTCATAACACAGAACACTACTGAATTAACATAGTAACAGTAATTTAATTTAATGCGAACTGTTAAAATGGTAGATTGTAATAATGATCTGAAGAAGGGTCTTGACCCGAAACGTTGCCTAGCTCCTTTGCTCCTTAGATGCTGCTGCACCCGTTGAGTTTCTCCAGCCTTTTGTGTACCCTCGATTCTCCAGCATCTGCAGTTCCTTCTTTAACACATATCATCTTCATATATCTCTAAATCTAGAGGTACGGCAATTATTATTCGTAAAGGTACACCATTTAAATCAAAGAATATCATAACAGAAGAAGGGAGATATCTCATAGTTACTGGAGAGATCACGCTACGCCAATCACCATGGTAAATATTTATGCGCCTAATTTTGATAATCCCCAATTAATAAATTCCTAAATATAATCTCAGAGTTTAATTATCAAAATGTGATAATTGGGGGAGACTTTAATTGCGTTTTAGATCTGTACCTGGACAAATCCACACAACAAAAGAGGGGCAACACAAAATCTAAAACTAGTGAACTCCTAAATACATATATAAAAAATACAAATATAACAGATGTTTGGAGGATCGCTAACCCAGCTGGAAGGGAATACTCATTTTACTCAATGATACACAAAACTTATTCAGGTATTGACTATTTTTTAGTGGACACAAAATTAATTCCCTACACAATGAACCCAAAATATCATAACAGCATCATTTCTGACCACCTCCCGTTAACTTTTTTTTTAAACTTGAAGGAATGCCTAATAAAAAGTCGATTTGGAGGTTTAATCCTCAAATCCTAAATGATCCACAAGGTGGTATATATTTAAAACAACAGATGGAACTTTTTTTCGAGACCAACGACACCCCAGATATTTCACCCGCTTTACTATGGGAATCTTTTAAAACATTTATCAGAAGATCTATAATTTCATACCAAGCTTTTCAAAATAAAAAGAACAAGAATGAACAAATGCAGTTGGAAGAATGAATTAGACAATTGGACCTAGATAACGCTAAAGAGCGAACTATAGATAAACATAATAAAATAACAATATTGAAACTTAAATTAAATAGAATATTATCTGCAAAAGTTATAAGAATATTTCAAATTAAAAACAGGAACCTTTTCAATTCGGTGATATACCACATAAACCTTTGGCACGTCAACAGAAAAAATGGGAAAAATATCATGCGATTTTAAAGATTAAAACAGATAAAGGTGAATTGTTAACATTACCTAATGATATTAATAAAAGATTTGCTGAAATTTTCAAATGTATACACATCTAAAACGTCAGCAGATAGTACTAAAGTTATAGAGTCTTGGATAACTGTAATCTCCCAAAAATTAATCTGCTCAAACAAGAGGAATTAGGAGCGCAGGTCTCAATTAAGGAAATAGAAGAAACAATAAACTCATTGAAGAATGGAAAAACACCAGGACCGGATGGATTAGTAATGAATTTTATAAAAGATTTCATGAGATAATTTCACTACATTTATAAAAAATGTATACATATGCTTTCAAAGAACAAACATTACCAGAAAGATTAGCGGAATCAATGATTACACTTACACCTAAAAAAGATGAAGATTTAGAAGACCCTGGCTCATACAGAGCCATTGCACTGTTAAATACAGATCAAAAAATGCTAGCGAAAACATTAGCAAGAAGATTAAGTAAATATGTTAGCAAATTAATAAATGCAGATAAAACGGGGTTTATACCCAAGCGATACTCATGTAATCATTTGAGACGTCTGTTTAATATAATGCATTCATATAAAACTGAAGAACAAGACTAATCAATTATTTCATTGGACGTAGAAAAAGCATTCGATCAAGTGGTATGGGAC
Organism: Raja brachyura; assembly: GCA_963514005.1. The sequence continues at coordinate 46,130,617 of OY740786.1, read as the reverse complement.
TACCTTGTTAAAGTATTGCAACATTTCCAATGGAAGAGAATTTTATCTCATGGGTAAAACTATTATATGACTGGCCCACTGCTAGAATATTAACTAATAGCATTGTTGTCTCCTAAATTTCAATTATCCAGTGCTCACTATCACCTCTGCTATTTGCTCTTGTAATAGAACCTCTAGCTGAAATCATTAGAACGCATCTAAATATCCATGTTTATAATCCAAAATACTCAAATAACAAAATATCATTATACGCAGATGATGTACTACTGTATATCACAAAATCACAAATCGGTATACCAAATATATTAAATCTAATAGAGGAATTTGGATCCTTTTCAGGATACAGAATAAATTGGAATAAAAGTGAAATTATCATGATAAAACCTCAAGACTCGACACGCCTGTTAAAATTCCCTTTTAAAATTGCTACAGAAAAACTTAAATATTTGGGAATTGAAATCACCAGCAAATATAAATCTTTCTTTAATACAAACTATATGCCCCTACTTACTAAATTAAACGCCCTGATTAAATTTTGGAAAACTCTTCCGATGTTTTAATAGGCCGACTAAATGCTATAAAAATGATCTTCCTACCACAAATGTTAGATCTATTCCAATCAATACCAATATACTTAACCAATAAGTTTAAAAAAAAAACTGGATTCTGATATCACAAATTTTATATGGGACTTTAAATCCCATTTGAATTCAAAGAAGACATTTGTGCAAACCTAAAGAATTTGGTGAATTAACACTCCCTATTTTTTTGTATTATTATTGGGCAGCAAATGTCAAAAATGTGATTCACCTGTTGGACAATTCAGCCCAACGGGTGGACTGGATAGTAATGGAGAGAGAGGATTGCTCCCTTTTAATATAGGAGCGATCCTTCTCTCACCAATAAAACTGAATAGTACAATATATAGTAAAAATCCAATTATTCATAGTACTATTAGAATCCTTAAACCCACATAGTTAATAATCCATTGTTTAAATCTTCCACCATTGATAAATCATTTACACATTGGGAAAGAATAGGAATTAAAACGTTTGGAGACATGTATGAAAATTGATTTTTTTTTAATCATTCCAACAACTACAACTTAAATACAAAAATACACTCTGAGAAGTAATCAATATTTTAAATATTTTCAAATCCGTAATTATTTGAAAAAATATACACTAGAATACCAAAATTTGACTCCAGGCCTATTAGACTAAGCTATGAATAGAAAGGCGGACTCAACTAATTTAATATCATACTTGTATAATATCATCCTAAATATAGAAATACCATCATCCGATAGAATTAGAAGAGATTTTGAACAAGAACTAGCTATAAAAATCTCAAGAGAGTTGGAATAAATACTTGCTCTTTGTACCCAAATGCTCGATCAATGTAAGACATATTCTAAACCAATTTAAAACCCTACACAGATTATATTATTCAATAACTAAAATAAGTTGGTTTTTTTTCAAATGTCTCCCCCATTTTTGATAAATGTCTATCCCAAGAAGCACCTATAGCACACTCCTTTGTTTTTTGCATAAAAATCCCAAAATTTTGGAATGAAACCTTTGAAATTTTTACAATATTATTTAAAATAAAACTGAAACCGAATGCAGAATTTATTATTTTTGGAACAATGGAAGTCAGCTTTGAGCTGACTTCATTCAAAAAGAGCTTCCTTGAGTCTTGAGTGGGCAGAATGGGCAAGGAGATGTGGAGGCAGAGAAGGGTGAAGTGAAGTACTTCTACTGAATGAAAGACAATTGGACCTGTAGCTGATATTTAACACTACTCAGAAACAGCGAGAAAAACAAGCACTACAGATGCTGCTTTACAAAAGCAGTGGGGTTTTTTTAATTTAAATTATTGAACTTGTTTATTATGTTTAGAAGTTACTGCAGATGCTGCTTTACACTGGAGATAGACACAAAATGCGGTTGACCTTGCTTTCCCTCTCTGTCCATCCCTCCCTCCCCCATCCTAGCTCTCCGACCAGTGTAACTCTCCGTCTGATTACATTTTACATTGTGTGTTTCGTTGTCACCATACCCCAGCTAACAACACTTAGAAAAAAATATAATAATAATAAAATAAAATAAAATAAAAACAACAGTTGAAACTATATTTTCAAACTAGTGATTCTCCTTTGTTACATAAACAAGTTATTTATCATTACAGGCATGAAGCTAGTCTCTATCTCTGGGAAGAAAAAAGGTTTATCTTGGTTAACCCGAAGTTAGCATTATGATATGGTCTTTCTAAGTTAGCCTAATAAATCTTCCAAAATATCTCAATTTTCTTCTAAGAAACATAGAAAATAGGTGGAGGAGTAGGCCTTTTGGCCTGTCGAGCCAACACTGCCATTCAATATGAACATGGCTGATCATCCAAAATCAGTACCCCATTCCGGCTTTTTCTCCATATGCCTTGATTCCTTTAGCCCCAAGAGCTAAAACTGACTCCAGCTGCTTGCTTGAAATTAGCAGGAAAGCATGGATAAGGCTGTTCGCTAAAACAGCCTACATAGTCTTTTTAACCCTTTCTGCCCAAGGAATCATTACTCAACATGTTGCAACTTATCCCTCTCCTTCCACTTCACCCCTTGCTTCCTTGGATTAATAGTGAAGAGAATTTAGCAAATCAGTCTAAATATTGCAAAGCAGACTAAATATTATGTTCAAGGGCATATTTAATGGTCCCTCTGTTGCAGGGTCAGTCTTCAATGACTGGGTTGGCTAGTCCTGGCTGGACGAATATCTTTGAGCACCCAAATTTAACCAGCAAGAGCATAGAAGATTATAAGCACTGGTATTACAAAAATTAACCCCTATACAATGGATGTCCCTAGTGACCCTACCCATTCTGTTGTCCATCCCTCTACAGAGCTTTCTGGAGGCTGGTGAAGCATCCCAGCTTCCTTTCGAATATGATCATTGATGTTGTTTATCTTTTCTGAGTTGTCCGGAATGTATGCACAACACTCTGCATGCAATTTTCTTTTTGTTCTTCATTGATTGGAATCACAATTGGCTCTGCATGGGGGTTCGCCACACCGGATATGCCACTCCCTACCCTCAAAGTCCATGCCCTGCCCCTTGCAAAACAAACTAGCCTGCCTCTCTGGCAAGTCAACATCCAATTTCTTCCTCTCTGATAGGGGATGTGGCAAAATATAGATTTTCCATCCTTTCCCTGCTCCCACTTGTCATCCTCCTCATTCCCAGAAGCCCCTGTCATCTTCAGGATAGGCGGAACCACAAGGCAATGGTCAGTTGTTATGCTCATCAATGGCCGGAGGAAGGACATTTAGTAGGCCATTTAAAGTATTGCATGGGGTGAGAAACATAACTTGTTGTTTTAGAAGGCCATTTATATGTTAACTGAGGCCAGTCATTTGTGGATAATAGGGGATGTAGTACCCCCAGTACATTCCATTCTCACCAGCACATTTTTTAATCTTGTTCCAGTGAAGTGGGTCCCATTGTCTGACTATGATTTCCCCTTTAGTGATGGGAATGCCTGACTGACATCGGTGGTGGGGAAGATGCTGGGGTAAATTATAAAAGATGATATAGCCACACATTTGGATAACAGTATCAGGATCAGTCCGAGTCAGTATGAATTTATGAAGGGGAAAACATGCTTGACTAATCTTCTGGAATCTTTTGAGGATGTAACCAGGAAAATGGACAAGGGAGCCAGTGGATGTAGTGTACCTGGACTTTTAAAGAGCATTTGATAAAGTCCCACATAGGAAATTAGTGGGCATAATTAGAGCACATGGTATAGGGGGTAGAGTGCTGACATGGATCGAAAATTGGTTGGCAGACAGGAAGCAAAGAGTAGAGCTTAACGGGTCCCTTCAGAATGGCAGGCAGTGACTAGTGGGGTACTGTAAGGATCGGTGTGGGACTGCAGCTATTTACAATATACATCAATGATTTGGATGAAGGGATTCAAAGTAACATTAGCAAATTTGCAGATGACACAAAGCAGGGTGGTAGTGTGAACTATGAAGAGAATGCTATGAGAATGCAGGGTGACTTGGACGGGTTGGGGGAGTAGACAGATGCATGGCAGATGAAGTTTAATGTGGATAAATGTGAGGTTATTCCACTTTGGTATAAAAAACATTTAGGCAAAATCAAATACACAGGACAAGGTGTTAAGAAGTCCCTTGTGCCACTAGGTGGGGAGCATTTCACAACATTTGTTGATTGTTGAGAGAGGTAGACGCTCAACATTGGGGGGGAAGGGGGGGGGATACTTATACGTATATCTTGGCCTGGGTAACCTTCAGGACAGTTGGGCACAGGACACATCATCAGTATAGCTTAATAGATTAATATCTAAATGGTGTCAAGTTGGGAAAAGAAGAAGTACAAAGGGATCTGGGGGGTCCTTATACATCAGTCTATGAAAGTAAGCAAGCAGGTACAGCAGGCAGTGAAGAAAGCGAATGGCATGTTGGCCTTCATATCAAGAGGAGTTGATTCCAGGAGGAAAGAGGTCCTTTTGCAGTTGTGCAGGGCCCTAGTGAGACCACACCTGGAGTATTGTGTGCAGTTTTGGTCCCCTAATTTGAGGAATTTGAAGATAGCGGAGTCAGGTGATATGGGGAGAAGGCAGGAACGGGGTACTGATTGGGGATGATCAGCCATGATCACATTGAATGGCGGTGGTGGCTCGAAGGGCCGAATGTCCTACTCCTGCACCTATTGTCTATTGATATAATTGCATCTGCATACCTTTCCCAAATGCCTGTTTATCAGGATCTGAATAATCATCCCCTTCCCCATATATCCCAGTCGCCAGTGCCTCCTTCCGCATGCTCTATATCCCCTCCTCCACCATACCCCACTACCTAGGATGATGGTCATCCCAATCTAATGGGAGGGGGATTTTTGTTTGACTGCTTTCTGTACCCTCTCGACCAAATACTGTAGGCATTTTGCACCACAGGTTTCCTAAACTGTATGTTAATGATGTGATGGCTACTCACATTCCCCAAATACCCCACCTTTTGGTTAGAGATGAGTGAGGCCCCAGCCAATGTCCCATAATCTCAACAGCCAAGTGGAGAGAGAATCTCCTGGCTTCTGATGGAACTGATCAGCCTTTGCCAGCAATTCCTTCGGTGAGCAGGTACTATATTCTTCCCATCTCCCACTGCTCAGAGCCTATGTCACTGGATATTTCCCTGGTGGTATACACCTAGCTTGGACCACAGTATATGGGAGAGAGGGCCAGTCTGTGGTCTGGTCGTGAGATCCCGACAATCATCATCATTGTGTCAAATATTCCTGTCCCATGTGTTGGGATCCCACCCCTTCCTTAACATAGGCCAGACCTTTATAGAGTCCGCTCTCCAAAAATGTTTATGTGTGACCTTCTCACGATGGATCTGTGTCAACTTACACGCCATTTTCACCCCCTGTTCTTCTGGTGTAATCTAACTTATTTTGTACTATTTCTGTTACTTCACCCAGTCATACACATCTCTGCTTTGATTCCTCCAGTTCCCTTCTTAAGTTATCTATTTTTTTCTTTATCCTCTTCTCGCTGCTGAATTACCTTGACATACTTTCCTCTTTACTCCCTTTTTCCTTTAATAGTCTGCTTCCCTGAGTATGTGTGCTAGATTAAACCCCATGTTTTTTCTCTTCCCACACACTCCGGACTCTGCCAATACATTGGCAAGGGATCCAAGTTTCTCAGTGTTGTCTGTCCAGCAGTATTATTCTGACCTCCGGTAAATCAGGTTTCAGTTTCCGAAACATCATCAGTCAAAACAAGATCTCGCCGACTACACCAAAATGTAATGGTACACATACAACACTTACTCTCGTGTTTCTGCCTGTGACTATTTGGTTTCAGAATCAGAGACCACACAAACACTGTGGACACAGCATGTATACTTAATAACTTATACTTACTGTATGCCAGCTGGACCTCCGTTTGTGGTAGCACTGTTTGCAGCATGGTTATCAGTTTTCCCTTGGTACTTGTCATGACACTGTCCAAGGAGGAAGTCCTGTAAGCTGTGTGTAACAAGCATTTTGATACATAAAAGCTCGAGCTTCAAACCTGATCTGTGAACAACAGTGAAATTTTATTTTCAAATTAGCAATCCTCCTTAGTGTCATATAGAGTTATTTGCCTCCAGGCACTGAGCTAGTCTTTGATGTGTCCGGGAAGACAAAAGTTCATCTAGTGACCCCGCAGGTGACCTCATGATTTTTTGATCCTTCTAAATTAGCCTAAGAATTCTTACAAAATATCTAATTGTTCTTCTAACCAACTGCTTGCTTGAATGCAATGCTGATTGTGGATGATCAGCCATGATCACATTGAATGGCAGTGCTGACTCGAAGGGCCAAATGGCCTACTCCTGCACCTATTGCATATTGTCTATTATCTATTGTTAATTTAGCAGAAAAAGATGCATATGACTGTTTGCTGAACAACTTCCACTTTAGCTGACAGTCGGTTTAACCCTTTCTGTCTAAGGAATCATGACTCAACATGTTACAACCCAAGCCTCTCCAAAAATGCATGCATAGCTGGGGCCCATGCGAGTGCCCATGGCTACACCGTTAACTTGAAGTAAGTGAGACGTGTCAAAAGGGAAGTTATTCAGAGTGAAGGCAAGTTCTGCCAGGCAGATAAGAGTGTTAGAAGTGAATAATTGATTGGATTTCTATTCAAGGAAGAACCAAAGTGCCTTGCGAATTTCCTGGTGGGGGATGGAGATGTAAAAGGACTGGACATTCATTATAAAGATGAGGAAATGTGAGAGCTTGAAGTGTTAGTGAGGTGTGTTGGATATAATTTAAAAAAAGGCTGGACAAGGGGGATATAATGAAATCAAGGTATTAGGAGACGAGTTTGGAGGAGCAGGAGCAAGAACAGGAGTAGGAGCAGGCAGAAACAATAGGTCTGTCATAGCAGTCTGTCTTTGGAGTTTGGGAAGGAGGTCGAAGCAGGCAGTGTGGGGCTGGGGAACCATAAGTTTGGAACCCATGGAGGGGAAGATCACAATAAAAACATTGATTAATTTTCTGTCCTTGTTGCTGGCTTAACATGCAAAAAACTGGGTAGACATACCATTTTCTTGACAAATCCATGTCACTTGTTAATCTATCCCTTTCTAAATGAAGGTTTATGGTGTTGATTCTGATAATTTGCCCATCACAGATGTTAAATTAATTAGTTAATTTAATTTCATTCCCATCCTTTCCTTCCCTTCAACTGAAAACCTATTTGTATTTCTTTCCTTCCCAATTCTAATGGAGGTCACCAACCCAAAGCATTGACTGTTTCTCTTTCCACAGATGCTGCCTAATTTGCTAAGTTTTTTCTAGCATTTCTGTTTTTGTTTCAGATTTCTAGCATCTCCATTTTGTTTTTACAATTTATGCCTGCATCTGTTTTAAAATAATGATACAATGGTAGGAGTCCTCCAACTCTTTTGCACTTCTGTAGCTACAAATGATTGAAAAATAGTAGTCAGAGACATCAAATGATATTCTAGTCCTGGTCATTTATCCACTTACGCAATTACGTTTACACCGTTTATCACATTCAATATTTCCTTCTGATTTACCTCAATAACAATATCAGAATATCAATATCTCTCATTTACAAAGACATCCTTTAGTTTTGAATATTGGCTGTCTTTTTGGTTCCTTCATTATCCTCTTGCACTTTTAAAGCAATCTTGAATTTTTTATAAAGCATTTTGTATTCTAGATGGATGTTTTGGATGTTTTGTGTAGTTCAGCTCATTTTATTTGAGTTATTAATTGTTTTAACCTCCCTTCAATGATGCATAAAAGGAATATGCACCCATGATGACTCAAAATGTGTTTTTTCCATTCAAGCTCCTAATGACCACACTTTAACCAAGCATTTTTATATACTGACCTTCCTGATATGCATATGCTCACGGATCACATTCACAATTTATCCCTCTTAACATTTATATTGCCTTTTTCTGAAATGTCCTCAGCAGATGTTTCCGAGCACTAACCCTACTTTAACCCGATTTACTAGTTTTTTTTACGGCTATGGTCTGCAGAAAACATGATCTTATAAAGGTGCCATTTGTTAGACTATTCCTTCACAAAAGTATGGAGACTGTTTTTATCTCAATAACGGGATTATTCAGAAATAAGCAATGCTAACTTGAGATGGGATTTTAAAGAGATTTCTTAACTGATACCTGACCATTTTGTCCTTTGGTGTCCTAAGGAAAAACAAGCTGCTTTGTGTGCTTTCCCAGTTACTGTTGTTCTCATGGGTTCTACTTTCCAATTAGCTCCCTTTCCCCATCACCGTTCAAAGTTGAAGGACAGGTAACCAGTAACATTGGGTTGCCTGCCATCATGGTGGAATAGATCCAAATTTAATTATTATTATTATTTTTTTAATATGGCATGTTGAACATCCTCACCACGCAGCATTGGACTAGATATGTACAACACAAGAGGTGATGGCTTAGCAGTAAGACAGAGCACTTATATACATGATTAATTTTCAAGATCCTGGTACAATCTGTGGGTTCCAATCAGTGTCATTGTTATGAAGTAGGGAAACCACATGGCTCCCTTCCTCAACAGGCTGACACTGTTACACATGGATAAACACAAGATGTCAATACAAACAGATACAGCACGGTAAGCAAAGTGAAATAAAACAGAGTAGTGGAAATACTCAGCAACTTAGACAGCATCTATGTTGAGAGAAATAGTTAACATTTCAATTCAAAAACCCTTCATTAAGATACATGTACCATTCCATGGTCCATAGAGCAGAGTCTGATAGAGCTCCAGGGGCTAGCTGAATCAAGGGATATGGCAGGCAGGCACGGGTTACTGATTGTGGATGATCAGCCATGATCACCATGAATGGCGGTGCTGGCTCGAAGGGCCAAATGGCCTCCTCCTGCACCTATTTTCTATGTTTCCTTAATTCTAATTCTTATTTTGCTATTGATTCATTTTGGAATAAACTATTGATTTATTTAGTGGTGCTTGCTCATTACACATTGTAGTGTTTTCATATTGGATAATAAATTTCAGGCAATTGCCATTTTCACAAATCGATGGATGTTTTGTGATTTCTTAATCCTATTATTTTTTAACATTAAAAATATTTTTGTATTGTGAAAATGTGAAATATGTATCCTATTTGGTAGTGGTATTGATATTGGTTTATTGTTGTTGCATATACCAAGATAGAGGGCAAAGTTTTGTTTTGCATGCTCTCCAGGCAAATCCTAACTTACATGAGTACAATTAATCTATACACAGATAGTGTGCAGGAAGGAATTGCATATGCTGGATTAAACTGAAGATGGACACAAAATGCTGGAGTATCTCAGCGGGACAGGTAGCATCTCTGGAGAGAAGAATGGGTGATGTTTCAGAGCACTGGGAAGGGGGATGGATGGAGAGAAAGGGAAAGCAAGGGTGTCGGAGAACTAGGAAGGGGGAGGGATGGAGAGAGGTGGAAAGCATGGGTTTCCTCCCCCTTCCTAGTTCTCTGACCAGTCTGACTATCTCCGAGTACATTATATCTCTGTTTGCTTTGTTGTTAACTTGTCCCAGCTAGCAATGATCTATGCTACATTTTCCTCGATCTACATCCCCTTTATCCTGGTTTCACACCTTACACTTCATTATTAATGTATATCCCTCTCCCCTGACAGCAGCCTGAAGGAGGGTCTCGACCCGAAACGTCGCCCATTCCTTCTCTCCAGGGATGCTGCATTTTGTGTCTATCCCATGACAGGTAGTAGGGACATCATTAAATATTCTATGTCTAGGAAGCAGGCTTTCACCAAGACCACTACGTCTGAGCAGCACAAAGTGTTGATTAGAAAGCAGACTTCATCCTTGCCCAAGGACATCACTTAGTCCATCTGGTGAATTGAGAAGCTCTTGTGTTGTACAGCACAGGCAGGTAAACCATGCATTTCTGAGCTGATCCATGCAAGGTTTATGAGGTAAATTATGTTACCTCACCACAGCAAAAATATAATGAACACGTGTAGTTATTTTGGGTCAAATGAAGATTAACTAGATCAAATTTAAACATGAGAAAAATGGTATAGAAAAGTGAAAGGAGTCTATCAAAAACATCTACTAGAGGCACTGCTTAGAAGGCAGCATCTATTATCAGGGATACAACCATTCAGGCCATGCCCTCTTTTTGCTGTTACCATTGGGTAGGAGGTATAAATGTCTGAAGTCCCACACCACGAGGTTCAGGAACAGCTACTTTCTTACAATTATCAACCAATCCACACAACCTTAATTCTTCTCAGCAATGAGACACCTCAAACCACTTTTTTTGCATCACCATAGGGTTGTTTTCTAACTGTGCATTGCACTGATGTCTTATTTTTGAATCCATTTTTATTTGTTTGCAAGATGTATGTAAGATTTACGTATGTTTTTTTGGATAATATCTGAATCTATGTGCCTGCGATGCTGTTAGAGGCAAGATTTTCATTGTTTCCTTTACCTCATTGTATTTGTGCATGTGACAATAAACTTGATCTGACCTGACTTGAAAGGTGAATAAAGGAAATTAAGTGGAGAAGTAGCATAACAACTTAAAGATGGTAGACACAAAATGCTGGAGTAACTCAGCGGGACAGGCAGCATCTCTGGAGTGAAGGAATGGGTGATGTTTCGGGTCGAGACCCTTCTTCTGACCAGAGGAGTGGCGGGACTGAGGTAGAATGTAGTCAGAGACAGTAAGACTGGTGGGAGAACTGGAAAGGGGGAGGGGATGGAGAGAGAGGGACAGCAAGGGCTACTTGAAATTAGAGAAGACAATGTTCATACCGTTGGGGTGTAAGCTACCCAAGAGAAATATGAGGTGCTGTTCTTCCAATTTGCACTGGGCCTCACTCTGACAATGGAGGAGGCCCAGGACAGAAAGGTCAGATTGGGAATGGGAGGCGGAGTTAAAGTGCTGAGCAACTGGGATATCAGGTAGGTTAAGCTGTAGTGAGCAGAGGTTAAACGATCACCGAGCCTGCGCTTGGTCTCGCCGATATACGGGAGTTAACACCTGGAACAGGATGTAGATGAGGTTGGAGGAGGTGCAAGTGAACCTCTGCCTCACCTGAAAAGACTGTTGGGGTCCTTGAATGGAGTCGAGGGAGGAGGTAAAGGGACAGGTGTTGTACCTCCTCCGGTTGCAGGGATAGTATCTGTGGATGGGGTGGTTTGGGTGGGAAGGGACGAGTTGACCAGGGACTTGCGGAGGGAATGATCTCTGCGGAAAGCAGAAAGGGGTGGAGATGGGAAGATGTGGCCAGTTGTGGGATCCCGATGGAGGTGGCGAAAATGTTTGAGGCTGTATGCGACGGCTGATGGGGTGGAAGGTGAGGACAAGGGGGGCCTGTCTTTGTTCCGAATGGGGTTTCTCTGCGGAAAGCAGAAAGGGGTGGAGATGGGAAGCTGCTAACTATTTAAAGATTCTTTGCTATTTTCGTTGCTGATAAATGTGATGTGCCCTATAATTTTGTTTGCAGTGTGCTGCAGAGCATTCTTGCACTTTCTAGCTGTATATTCAGATAAGTAATTTTTTATCTTTTATAATTTCAGTAGTACACTACTGAAGTAGTGATCTGTATATAATGGTCCATTTACCTTTTTGTTCCTGAATACAACTGATTCAATACAAGCAGCGTAAGAGGAAGACATGCCAGCGTTGAAAAGTCACTGACCATTCTGGTCAGTTTCAGCCCATATCGTGGACCTCTGTGGTCTAAAACGGCACTGACATTTACTACATGCCAGAAGAATCAGGCATGTAGTAAATCTCTTAAATTACCATGTATGTATGGGGTCTAAAGCATGTTCCTGTTGCAGTTATACGTTATCTCTCTTGAAATCTATATCAATATTGTAGGCTCTTTCAACTTAGAATATGTGGGTTGCCTCTTACATAAGGTACTTTTGTGAAGGTCAACATCATTGAAATTCTGAGCACATACCCTCATTATTACATTATTTTATCAGATGAAGCTAATACACTATTGCGGCATGTGATTAATACAACTATAGTTAGGTTCAGTAACCCTTTATATAATTTTTTGTCTTTTACTTCAAAATCCCTGAGGGCATAGTTATATAAAATATTTTTCCTTACAAGAAATGATCAAGGCAGTGCAGAAAGATGTATTTAAATGTAATCAGAAATATTCAACATGCATTTGGAAATGATTGAATTGAAGATTTAGGAGAAAATATTTGTGTAATATATGGAATTTCTAAATTAATTTGAAACAGGTGATATGTTGAACAAATTAGTTTTACAGATTGTGCTGGGAGTGAAAGCAGTGAGTGTGCTGTCCTGCACATATTGCTGTTGCTGCAGTTTCCTTGGCAATGTCATTGACTGCAACATAGGTCACACGTCCACGCTCAGTAAACAGGTGTAAGGTTCTGATATAAAGTTAACTAAGCTTGGCAAAAGCTTTTAACAGTCTGCTTGTATTTATCACCTGGCTGTCCACTTCAGTACCCAGAACTATTTAAATATTCTGCAGTATTTGGGCATTTTACTCACATAATCCATTAGCTGCTGCAAAACCCCAACATTGTCCGGTGAAACTGAAATTCTCCACTTTATGCTTGTATCAAAAATCTTTCACATTCTTAGTTGAAATTGGTATGGATTAATAAAGGTTGCAGATGTGTATCACTTTATAGCCAACACACCTCTTCAGGCAAATGGGTTGCAAAGTCAAATTGAGTATCTTCTTGAATTAATAATATTGACCTGATCACTCAGTCAGAGCAATGATAGGGGGCACTGTCCTGTATGGTATGGCCGTCAGGCTGCAGCTGTTTGTTTTTCACACTTTTCTTTATTTTTAGTGAGTTAAAGTGTTTTGTTTTTGGAGTTGTATTTTGTTTTTGGAGTTCTTTTTTATGTGGGGGGTGGGGGGGGGGGGGGTAAGGGGGAAACTACTTTTCAGGGTCCCTATGTGGTCGGAGAGGCAGCTTTTCTCCGGGCTTCAATTTCGACCCGTCTTCACGGCCTACCAGCGAGTCTGGAGCGGCGTTTCCTGAGGAGACTGCCCAGAACCTCGGCTTCGGCAGTGGCGCAGCGCTGGAGCGCTGTTGCGGAGCGGGCGATGCCTTGCCTGGGTCGCCGTGCTGGAGCTCCGGTGTGCTGAAGACTGCCGACAAAAAACATCGCGGAGCTGCGAGTCTGTGTAGCGGCCAGCTGCGGGCGGCGGCGCTGACTTCAACATCGCGAGCCAGTGGGGCAGCTCCATTCAGCACGGCCTTGTTGGCTTTGGAAGCCGCGGACTCCGGTAAGGAAGCGGCCGTTCCAGGTGTCCCAAGCCGCTGAGAGGATTCTCACGACGCTGGAGCACTATCACCCGGCGAGAATGGCCTGGAACATTGGGCCTCCATGAAGGCGACTGCAGAGGCCCAAGAGGCCTGACTCTGGGTGCACATGGGATGGGGACTGGACATTGTGCCTTCCCTCATAATGTGAACCATTGTGGGGGGATGCTTTTTATGTTTAAATCTCTTTATTAGTGTTATGTCTGTATTCTTTTTTATGTTCTGCATTGGCAAGAAACATTTCACTACATCAATTGGTGTATGTGACCAATAAAATAACCTTTGAACCTTTGAACCTTTGACTTGAGTATGATCAGAAGAATCATTTCATTGCCATTTCGCAATAAAATATTCAAAAGCAGCAATTGTATCAACAGCCACACTTCTTTGTGAATGAACTGTCACCTGAGGTAAAGATATCTAAGCCAATGTGACTCTGTGGTTAGTTCATAGAGTTCACCGAGTGAATAACTGAGTCAAGCAAAGATCTGGGATTGATGCCCAATTGATGTAACTTTGAACATGCAAACTCAAAAGTTATAAGTTATGGGATTTGTAAGTTTGGCCAACAGAGCAAAATACCATAGCCCAGTGGACAGGAAGGCAGGTAAAAGGCGCAAAGTGGTGCTGGTAACCATGAGATAATGTATCCCAGGAAACAAAGCAGGAAATTTAAATATGAAGCCTATGAAAAGATGCTGAAAATTTTAGAGAAGCATGGAGATTGAAAGTGCTGGAATGATGTAAAGCTACAAAATATCCAACAATTACATTTTCAGACAGGCAATACAAAAACAATCTCTATCTGAAAGGATGAGTTGAATAGGTTTGTGTGCCTCAGTGTTGAGCATTTTAAAGCTTCTACTGAGATAATGATGAAGCCGTGCACTATCATTATGAAGAGATACCTGAGCTGCTGGGATATTCAACTAAATTCAAAAGATAGTTAGATAGAGCTCTTAGGGCTAACAGAATCAAGCAGTATGGGGAGAAAGCAGGAAAAGGGGACTGATTGTGGATGATCACAGCCATGATCACATTGAATGGTGGTGCTGGCTCGAAGGACCGAATAGCCTACTCCTGCACCTGTAGTCTATGTATCTATGTTACATGGGATTTAATAGGGGGGTTTAAATGGATGTTAATCTTTGATAATATGAAATGGAAACACAATTTTACTTCGGAGTCACGTGAGTTACTATGTGAAGTACCCCGACTGCCCGCAGAGCACGTCATTACGACGCTCGCATTGCGAAGCACCGGTCTGGCAGGCACATCGCTCCTGCCAGAGGTAAGTTTAAACTCCAGGTAAGTTGTATTTCTTACCTGTTTTTTGATGTTCTGCAGGAACCTTTTCGTCCACAGAGGTTCCTGCCGGGTGCTTCGTGGGTGCAGACGACGAACCAGCTGCGGGCTGTGGGGAGGACCCCGGTCCTACTGCGGAAGCGGGCAGCTGCAGAATAGTTGGGCTCGTGGAGTTCAGTCACTACCGTCAGTGACTTCTCAACGCTGGGTTCCCGAGGAGGGGAACTGCAGCAGCAGTGCCGTTTTAGACCGCAGAGGCCCACGACATGGGCTGAAACTGACCTGAATGGTCAGTGACTTTTCAACGCTGGGTTCCCGGGGAGGGGGACTCCAGCAGAAGTGCGGTTTTAAACCACAGTGACCCACGATATGGGGCTGAAACTGACCAGAACGGTCAGCCCTGGTGCCGTGGGGGTTCCCTTGGTAAGGCACACAGACGCTAGGTTTCCCCGGGGAGGAGAAACCCAGCAGCAATGCGGTGTCCAGACCACAGTAGTTATAGGATAGGGTGGGGGAACCAACCAATATGGTCAGGCCTGATGCCGGGAGGTTTCCCCTCCGGGTATGAAAAACATTTTAGGTTGACCAGGATGGAGCCCTTGTGGAAAGGAGGCTCCACCTAGATACACCCCAACTACGTGAGTTGTGACAGTGCCGGGCATAAGAGTGCGCCTGAGCCAGCAGCATCTTTTTTGCACAGGGCTGCATTAGGAGATGTTGATTCGAGGTAATGATAGAAACATAGAAAAATAGGTGCAGGAGTAGGCCATTCGGCCCTTCGAGCCTGCACCGCCATTCAATGTGATCAAGGCTGATCATGCAAATCTGTATCCCGTACTTGCCTTCTCTCCATATCCCCTGATCCCTTTAGCCACAAGTGCCACATCTAATGCCCCCTTAAATGTAGCCAATGAACTGGCTTCAACTACCTTCTGTGGCAGAGAATTCCAGAGACTCACCACTCTCTGTGTAAAGAATGTTTTCCTCATCTCGGTCCTAAAGGAATTCTCCCTTATCCTTAGACTGTGACCCCTTGTTCTGGACTCCCCCAACATCGGGAACAATCTTCCAGCATCTAGCTTGTCCAACCCCTTAAGAATTTTGTAAGTTTCTATATGGTCCCACCTCAATCTTCTAAATTCCAGCGAGTACAAGCCGAGTCTATCCAGTCTTTCCTCATATGAAAGTCCTGACATCCCAGGAATCAGTCTGGTGAATCTTCTCTGTACCCCCTCTATGGCAAGATTGTCTTTCCTCAGATTTGGAGACCAAAACTGTACGCAATACGCCAGGTGTGGCCTCACCAAAACCCTGTACAACTGCAGTAGAACCTCCCTGCTCCTATTCTCAAATCCTTTCGCTATGAATGCTATAGGTAAGCCTGAGCCAGCAGCACCTATTCCACAGGGCTGCTTTATGGGATGCCGAATCTATGGCAATACCAGGCATATGGATAAGCCCGAGTCAGCAGCACCTATTGCACAGTGCTGCTTGACGGGAAGCCATCCACAAGGATGAGCCCGAGCCAGCAGTACCTATTGTACAGGGTTGCTTTATTGGATGCCGAGTCTATGGCGATGCCGGGCATATGAGTGAGCTCGAGCCAGCAGCGCCTATTCAACAGGGCTGCTTTATGAGATACCCAGTGATGGCAGCGTTGGCCTATGGGAGAGGCCACATTAGCAGCACCTTGTACCAGGGCTGCTTTATATTGCGGCCGAGGCTATGGCAGCACCGGCATATGGGAGAGCCACGCTAGCAGCACCTTGTAGCAGGGCTGTTTAATGTAGGCAGCAACATCTGCAGAAGGGCTGCATAATGTTTCCCTCATGGAAGAGGTGAGCTTCCCGGGGCAGTTTGTTTTTACACTGAAGTTCTATAGCAAGGGATAAGATTTACACTTGGTTGAACAATACAAATGATCGAGACATTCGTCATCAATTTAGCATTCTAAGCAGGCTGTAATTGGGCCGGAATTGTATTTTGGTAAGCGCAGTACTTTGACATGGGTTAGTTTCAAGATAGGTGCAAAAATATGGGCAGACTTGCCTTTCAAATAAGGTCAGAATTATGGCTAGAATTGTTTTAGACAAATTAAAATTAGCAGACAGGTTCATTGTTATGTTCAGGTTGTCTTACAAAGCAGGCTCGGGAATCAGGCCAGAGCTGTCGTTCAAGGCTGATACAGCCCTGCCTGTTCACTATGAAAGATGGCTGATTAACAACTGGAGTCATAGTGGTGCCCATTTACAGTATCATTGGATATATGTGGTGGAGGCATTGCTGTGATGTGGCAATATAATAGTATAATCCACTGTTTCAGTCTCAAACCATGTTTGAGAAATTGGGCTCCTCTATTCAATTCAAATTAAGTTGTTATCAAATAGACTTGTTGGAGATGTTCCAGAGAGCATACCCCAACACATAAAAGCCAATGGATTAGTATTAGTCTGATGCTGGGTCCATGGCAGTGCCGGCCAATTTGGGAGGCCGCGCCAGCTGCGCCTTGTAGTAGGGCTGTTTATTGGCTTCCTCATGAAGGAGGAGAGCATACCGAGTCTGATGGTATAGCCGTGAACATACCCAAAGGGATAGAAACATAGAAAATAGTAAGATTAAATGAGAACTTACCAGTTCGAAGGTTGATCTTTTTTTTATGAGGAGTTGCTATGAGGGATTTCGTGAAGAACCCGCCAGCACGCATGCGCGACATTCTTCAAAGTAGCGGTGTGGAATCACAGAAACAACAACAGAGAAATGACTTGGTATAGTAAGATTGAAGAGACTCTAATTACCAGTTGATTTATGATCGAGGGTTGGGAGCGGAGGGCACGAAATCCCTCATCGCAACTCCTCATAAAATAAAGATCAACCTTCGAACTGGTAAGTTCTCGTTTAATCTTACTATTTCATTTCGTAATCACGTGAGTGATTTCGTGAAGACTTCAAAGCTCTGTGATTCCATGCCTGGACCACGTCCATGCTGTCACACACCACTTATAAGGATGGATAGGAGTAATCAACTTTCCAGACTGCTTGTACTGAAAAATAAGAACAATATTTGTTAACAACAAAAGAAAAAAACCCTCACTCGGGGACATCTCCACGTTTTTGACCTGCATTCAGCACGGCCTCTGCGAACTGTAGAGGAGCGAAAACAGGTTTATTGTACAACCGCTGGAAGGTGGCTTCATTCGCCATCCTGCTGTGGCAAGAATATGGTCCATGGGCACCTCCATGACCCTTGCCGCCGACGTTGATGCAGCCCTGGTGAAATGGGATTTGAAGACATTAGTGTCAATACGTGACTTACCCAAGACGATCCTGAGCCACCTGGATATCGTCTGGACTGTCACTCTATGGTGAGGTTTCTTGTGGGTGATGAGCAAGTATTTCTCCATTCCCCTCAGTTTTCTCGTCACTTTCACATAGTGACGGATATGGGTGGCTAAACATAGCCTTGCATCAGCGGGGTATGCCGGGAACTTCAGCTGCAGCCCTGTGAACTCAGGTCTATGCTGCTTGAGTAATTCATCTATGAAGAAGATTACTTCCGCAGGGGTAGAGATCATCCTGTCGATCCGGACCTTGTGGAGTGTCTGTACCCTCTGCGCTGAAGTCAGTGCCAGTAACATCACCAGCTTCAGGGTGAGTTTGTCCAGCTCAAGCCCCTCCATGGGTGACCACGTACTGAGCAGGGTTAATACCTTCCCGATATCCCAGGTGATGTTATAACGTGGTCTGGGCGGATTGGAATTGAATATTCCCCGCATGAGCCTGGACACCAGCCTGTCGGATCCTACCTCAATATTGAGGTAGAATGACAGCGCACTCCTGGCGCTGTTGATGGCATTGTAGCTCAGATGTTCATCATGGTGCAACCCCGCCAGGAATTCCAATACGTCGGTTATGGTTACAGCGTTGTATGCAATGTGGGAGCGGCCGCAGTAGGTTTCCCATTTCCGGATGTGTGTGAGATATTGCCGCCTGGTGGACTCCCGGCATGACGCTCCGATGGTATCCATGGTTCTAGATGATAGGCCATACCGCAGTAATGGCCTGTGCAGAACCTTCAAGCCTACAAGTTTAGATGACTGTGGCAGGGATGTGGTTCCCCTGACACAGGGTTTGTTACCAATTGTGGGTAATCCTCAGAGAGGACCCAAGGTTGACTGATCATATCAAGGACCACCGGATACCATTGCTGCGTAGGCCAGTCGGGTATGATAAGAATGCCCTTAGCAGCATCTGTCTGGATTTTCCGCAACACCCAACTGATGAAGCAAAATGGAGGAAATGCATAGAAACCCATTTCCCCCAGTCCAGCGAGAACGCATCTATCGCCATTGCCCCAGGATCTGGTTCCCACGAAACGTATGTTGGTACCTGATGGTTCAACCGTGATGCAAAGAGGTCGATATCCGGTTCACCAAATTTAGCTGTAATTTTAGCGGATATTTGGGGATTCAACATCCACTCGATGTTGTCATTGAATTTGCGTGACCTGGTGTCCGCCACTGTATTGAGCTCACCTGGTAAATAGGTAGCTGAAATCCAAATATTCCATCGAACACACCAGAGCCAAATTGTATTTGCCAATTCATCACATGAAATTGACCTGGTACCGCCCATATGGTTTAGATATGCCACCGCAGTGGTATAATCTATTTGGAGACGGACATGAGCATCAGTAAGGTTAGAACAATAAGCTCAAAGTCCGTGAAATGCTCCTAGCATCTCCAAATAGTTTATCCCTTGTGACAACAACAGGATAGATTCAAGGGTGTCCCATCTGCCCCCACAACTAGAGTAGTTGTCCGTAGCTCCCCAGCCATGGGAGCTTGCGTCTGTTTGTAAGTATACCATCGGATTGGGCAAAATGATGGGTTTAAGTGAGTCATAAATATTGTCAATCCACCATTGTAACTCAATCTGTGCCTTGAGAGGCAGCTGCATTGGTCTATCGAAATGTCCAGCATTCAGTTTAAACGCTGAGATCTTGGCTCTCTGCAAATTTTGATAATGCAAAGGTCCGCATTGGGCAGTTGGAAAAAGTACTACAATCTTACCAATCACCTTAGTAGTTTGTCTAATTGATGGTATACTGGCCCAGACTAGATCCTACATACTTGGGTGACATCCCCAACCTAGTTAGTTTGTATGGTGGCCCTCATGCGATTGGAATCCACCGTAAACCCCAGATAATCCATGACCTGTGAAGGGCAGGACTTTGATTTATCTGAATGGATAATGAACCCCATTTCCTGAACAATTTCCACGGTGGCTGAAACTGCCAGTTCCGCTGATTCCCAATAATTAGGATATCACCTAGATAGGCCATCACTATGTGATTTTGTCTCCTTAGTGTAGCCAGTATTGGTTTGAGCAATTTAGTAAATAATCTAGGGCTGTGTAAGCCCATTTGGCAAAGCTCTGTATTGCCAGTGCGGATCCATCCAGTAAATTGCAAGAACTTCCTGTGGTGTTTCTGAATGGATACTGAATAGCATGCATCTTTTAAATCAATGCATGCCACAAAGCAGCCCTCAGAACCCAATAACTTGGCTGTTTCGAACGTTTCCATTTTGAAATGAGTATATTTTACAAAAGTATTCAAATGGGTCAGATCAAAAAATAACCCGCCATCCTCCATCCCTCTTGGTTTTTGTAATTACGTTGGATACAAATTCAATTGGTTCGTGTATAGTTCTTGCTATCCCTTTCCCTTGTAGCCTTAACATTTCAGCATAGCCTACTGCCGCTTCTTTGCTGGACAGTGTAAATTTCCGATCTGGCATATGCTGGGATGGAGGGATTTTACCATTGATGAATTCAATCTCATGGCCTTGAATACTTTGTAAGATAAACTCATCAGAAGTGATGGTTCCGCATGCCTCCGGAAAGAGCCGTAGTCTCCCACCAACATGTGAAGTTAAACATGCAGGTGCACGAAATCCAGACCGCCTTTCCTTCATGGGTATCAGCGGTCCTTGATATGTTTGGTCGGATGTGGAGGTGCTGGGTTGAGCTGATAATGCGGCGCCGGCATTTTCCATGCTGGCCGCTGGGGACCTAGCCCTAAAAGGCCTAGGTTGTTGAGGCTGCTGAAATTGAGGCGGAGCTGGAGCGTAGGTCCTGCTGGTCTAACGGCAGGGCCTCATGGCCTGGAAAATGGCACTTCCCTGGCCTGCTGCCTGATCGAGATATGTGACCGCATGAATCCCACCGTCTTAGCGTGGTCATCCAGCTCTTTGACCCTCTTCGGGAGGTCTTCCCCGAACAACTGTCTGAGTGGCGGCGTAGGAGGTGCTTTGCATAACCCCGCAAATTTTGGGTTCAGCGTGGGTTTGATGACGCTCTTTCTGAAGGCGTTTATCTCATACTGTGTGGTACACAATAGAGCCAGAGCATCCTCCTGCTTGGTGCTCAGATCCTCCCCGTCCACCGACCGCACAAACGCGGTAATCCCAGCAGTGAGCAGCTTCAGGATCCGCTGGAGCTTCATCTCCTGGGTCCTGATCCTTGGGCTGATGTTGTCCCAGATTGGCGTATTGACTATGGGCACGTTGAGAGAGTTGCAGTTTGCTGGGCTTTGTGCCTGTTTTATGGCCTCCGACAGGACCTCCTCCTGGAGCTGATGGTTGGTCAGGAAGTCCACGGTTGCAGCCAGTTTGGGGTTGAGGGGTAGTCCCGATGTCTCTGATAATGCAAATTTTGTCGCTACATCGAGGAGTTCTTCCTGAGGGGCCTCCGATGTAGCTGGTGTATGGCCCAAAATGTCCTCATCCTCTGGCTGCCTCAGGCTGCCTGCTGATGATGGTGATGTCTCCCTGTGCCCACTGGAGCTGGATGCTTCCTGCCTCTGATTTCCGTTGCAGGAAGAATTCCAACATCCGCTCCATCCGGTCAATACGCCCTTCGCCCTTAGACTCGGGCGGTCGGAGTCCTCATGTTCTGCGGAATTGCTGAGGCTCCGGTCATCGGCCCGCACCTCGTCGAGGTGAACCCGGTGACGGAAGCTGTCGCTACCAGCCGCCGCAGCGAAGCTGAGCGATTCCCGCGCGGATATACGCTCAAACGCCTCCTTGGCGGAGCTCGATCCCGCTGCCTCGGAGGGCAAACGCGATGAGTGGTCGGCACCCAACGCCTCGGCGTGGTGACCCGACGTCCGCGCGGGCTTGCCGACTGCCCTAATCCAGGGCCTAGACGGCGTACGGTCCCGTCCTCCCATCCACGGGGGACTCGGTGACCGTGGCAGGACTCCACCCGAGTGACTCTTCCTAGTCTTGGTGGTTGGGGAGTCGACACTGGTCCTTCCAGGTCTCCCAGTGGACTTGAGTCCCGCCATTTCACCAGTCCGCAGTCTAGCGGCAGGTGATACCTTTGCCACTAAAGGGCTAGGTTTACGGGCTCCATCCCTCCCTCTCTCTCCTCCGAGGGCTCAGGGAGAAGGGCCGTGCAGCAGCACGCGAGTGCTTGCCCAGGTCGACCAACGAGCCCGTTGGTGACAGATATGGAGCCAGGCCCAGCCTGCTCCGGCGCTGCACCGAAGTCCTGCTCTGCGGACCCCCGCTAGAGCTGCGGTGTATCGGTGGGTCGGGTCCTGTGACGACAGGGCTCCCCGACTCCCGCGCCTATTTCCCGGCCCGACTCACAGGTGCAGCCGTTGAGGAGGGCTCCGGGATAAGTGGCCGGCGACTCCTACGGATGTCCTGGCCCTTACTCCTTCCATGTTCCTGTTTGGAGAGAAATCCCTCGCCACAACAGGAACACCAACTCTAGGGTGCTTAGCCTTATCCGAGTCGGCCCTCTGAAGGGCTGGTGGGGAGCCGCGCTTCCCTCCAGCCGTCGGCAGCAATGCGTTGCGACGATATGTCGTGCATGCATGCTGGCGGGTTCTTCACGAAGTCACTCACATGACTCCGAAATGAAATAGGTGCAGGAGTAGGCCATTCGAACTTTCGGGCCTGCACCGCCATTCAATGTGATCATGGCTGATCATCCAACTCAGTATCCTGTACTGCCTTCTCTCCATACCCCCGATCCCTTTAGCCACATGGGCCACATCTAACTCCCACTTAAATATAGCCAATGAACTGGCTTCAACTACCTTCTGTGGCAGAGAATTCCAGAGATTCACCACTTTCTGTGTGAAAAATGTTTTCCTTATCTCGGTACTAAAGGAATTCCTCCTTATCCTTAGACTGTGACCCCTTGTTTTGGACCTCCCCAACATCGGGAACAATCTTCCTGCATCTAGCCTGTCCAACCCCTTAAGAATTTTGTAAGTTTCTATAAGATCCCCCCTCAGTCTTCTAACTTCTAGCGAGTACAAGCCGAGTCTATCCAGTCTTTCCTCATATGAAAGTCCTGACATCCCAGGAATCAGTCTGGTGAACCTTCTCTGTACCCCCTCTATGGCAAGAATGTGTTTCCTCAGATTTGGAGACCAAAACTGTACGCAATACTCCAGGTGTGGTCTCACCAAAACCCTGTACAATTGCAGTAGAACATCCCTGCTCCTATACTCAAATCCTTTTGCTATGAATGCTATCATACTGTTTGATTTCTTCACTGCCTGCTGCACCTGCATTCCTACTTTCAATGATTGGTGTACCATGACACCCAGGTCTCGTTGCATCTCCCCTTTTCCTAATCTGCCACCATTCAGATAATAGTCGACCCTCCTGTTTTTGCCACCAGAGTGGATAATCCACATTATACTGCATCTGCCATGTATTTTCCCACTCACCCAGCCTATCCAAGTCACCTTGCAGCCTCCTAGCATCCTCCTCACAGCTAACACTACCCCCCCAGCTTAGTGTCATCTGCAAACTTGGAGATGTTGCATTCATTTCCCACATCCAAATCATTAATATATTTTGTAAATAGCTGGGGTCCCAGCACTGATCTTGCGGTACCCCACTAGTCACTGCCTGCCATTCTGAAAAGGACCGGTTTGCTCCTACCCTTTGCTTCCTATCTGCCAGCCAGTTCTCTATCCACATCAATACTGAACCCGCAATACCGTGTGCTTTACGTTTGTATACTAATCTCTTATGTGGGACCTTGTCGAAAACCTTCTGAAAGTCTAGATATAACACATACACTGGTTCTCCCTTATCCACTCTACTAGTTACATCCTCAGGAAAATTCTATAAGATTTGTCAGACATGATTTACCTTTCGTAAATTCATGCTGACTTTGTCCAATGATGACGGTCACGTGTCAGAGATCATTACCGACAGCAAGATTTGACATCACAACACATATGCAGTGAACACCGCTATCAGGGGGACTTTCGACCCAGCCACCAAATCTGTTTGCAGGTAAAGACCTATTCAACAGGCAAATCCAGCAGGATGAAGGTAAGTGGTTCACTGAAGCTGTTAGCAGCATGAAAGCTGACCGGAGGTTCCATGCACTCTATTCAGGTCATTACAATTTACATTGAGCTATCAATTGTCTTATGACGCCATCCTAGGCAACAGATTGGAGTGAACAGAAGCCTGTTACAGCTTTGTTGTTATAAAACAGCAGTCTAGTCATTAAGACTAATTGGCAATATAATGGATGTGACTCAGCTGTGCAAGTGGGAGAATTGTAATCATCCAAAATGGAGAACTCTAAAGTACCATGAAGGTCATGGTCAACACACTTTGCAATTATCAGCTGAAGCTGCCAAAGTCGCAATGATGGCTAGACATTGTTCAGCATTGTTCCAGTAGGTTAATCAGTAAATATCTAATTTTACTTCGGAGTCACGTGAGTGACTACGTGAAGACCCCGCCAGCATGCATGCGCGACATATCGTCGTACGCATGCGGAAGCGACGGTCGGGAGGAGCGGGGCTCCTCTAGCGTAAGTTTAAATAGCTTACGCCAGGTAAGTCTCACCGGAGGTAGTGAGTCGACGACAGTGAATTTACAATGGACAGAAACTCGAAGCGAACAGCGGCCAGAGCGGCTGCCAAGGAGAGCAGCCAGCAGCGAGCCGCCTCTCCTGAGCTACAGGTTTTGCCTGCAGCTCCCGACTTCTCGCCCTTTGCGACCGTTGGTACACCACGGTCAGGGAAGACCACCCAGAAGTCGGAGTCCGGTCCCGAGGACACCCCGTTCGCAGATAGCGACGGTGGTCGTCTAAACCGCATGGAGCGGTTGATGGAGCAAATGCTCCAACGTGACTTGCTAATGCAGGGGCAAGGTCACAGTGGGACCCCTGGCAGGCCCACGGCAGGTTCCTATAGAGGACTGCCCTACGTCTCCCCCTCTGTACAAGGGAGCGTTGAGGGTCAGAACTGGGCTGACCCAGAAGAAGGGGAGTTGGCTGAATCAACGAAGGTGTCAGGGGGCTGTGAAGACTATTTGGACATGGTGAGCAGGCACGCCATGCGTAATAAAAAAGGCTTGCCTATCCACCCCAAGCTGGCTGCCAGTATTAATTACATGGCAACCAACCAATTGCAGGAACAGGCCATCAATGCTACGGCAGATAAGTATATGGCACCAGAAAACTGCAATTCATTGAATGTGCCAGCGGTGAATAACCCTATTTGGGGAAATATGAGCCCCTCTAGTAGAGGGCAGGAGATAAAACTTCAGAGGATTCTGAAGCTCCTAACTGCAGGGATAACGGCGGTAGCAAGAACAGCAGTGGGCGTGGAAATGCCGGAAGAATTGCAGGATGCTCTAGCACTGCTCTGCAATACTCAATACGAAATTAATTCGTTCAGGAAGAACATCATCAAGCCGGCGCTTCACCCCAAGTTTGCGGGGTTGTGCAAGCCTGGGAAGACTCAGCCTCCTAGCCTGCTGTTTGGGGAAGATCTCCCTAAGCAGGTTAAAGATCTTGACGAGGAGGCTAAGGCTTTGGGCCTTATAAAACCGGGCTACACTAAGCCACACCCACACAGACAGCACCCCTACACATCCACCGGGCAGAGTTACCTTAACAGGTCTGCCGGTGGTGAAAGCTCGAAGGCCGGGTATCCTGCACAGCGGTCTTTTTTAGGCCTAGGCCCAGACTGGCCTTCTTGGAAAATGCGCCACTCCCAGAACACACGCAACCAACCGAGGAAGCAAGGACAGAAACCACCACACCGGCAGTAACCATGGAGGTAGGTGGGTCTGGGGTCCCCAGAAACACATCTGGTCTAAATTCACTTTGTGTAGGGGGCAGGTTGCACATGTTCATTGAGAATTGGCGCACTTTTACCTCTGATCCTTATATACTCAGAAGTATTCAGGGATATAAAATTGAATTTGTTCACGAACTCCCTACCCCAGTACAACATGCACCTAACCGGAAATTCGTCCTTTCACTTAAAGATAGGGCAGCAGGGCATGCTGAACTACAGAGATTAGTACAGAAAGTTGAGAAAGCCATCAGAGAATCTCAGGAGTTCGTGTCCAATATTTTCACCAAAAATAAAAAAGATGGCGGGTGCCGCATCATCATTGATCTAACTGATCTGAATACTTCTGTTGAGTATATACATTTTAAAATGGACACCTTCAATACTGCTATACAGTTAATAGCCAATGGGTACTACATGGCATGCATTGACCTCAAGGATGCATATTATTCAGTACCCATTCACAAGGATCATAGGAAATACTTAAAGTTTGTCTGGATGGGACAATTATGGCAATACAAAGCTTTGCCTAATGGGTTATCGTCAGCACCCAGACTGTTTACTAAGATATTAAAACCAGCTTTGGCCTACTTAAGGAAACAGAATCATACTGTTATGGCCTATCTTGATGACATCCTCATAGTGGGGGAAAATTTGGAAATGGCTACTTTGGCAGTTACAGCCACAAAACATCTTTTCCAGAAGCTGGGGTTTACGATACATCCAGATAAATCAATATTGGAACCCGCTACCACCATGAAATATCTAGGGTTCATCATTGACTCAGTGCAAATGTCTGTCACGTTGCCACCAAGTAAGGTGGACGACCTGATAGAGGCTTGCAGGAGCCTCATTGGCGCTAAGGTCCCATCCATTCGGCAGGTGGCCAGAGTGATTGGGAAGATAGTAGCGGCATTCCCTGCAGCACAATTTGGACCCTTACATTACCAAAACTTACAAAGAGCGAAAATTATAGCGCTCAAAAAACATACAGGCCATTTCGACAGGCCTATGGAAATTTCGGGGAAGGCGAAAGCCGAATTATATTGGTGGATGGGGAATGCCCAAAATTGTTCCAAACCTATCAATATTATCAATCCCTCGGTCATCCTACAAACGGATGCCAGTGCCGAAGGGTGGGGAGCTACTAACACTACCTCTAGTTGTGGAGGTAGATGGAGTGCACCAGAGTTAACCCTATACAAAAACTTGGGGATTAACTATTCGGAAATGCTGGCAGCATTTCATGGCCTTAAAGCATACTGCACTTATATGCACAAAGTTCATATTAGATTACAAATTGATAACACTACGGTGGTAGCATATATTAACCATATGGGCGGTATTATGTCGATATCGTGTGACGAATTGGCTAACAATATCTGGCACTGGTGTCTGCAAAGAGAAATCTGGATCTCAGCTACTTACCTTCCAGGTAAGCTAAATATAGTGGCAGACACCAGATCACGTAAATTCAACGACAACATAGAATGGATGTTGGATCGGAGGGTGTTTTCAGATATTGTGGAACGTTATGGAACACCAGATATCGACCTTTTCACGTCCAGGCTAAATCACCAATTACCAACATATGTTGCTTGGGAACCAGACCCGGGGGCAGTAGCGATGGATGCATTCACGCTACATTGGGGGGATCTATTTTGTTACGTATTCCCCCCTTTCTGCCTCATCAGTCGGGTCTTGCAGAAAATTAAGCAAGACTCTGCATCGGGTATTTTGGTGGTGCCCGACTGGCCTACCCAACCATGGTTCCCTATGGTACGGAAGATGGCCACGGAACCCTGTATCAGGGTGAACAAAAGACCTAGCCTGCTCGTTCATCCTGTTACGGGAGCAAGTCATCCGTGTCATGACCGCATGGACTTGTTAATTTGCAGATTCTAAAACGGCCACTTCACGGATTCGGACTCTCCAACAGGACCATTGAGACCATCACAGCGGCCTGCAGAGAGTCCACGAGGAAGCAGTTTCTAACCTACATCAAGAAATGGGAAGGATACTGCGTCACTACCAACACAACATATGAAACCGCCACCATTTCGGAAGTGTTGGAATTCTTGGCTACCCTTCATTTCGATGAGGGTCTTAGTTACAGTGCCATTAACTGTGCCAGGAGTGCCCTATCATCTTACTTGGGCAAGGGGAGTGACCAATTGGGAATTGGGTCACATCCTCTAGTGTCTAAGTTTATGAGGGGAATATTTAATACTAATCCCCCTAGGGCTCGATATAGCCATGTTTGGGATTGCTATATTTAAGAGGGCGTTAGATGTGGCACTTGTGGCTAAAGGGATCAGGGGGTATGGAGAGAAGGCAGGTACGGGATACTGAGTTGGATGATCAGCCATGATCACATTGAATGGCGGTGCAGGCTCGAAGGGCCGAATGGCCTACTCCTGCACCTATTTTCTATGTCTATGTTTCTATGTATCAGCACAGTATTGACTATGCTGCGAGGATGGACACCTAACACGGGACTCCCATTGGCTAAACTCACCTATAAGATGGTCATGATTATGGCACTGATCACGGCACAGCGGGTTCAGTCCCTGCACAAGCTTAGCCTGGATGATATGGCAGTCACCAGTGACAAAATTACTTTCTATGTGCAGGGACTGCTGAAACAAGATCGACCTGGAGTGTCTGGACATTACTTGGAGTTTCTGGCTTATCCAGCAGAACCTCGACTTTGCATTGTATCATTAATTTTGCGATACATTGCAGTCACCAAAAATCTTAGGGGCAAGGAAACGGCTTTACTCATTAGTCACAAGAAGCCCCATCATAGAGTCACGGTGCAAACCATATCCAGATGGTTAAGGGTGGTACTGGATGCAGCAGGGGTGGATACTAATAAATTTAAATCTCACTCCACCAGGGCAGCATCCACCTCGGCGGCTAGAAGGATGGAGGTACCTATGGATCACATCCTCGCTACAGCGGGGTGGAGTAATGAGAAGACTTTCCACCGCTTTTATTATAAACCCGTGACCTCCTCTGATACTTATGCAGGGAGGATTTTGAGTGCTGCCAAATAGCTTACCCTTTAGGGATGCTACTTGTTTTGGTATGAATAAATACCTGATTTGGTTTTCAGCCAGTGTCTTGTCTGAATTCCGTCCATCCTCTCATCCCAGCTTTAGCGGTGTGTGAGCATGGAGCTTCCAGGGCATGAAATCACAGAAGCTTTGAAATCTTCACGTAGTCACTCACGTGACTCCGAAGTAAAATAGTAAGATTAAACAAGAACTTACCAGTTTGAAGTTTAATCTTTATTTTATGAGGAGTTACGATGAGGGATTACGTGCCCTCCGCTCCCAACCCTCTATTATAAAGATCACCTGGTATGAAAGTTCTCTTGTTATCTTACTATATTAGTCATTGTGACTATGTTTTTCTGTGATTTCACACCACTGCTTTGAAGAGATGTCGCGCATGCGTGCTGGCGGGGTCTTCACGTAATCCCTCATCGTAACTCCTCATAAAATAAAGATCAAACTTCAAACTGGTAAGTTCTTGTTTAATCTTACTATTATATTACAAAATGATGCTAATGGTCTAAGAATGGGAAATTGTGAATATCATCTCTGGTTTGGAGCTGAAGGAGATGTGCATGAGTTGCCAATTCTTCTTTTATTGGTGTCAAATATCTATAGACCCTACGCATTTTGTGGGTTTAGGGTAATTGAGTGGATATGCATATCTGTATGCTCAACTTCATGTTGACATGTTATGATGTTGGCATATGTTAGTACATGTGGGTGCAATCAAGTCAAGAATCCTGTTATGGTTACATAATCTTGTTGGCCACTGGAGTAACATCAGGTATAGGTCAATGACAACACAGAATTGGTATTAAATCGTGCCGTATTTTTGAAATTCTAGTTCAATGGAACACCAAATATACATATGTTTGTTTCATGTTTATTCACAGGTTGTAAAATATGTGGCATAATAGTAGCGAAGGTACATTCTCGCCACAAGGAGAAAGAAGGTCTTTGTGTCTTCCTCCATTTGCTTCATTAATCAGGGCTTCAAATTAAGTCATTAAGAGCTGTTTAGGTTCCTATTGTACGATTGGCCTATGCAACTTTGATTTCCGGTTGTCGAGAATAATAATATAACCTTATATGGTTATTTTGTACGTAACTTGCTGGTTTAGTCTGTGGTTTGAGAAATCGGCCGTTGCATGTTAAAATCAAATTATGTTCTGCAGATTCAATAGACTGTTCTGCGGCTTGGGTTGTTACATTAGTCCTTGTGTATGTTCAGTGTGCTGCGATAGCATCAAAAAAGCAGGACTTTCTTTTCCAGGAGATTGAAAGCATTTGTTGAATGTTCATGTTGCATTGAAGACGGTACAAATTACTGATGTTTGGAGTTCATTTTTAAATGATCTTTGTCAATAATTACGTTGTACGGCCATTAACTGGGCCAACATGCCTTCTCATTGTATTGGCTGCAGCAAACAAGACCCGCTCTGTCGGGTTCATCCTGGATATCAAGTTGGTACGCATATCTTTAACACAATGTTTCCTAGGACAAGTACAATGCAGTATGGGATGTCAACGTTGTGTGAACACTATTTCACCAGGGTCGTCTAGCTACATCCTTGTTTTTTGCCAGATTTCATAGGTGGTTATCCTCCTAGCTACATAGTTGCGACGGAACAAGATGGTTATGTTTGTAAACAATAATATATAATATTTATGCTTATAATTCACTTAAGCAGAGGAGAAGGGGTGTCAGATCTTCAAATAGTTCAAGGCATACCCAGGGACCTTTGGTAAAGTGAGGACACACATATATAACTATACGATAAGGTCACTGAGATTCTTCGAGGCTCTGAACTAGCTATGTTGTTAGTCACAAAAACGTATAAGAACATATCTGTTCAGGTCACTTCCTGAGGATAAAATTGACTTTGATTATGTAGGAGTAGATACTGAGTCTAGTTATCACTCCATCAGAGCTGCTATACATCAGCAGCAAGGGTCTTGTGTGCCATTGGATCACGTCCTAGCGCTTGCAGCATGGTCAAGCGAACGAATTTCAAACATTTAGAATAACCCATTACTAGACCAAGGGTATTTGTCAACTCTATTTCATTGATTATAGATTCCATCTGAGTGAAAGGTGGGACTATTATTATTACTTCATTAATAACATCAGCATGTTTAAATCTATGTCATGACTGTATGTATTATGAATATATTTTCCTTCATTTGTCAATGAAGCAGTTGTGGCTGTGTAGACTTGTTACTCATGGCATGAAATCACAGAGCTTTGAAATCTTCACATAGTCGCTCACGTCACTCCGAAGTAAAATAGTAAGATTAAATGAGAACTTACAAGTTTGAAGTTTGATCTTTATTTTATGAGGAGTTACAATGATGGATTACCTGTCCTCCGCTCCCAACCCTCATAAATGTCATCTGGTAGTTCTAGTCTTCTGGTTCTTACTTTTATACTTCAGTCACTATTACCTGTGATTTCACACCGGTGCTTTGAATATTGACGCACTCTGCGGGCTGTCGGGGTTCTTCACGTAATCTCTCATCGTAACTCCTCATAAAATAAAGATCGAACTTCAAACAGGTAAGTTCTCATTTAATCTTACTATTTTACTGATTAGGCAGTTCAAGTCAATGTTTATTGATTTACAATTACAGTATATGGAGATCGATGAAATAGCTTAGGAGAATTTCTTCAATTGAAACATCATCATAAGAAATAGATGTATAGGAAAATTAAATAATAGAATCGACAGAGGCTGAAGTTAATAGGTCAGAATATTTTTATATGTAATACACACCAGGCAGGGAAAGCAGAACTGTTTGTTCCTGTTCCATAAAACTCCTACAGACTTGATTTCCTGTGGCCATTCTCCTCCCACCATTTCCTCCCAACATCACTTAGCTGATGGAATTTGATAATAATGTTGTCCAAAATGGCCCAATGATAGAATAACAAAACCTGTGCAATCCTGAAAATCAGTCCTGCACCACACTCATTTAATGTGAAATGGAGCATATATATTTATATTTTTTGCTCTTTAAAATCTAATTTTGACCAATTCAAATCATGGAATTTTTCAGTGCTAGATTTTAATGCACTGAGACAAATGATTAGATGCACTGTGTTAAACAAAGCACTCTAAAAGTTGCTGGATTGCAGCCTATTAAGACTAATGGGCCTGTCCCACTTAGTCGATTTTTCAGCAGACTGCCGACGACTGTCAAGTTGCTGGCAGTCGCCTAAAAAAAATGGGAACTGGAATGGCGACTGTCAGAGTGGAACACACACATAAACACATAGCTTCCTTCACAAGCCTGTGTGAATATTTTAGACAACGATACCCCTGCTTGCTCTATCAAAAAATTCACATGGGGCAAAACCAAGGTAATACAGACACACACTGCGATGAACAGGAAGGTTGGCACTGTAAAAATCCGGCTAAAGCACATTGTACGGCAAGTCTTTTAAAAGATGGAGTGGAAGGGGGGGAGAAGGAGTGGAGACAACTTTTACGAAGCCAGACATGCACGTCTGTGAAGCTCGGCAGACGTATAACATTACCGGTCGGTTATCCTTGTTTCTGAAAACTACTGCTTACCTTTTTTTTCCCAATGAGCCAAGGAAATTTACCAGTCAGCTCCGGCTCCAACCTACAAGAACCTCCGAGAACCTTCAACCTCCTGGCAACCCACTAGGACCTTCAGCCGACCCTTGCTACTCTTCATGGCGGCCTCATTGTATTGTTCCTGTTTGTTCCTGTTCCATAAAACTCCTACAGACTTGATTTCCTGTGGCCATTCTCCTCCCACCATTTCCTCCCAACATCACTTAGCTGATGGAATTTGATAATAATGTTTATCATTTTTATAATTTCAACATTTTTCAACAGGTTGAAAAATTAACGGCAACCATAATGAGACCGCGAATAGTACCCAGAATGCAGGAACTCCTCACGACCATGAAGGCGACTCCCCAGCAACCATCTGCGGATATGTGGTGAACATGTGATGACTGCATGGTCTCCTGCAGTCACCTAAAAAGTCACCTAAGTGGTACAAGCCCATCACCCTAATCTTTATCCACACCATATATATAATGTAGTTCAAACCAGAAAACAACGGAAAAAAGATTAGTTCAACTCATTCAGAGCTGGTCTTATTTGACTTGACAGGATCAAAACAATTGAGAGGAAAGATGCCTACAATTTGAGAGCATAGTGTTCTCTTTTTGACACAATGCAAACAAAGGTTGATCATTTCAGTATTGAAATGTGATTGTGGCAAATTTGAGGGTGAAATGTGTCACTGTGATTTTCACTTGCACTTCAGGAATGATGTGTTTTCTGTGTTTAGGAAGGAACTGCAGATGCTGGAGTAACTTGGTGGGACAGGCAGCATCTCTGGAGAGAAGGAATGGGTGACGTTTCAGGTCGAGACCCATCTTCAGACTGATTATGTTTCATGTGCACAGAATAATATGTGCTGTAGACAATGGGTGATGCTGGTTCAAACTGCAATTGCCGTTGGAGAGTAACAACATAATCAGACATTCAGAGTGATTCTTTGTCTTTTTAAATATCCTTTAAAGTGCAACTCACATTGAAAACCAACTTCTGTGATCTGCTGCAGAATGTTCTAGATCCTGGTTGCTAACTCCAAAAACTTTTTCAATTATTTGTAAAGCATTATAATGAACTTTGGCAAGCGGAACATCCAAACAATCGATGTTCCAGGCCTGGCTAAGTCAGAGACCCCAGATAGGACGTCGAAAGGCCATGCCCCACCCAGGAATCAGAATCAGAATGCCTTTTATTGTCACTATACACATGTACAATGAGATTAAAAGCTGCTCCTACTCAGTGCAAAACAAAATAAAAAGGGGGGGGGGGGGGGGATAAGGTGCACAGTTTCTGCAGTGCTATATACATATCTATAAAAAGACAATGGATAAATAGAATGGATAAATAGAATGGATAAATAGGATTCCTATATCCAGTATGGGTTATTGCACATATTGGAAATTACAGTTACAGTACAAATTACAGTAGGTGGATAGATGAAAGTCCGGGGGTTAGGCTGTGAAGTCAGTGCATGTGTGAGTTCAGGGAGATAATGGATTTTGGAAATAAACTGTTCTTGAGTCTATTTGTCCTTGTGCTGATGCACCTATAGCACCTCCTTGATAATGTTCTTCGCCCTGCTGAGGCAGCGGGAGGTGTAAATGTCCATCAGAGAGGGGAGAGGGCAGCCAATGATCTTCTGTGCTGCCCTAACTACCCGCTGAAGCCTCTCCCTGTCTGCCATGGTGCAGCTGCCGTACCATGCTGTAATGCAATATGCAACAGGCTCTCAATGGACAAGCGGTAGAAGGTCAGCAGCAGGTTGGAGTCCAGGTTGTGCTTCCTGAGGACCCTCAGG
Source organism: Raja brachyura (assembly GCA_963514005.1). Next base: position 46,096,328 of record OY740786.1, on the reverse strand, counting down.
AAGTGCAGCCGCTGCTGAGCCTTCTTGATGACCGCTGTGATGTTGTCTGTCCAGGAGATGTCAGCGGAGATGAGGACGCCGAGAAACCGGAAGGTGTGGACCCTCTCCACACACTCGCCGTTGATGTATAAGGGGGCTAAGTCGGTGCTGTGCTTCCTGAAGTCGACAATGAGCTCTTTGGTTTTCTTGGTGTTCAGAGCCAGGTTGTTTTCTGAGCACCAGGCTATCAACTTCAGGACTTCCTCTCTGTAGGCTGCCTCATCTCCCCTGGAGATGAGTCCGACTACTGTAGTGTCGTCAACAAACTTGACAATTCGGTTTTTGTTGTGGGCCGGACTACAGTCGTGGGTGTAGAGACAGTATAGGAGGGGGCTTAGCACACAGCCCTGCGGGGAGCCGGTACTCAACATGCGAGTGGAGGAGAGGTGGGGGCCGAGTCTCACAGTCTGGGGCCGGTTGGTGAGGAAGTCCTTTATCCAGGCACATGTGAGAGTGGGGAGGCCGAGAGTGACCAGTTTGTCGATGAGAATGTACGGGGTGATAGTATTGAAAGCTGAGCTGTAATCCACAAAGAGCATCCAGACGTAGCTCTGCCCCTGCTCCAGGTGGCTCAGCACAGAGTGGAGAGCTACGGTGATGGCGTCTTCTGTGGACCTGTTTGGGCGATAGGCGAACTGGTGGGGATCGAAGTCTGGAGGGAGATGGTCCTTGATGTGCTGGAGGACCAATCTCTCAAAGCACTTCATGATTACCGAAGTGAGGGCCACAGGACGGTAATCGTTTAGGCTGGTGATGGGAGACTTCTTCGGCACTGGGACGATTGTGGCTGATTTCAGGCAGGACAGGATAACTGCCTGGTCCAGGGACAGATTGAAGATTCTGGTGAAGATGACGGTGAGCTGGTGGGTACACGCTTTGAGCACCTTACCAGGTACTCCATCTGGGCCGGCAGCCTTCTTGGGGTTCACTGCCAGGAGCACCCGTCTGACATCGTGCTCCCTTACAGTGAGTGGAGTAGTGCAGGAGCCAGGTAAGGGTGGGAGCAGGGCTGTAGCAGATGAGTGCTGCTATTGTGATGTTTCAAAGCGCACCTGCACCCACTGCTCAAATCTACAGGTAAACACATTCCTCATTTAGCCTGTCTGAGGAACATTGTTCTGCAAGATTTGAAATGTTAAATCTGTGGTCATATTCTGTAGGCAGGTCTTCATATATTCACTCATGCCTAGCCTGGTCCGCTCTTGCAAGTCAAGGTCACTGCCACATCCAATTCCCAAGTGTGTAGGAAGGAACTGCAGATGCAGGTTCAAACCGTAGACACAAAATGCTGGAGTAACTCAGCAGCACAGGCACCATCTCTGGAGAAAGGGAATGGGTGAGGTTTCTTGTTGAGACCCATCTTCAGACTCAAAGGAATGGGTGATGTTTCGGGTTGACACAGGGGATTGCAGGTGTCTGAGAATGTTCTATGCTTATCTCGCAGCTTGACCATGATTGCAGCAACAAGAGCTATAGAGATAGAACAAAGACGGTGCCCAACCCAGGCAACTCCTTGTGTGCAAGTCACAGAAGAGGATCTGCAATCATGCACTATAATCACTCCACTCTTTTAAATCTCTACTTCTACAGGAACATTTCTTACTCTACAACATATAATCCTCTGGCATTTTTGCCATCTCCAACAGGATCCCACCACTGGTCACATATTCCCAACTCCTCCCCTTTCTGCTTTCTGCAAAGACCATTCCCTCCATAACTCCCTGGTCAATTTGTCCCTTCCCATGCAAACCACCCCATCCCCTAGTACTTTCCCTTGCAACCGCAGGAAATGCTACATTTGTTGCTTTCCCTCGCCCTTCAACTCCATCGAAGGACCCAAGCAGTCTTTCCAGGTGAGGCAGAGGTTCACCTGCACCTCCTCCAACCTCATCTATTGCATCCGCAGGTGTCAACTGCTCTGCATCGGTGAGACCAAGCGCAGGCTTGGTGATCGCTTCGCCCAACACCTCAGCTCAGTTCGCAATAACCAACCTGATCTCCCGGTGGTTCAACATTTCAACTGTCCCTCCATTCTGAATCCGACCTTTCTGTCCTGGGCCTCCTCCATGACCAGAGTGAGTCCCACCGTAAATTGGTGGAACAGCATCTTTTATTTCCCTTGGGTAGTTTACACCCCTGCGGTATGAACATTGACTTTTCCAATTTCAGGTAGTCCTTGCTTTCTCCTTTCTCCCCCTCCCCAGCTCTCCCACAGCGTACTATCTCCGCCTCTTCTTTTTCCAGACCCCCCCCCCCAACATCGGTCTGAAGAAGGGTCCCGACCCGAAACATTGCCTATTCCTTCACTCCATAGATGCTGCCTCACCCGCTGAATTTCTCCAGATTTTTTGTCTATCTTCGATTTTTCCAGCATCTGCAGTTATTTCTTAAACATTAAATGTTATTTGTTATTTTCTTCATCACATATCTGTTCACAGTGAATGGCTCGCTTGTAACAATGTATTGTCTTTTTGCTGACTGGTTAGCATGTAACAAAAACGTTTGACTGTACTTTGGCACATGTGACAATAAATTAAAGTAAAGTTGGGTAAACTAAACTAAACTATACTAAACTGATGTTCTACATTTCAGAAGATTTTCTCTACTTTTCCTTTGATGAAGGGTTGAGGTAGAGTGAGCCAGCATTGATGGTTTATCCAGAGTTCAGACAGTAAAGAAATGCAGCACATGGTGATTCACCAACTACATCCTTCCCCAGCTAAGCCTTACTACAGGGGATGCTGAATCATCCAACACCCTGGTATATTTAGTTGGGTCTTGATACTTGTTGCACTGCTGCTTAATGTTCAAATGCTTCTGTGAAGAAGTTAACCATTCCTGATTGTGGATCAGAAAGACCCATTGGGATTCTAGTACATGGTACTTTTCTCTAAAGGACTCACAGGTTATAATCCAAAGACCCGATAGCATGCTCGTTCCTCTCTCCTGGCTCAATATTAACCATGCCGAACATTAAATCCATTACTGAAGTGTTTTGCTAACTTACAAAGGGTCATTTTTTGCCTTGAATCTTGGCAACTGTGTGAAACTCAGGTAGGAAATATTGATACACAAGTTGCTTTGCCAATATGTGGTGTTCCTACAAATTAATGCCATGTTTAGTATCACCATCTAAAACTGATCTTAATGAGATGCGTCAAATCAGTCCTAACAATGCTTCAAAAACAGAGCAATTTTATTTTGTAAGAATGCATTTAACTTATCCTATCTGTGAACTTTTCATTTGTTTCTTCCTTTGGTCGATGGACTCATCCATGACCTAAGATAATTCAGTTGGGTTTAATTATGTCATTAGTGAACCTTATGCTTCTGTTTCCAATTTCTTAATTTGAATATTTGGTCTCCAAGTAATGTTCTACTATTACTTGAGAATAATTTCCATGTTTCATTAAATATTTTTATTTATTTTAGACCCCTCGCAGTGAACAAAATAATTGCTCTATGCTCTATTGTGGACTCGGGGCTGCAATACTACTTTGTCACCAGAAGAATTAATAATTATGTTCAACTTTTACGGCAACTATCTCCGTTAGTGATAAATGGTGAAAAAAAAACATAAACCGTGAGCCAAGAAACTGCATTTGTCAGTGTAACTTATTCAGATGGTAATAAAGTGTAATAGGCCATAATTTCGAGGGTGCGCTGTATTACTTGCGCATTGCCATGTTGAAGTGATATAATTGCACAATAATGAAATAATACAAATTACAGTTTTTACACACCTGCCACAATACACTCTTACCACCCATATTCATTGTGTTTTGCAAAGAAGTCACCTGTCATAATTCTGAAGTGCTGTGGAGAGAGAATGTTCATTAGTGTGAGGACTGCTTTCAGTCCCCAGAATTAGTTGAACAGGATAAGCAGAAGAGAAAAGCAGTCAGATAAATGAGAAATGCAATGACATCAAAGCTAAATTGTAGAGCTGTCACTTTTGTGAACCTTAGTAGCCCAGGTACAAATGACTATAAAATGCTGTTGCCAAAAGCTTAAGGTTAGCAGGAGAACAGGGCTACCCTGTCTTTTTCAGTAAGATTGTGCAGTGGCACAGCTCGCAGAGTGGAAACCTTAGGGTTCCACATGTTAATTTCTCCATTGCCTACATCATGCAAGTTAAACTCCAAATAGTGTTTCTCATGACCTGACAAGGTTCGTCAGACATGATTTACCTTTCGTAAATCCATGCTGACTTTGTCCAATGATTTCACCACTTTCCAAATGTGCTGCTATCCCATCTTTAATAACTGACTCTAGCAGTTTCCCCACTACCGATGTTAGACTAACTGGTCTGTAATTCCCCGTTTTCTCTCTCCCCCCCCCCCCCCCCCTCCTTCTTGGCCAATTCATGTGTCATACCCTCAAAGTTACCGTTCATTAAGTTCAGAACCATTGTTTCTGAATTAACAATGTCACTCTCCATCCTAATGAAGAACTCAACCATATTATGGTCACTCTTGCCCAAGGGGGCACGTACAAGAAGACTGCTAACTACCCCTTCCTCATTACTCAAAACCCAGTCTAAAATAGCCTGCTCTCTCGTTGGTTCCTCTACATGTTGATTTAGATAACTGTCCCGCATACATTCCAAAAAATCCTCTTGCTCGGCACCCCTGCCAATTTGATTCTACCAATCTATATGTAGATTGAAGTCACCCATTATAATTGTTTTGCCTTTGTCGCACGCATTTCTAATTTCCTGTTTGATACCATCCCCAACTTCACTACTACTGTCAGGTGACCTGTACACAACACCCACCAGTGTTTTCTGCCCCTTAGTGTTTCGCAGCTCTACCCATACCGATTCCACATCCTCCAAGCTAATGTCCTTCCTTTCCATTGCATTAATCTCCTCTCTAACCAGCAATGCTACCCCACTTCCTTTTCCTTTCTCTCTATCCCTACTGAATATTGAATATCCCTGGACGTTCAGCTCCCAGCCTTGGTCACCCTGGAGCCATGTCTCCATGATCCCAACTATATCATAATCATTAATAGCTATCAGTACGTTCAACTCATCCACCTTATTACAAATACTCCTTGCATTGAGACACAAAGCATCCAGGCTTGTTTTTACAATGCTCTTACCCCTTATACAATTATGTTGAAAAGTGACCCTTTTTGATTTTTGCCCTGGTTTTGTCTGCCTGCCACTTTTACTTTTCTTCTTGCTGCCTATTGCTTCTATCCTCATTTCACACCCACCTGCCTCTCTGCTTTTGTACCCATCCCCCTGTCACATTAGTTAAATCCTCCCCGACAGCACTAGGTTGGTAGAGGAACTTTGTTTTTTCAGATTTGATGAGATTAAATCTGTTATGGACCCATTGGTTAGGATCATGGCATGCATGGCATTATCAAAAATCTTAGATGATGTCTATTTATACAGGCAGCTAAATTCAACTTGGACAATAAAATGAGTCACCTGTCTCGGTTGCCATTTTTCTAGTATTAATGGGGAAACTTTTGCCTGACTCTACAGTGAATGGACACTGAGATTTAGCTGTCTCCCTAATGCAATTATCAAAATTTCGGTCTCGTGCTCTCTTATTCACCTAATTACTTAAATAATATAACAGTTTAAGAAGGAACTGCAGATGCTGGAAAACCGACGGTAGACAAAAATGCTGAAGAAACACAGCGAATGAGGCAGCATCTATGGAGCGAAGGAAATAGGCAATGCTCCACAGATGCTGCCTCACTTGCTGAGTTTGTCTATCTAAACAATATAACATGTAACTTGGACCATAATAATTGAAGTTAATCAGTCAGTGTCTTTGCAAAACTGTGAACTATGGTTATTGCTAAACAGTTTACCAACTGTCATTCTGAGATATTTTTTAATTCTACAATTAACTGGGGAATTAAGTTGTCAAAAGACTAGAAGTTTGTTTGTGTATCTCTAAATTAATTATTCTGTGCAAATGAAAATGAGTTTAACCCAAGCCAATGCAGTTGTTCAACATTTTTGTTTGGCTGTATAACACCTGTCAAGATATTTGATTCCTGACTTTGAGGCACAACATTTGTTTTCTCCAGTTGTATTTATCCAGTATAAAATTGCCTGCACACCTGGCAACGCTTTCACACCCATCAATGAAGTATTCATTCATTCAGCTGCAACAGATACCAGTAGCAGGAAGGATTTTACTTTGGTTTTAGTGTTGTCCATTAAAAAAGCTGTCATCATATATCACACCTGTTTAGCTAAATGATGACAGTGGCTACAAGAGCTTCCAGAATGCAGAGCTGAAGCAAATGGTTGTGATACAGCATTACACAAGGATGTTCTAGGAACTCTGCTATTGAAAATCCCAATCTTTACATAACTTTTACAAAAAGCAATTGAATCACTCGCTACATTTTTAAAATTTCATTGGACAGGTACATCTATATGATCAGTTTAGACGGTTATGGGGAAGTGGGACAAGTGTAGAAGGGCCATGTTTGTTTATGTAGACACTTTTGTCCGAAGGGCCTGAATCCATGTTGTATGACTCTCGATGACATTCTATTAAGGCAGTAAAGCAATTTCTAGCTCCATATATTTCCAGTTCCCAATCTGCCAAAAGGTTTTTTTTTCAATTTTTAATTTAAATTTTAAATTGTGAATTGTTAATTGTGAATATATAAATTGTGAAATGGTTCACTTACAGTGTATCTATTTTTCATGTAAAAGTTCCCAGAGACTAAAATAATTGTACATGGTTTGTCAAATTGTCTTAATTTTTCCATGCATTAGAAGGTAATGCAGTATCATTTATTGGTCAACAATCATTGTTCATACAATAAGGTTGTGCAAACAACGAGATAATTAATCAACTGATTTGTGTTTTGTATATGATGGTTGGGGGCACATAAAAAAACTGCATATTTTCGAATGATCATTTACAATTTGTTACATCTAGCTGAGTGGTGTCAGTTAATTTGCTTGCCAGAGACCCATTAAGGAGATTGTACTGTATATTAGGATACATCCAGAATATTGTAAGAGTTTTGGTATGTTCTACTTATAATATGATTATGGGAATTTCAAATAAACAAATTTAAATGATTCAACAAAATGGTAAGGAACTCATTACACATGCTACTTCCTCCTCATACATGATGACAAATTATGTTAACTATATGACTTATTTACATAATCATACACTGCATGTCTTGCACCTTTGAAGAAAACATGTTTAAACACTCACGGCTTTAAAAGGTGGCAAACAGTCTGTTATTGGCGTTGTTCGTTAATATAACCCTAATTGTATTATTGGCTCTGTTATTCAATTTGTTCATGGTCCAGAGGAACCTGCACAAATTGACTCATGACTATTCTGTAACTTTTGAACAGTAATTGGATCTATATTGATGTCAAGAAAGGAGTTGGTATTTTATATTGGATCATTATTTTCAATTTAATTGTTTATTGTGATCATTTATGTTGGCATATCTGACAAGATTCCTGATAAACAATAGATACATTAATTACTTTACTGAGGTCCCGTGGTCGAACTTTATACTTTTACTTGCTACATCTTTTTCTAATACTTTAATTTGCTTGAAAGTTTTGTCCTTTACATCAAGCCATTACTCTTTACCTCACTTGCTGCCTTTTCATTCTTCCCTCGTAAATTATGCTGTGTTAAGCTCAATTAGATACAATGACAACAACACTTAAAGAGTTCTGCCAGACTAAAATCAATGGTAGTGAGGAATTGTGTAGTATTTAAACAAGAAGTTAGCCGATTAAAGATTAAATGGAACACTTGCTTCTTCATGGTTTCATTCTAACCTGTATACAAAGTTATTCACTGAACCACTGGAAGTGTGAGGTAAATTTGGAATCAATACATTTTCGATACTGGTATTATAATCCTTATAATTGTCTCTCTCTCTCTCTCTCTCTCTCTCTTCACCCCCCCCCCCCAAATTGGGAACAATTTTTGGTGAGCCCCAGGTTCCCAGCCAAGGTCTGCCAGCCCTGTTATTTAGTATATATTAAGAAATTGTACACTGGGGTGCAATGGATTATACACCGTCTCTCCTGCTCCCGTTTGACTGTCAGTACCTCCCTGGATTCCAGCCTTTACCGTAGCAGCTAATTACCATTAAACTGCATTATGGGATTGGACACAATGCCCTTGGACACAGCAGCTGATTGGATGGGAGTGATCGAATTGTTGATTGGCGGGAATTTTAAGGCAAGCTTGTTCATGATTGGTCGCAACCCCCTTAGAGACAGCGGTTGATTGGCCACCAAATAATCGGGCACAAATTGACAAATAGGAAAATAATAAAATCGCTGGTCGGTGCGAACTCAGTGGACTATCTGTGTTGTATCTCCAAACTAAACAGTATAACATGCAGGTACATTCATTTAAAATAAAATTCAGTGATTATTTCACATGATTTCTCACTGTATCTGACCAATCTCTGTTTAAGATATTTGGTCCGCCTTCGGCATTGACTCTGAACAAAAAACCTAAACCAGACTCAATTGTATCATCACATTGGACTCCGTAAACTCACCCATCTCTGCATTCAGGAGGCTGCCGTGGTTGGAATCACCGGCTCTGAGACCAGAGTGGGTAAAGCGAACCGAGATCAATGCATAAGATGATAGCTCTTCTCAATTTAAAAAAAAGTGAAGTTGTTCACTCTAACCATGATGGCTGGAGCTTCTTGCAAGGTGATCTATGACCTCGCTAAGTAAATATTGTCGTAACGCTCAGTTGAGGTCAAATGAAGAAGACATGGAGCCCATGGATGTGTTACTGAAAGCAATGAAGAAAGCAATCTCCACACTGCTTGTTCCCGCGTTTAATGAGGTGACTTTTAATTTACTTGAAATAAAAGTTGATTTCTCTTTGTAACAAATGTCAACCGTGCTTCTAATGAAAGAGAAATCAATACACTTCTTTCCCCAACCTTCCGTAATTCAGTTGACTTTTATTTAAAGTGGAAGATGTAAACATTATCAGCTCCACCTCGACTTCACCCAGAGTGACTGGGGCGTCCAGAAAAAGAGGCCACAGTTTAAGATTAAGGGGGAAGGCCATTTAGGACTGAGATGAGGAGACACCTTTTCACCCAGAGAGTTGTGAATCTGTGCAATTCTCTGCCACGGAAGGCAGTGGTGGCCAATTCACTGGATGTTTTCAAGCGAGAGTTAGATTTAGCTCTTAGGGATAACGGAATCAAAGGACATGGGGAGAAAACAGGAACGAGGATACTGATTTTAGATGATCAGTCGTGCTGGCTCGAAAGTCCGAATAGCCTACTCCTGCACTTATTTTCTATGTTTCTGTTTCTTTGACTATGATAGAAATGCATGCTCAATTCTTGAAGGTATCTCGTGCAGGATTTGAAATCCCCGTCAAGTCATAATGTACCAATAAAGATGTTCTGCTTTCTTTCCATAGATTATCTGCTCTAATTTAGTTTAATGATATAGCATGGAAACAGGCCCTTTGGCCCACCGAGTCCGCACCGACCTGCAATCCCCGCACACAAACACTATCCCACACACGCTAGTGACAATTTACATTTGTACCAAGCCACTTAACCTACAACCTGTATGTCTTTGGAGAGCGGGAGGAAACGGAAGATCTCAGAGAAAACCAATGCAGGTCACGGGGAGAACGTATAAACTCTGTACAGACAGCACCGGTCATCAGGAAAGAACACCGGTCTCTGCCGCTGTGAGGCAGCCACTGTACCGTTTCACCACCGTGCCGCGAAGGTTTCTCATACGCGATTTGAAATCCTCATCAAGTCATAATGAACCAACAAAGATGCTCTATTTTCTTTCCATACATTATCTGTTTAGTTTAGTTGAAAGATACAGCACAGAAATAGGCCCTTCTGCCCACCAAGTCCGCACCGGCCTCTGCACACGAACACTATCCTGCACACAGTTCTTCAGGCTGAGAGTCAGGGGAGAGCAAAACTAGATGTATGAAAAAATACAGAACAAACCCTGGGACAGAATGATCTGTTCGGTACCTTTTCTCACCTCTAGTTTTCCTAATAGTATGGAAACCTTTGAACCATTGAAACAAAAATAGACACAAAATGCTGGAGTAACTCGGTGGGACAGGCAGCATCTCTGGATACAAGGAATGGGTGACGTTTTGGGTTGAGGCCCTTCTTCAGACCCTTCAACCATTGAACCAGGTCATTGGAGGTGCAGGGCAATGCACCTTCTAGTTTTGTCCAGCACATTAGGGAAGTGAGTTATGCTTTACTCTAAAACCTTGGCAACAAAAGTCAGTGCCCCCCCAACAGAGAGGAACCGCAAATGCAGCCGTCACCGCAAAACGTCAATGATTCCGGGAATGCCGAGGTGACAGGGTGAGAGATAGGGAGTGAGAGAGCGAGAGAGACGAGATGGGGAGCGGGGGAGAGAGAGCGTGCCAGCGGGAGAGAGATAGAGGGAGGGAGGGAGAGAGTGAAAGACAGAGAGATACATAGGTGAATGACTAACCGGCACACCAAGAAGAAGCTCGCGGTCCGAGCCCTCAACCATGATGATGAGTTTTTAAAAATTGTCAATGTCGTCAATGCATCGATCCACATTCCTCAGTGTAATTGTGTTTTGACCAAGTATTAATGACGTCGCGTTCCTTTGATTAAAATTTACAGGGCGTCATTAATACAATTACATTTGATGAGGAATGTGGATCGATTAATTTGATCACACATTGTATAACTATGTGTTAACTACTGGCTGTTAACGTGCTAGTAGTTAACAGATCGTTTTTGTCTGATGGCTGGTGCAGTGGTTTTTATCGTATATAAAGGCAAATATTTAAAAAAAAAAATAGAATTTAGCAACGCAAATTTTTTTTTCCATACGAAATACGGAAAATTACGCGGGGCCCCCCATTGGCGCGGGGTCCAATTGGGTGTGTGTGTGTGTGTGTTATTTATTTGTGTGTGATCGTATCTAGTCAAATAAAACAACACGTTAACGGGAGCATTTTTAACATATTTCGGTAGAGATTTACCTTCTGGAGTCAAAATTTGGCCTGAAAATTCCGTGCTTATTTCTTCAGTTAGTAATAAAAATGTTCACAAATCTGAAATGTCTTTGAAAATACAAATGAAAGACTTTGGCTGATGATGTCACAATGGCTCTGCGTGCTGCGTCTGCGCTGCAAACTGATGTCCCCCCCATGAGCTGGTGTCGCCCCACCGCGCGAGCTGGTGCCGCCCCACCCCGCGAGCTTTTCCCCCGCCCCCCAAACGAGCTTCCCCCGCGAGCTTCCCCCCCGCAACCCCGTGAGCTGCTGTCCCCGCGAGCGGCTGACCCCTGAGAGTGGCTGACCCGCGCAAGCGGCCACCCCACTGCGAGCTGCCCCCCCAGTCTCTGTCTCTGCCCCTATCCCTCTGTCTCTGCCCCTATCTCTCTGTCTCTGCCCCGCTCTCTCTGTCTTTGCCCCGCTCTGTCTGTCTCTGCCCCTCTCTCTCTGCCCTCACTCACTACCCTCCCTCCCTCTCTAGATGCGCCTGCAAGTTGGGGGCTATGCATCAGTGGATAGGGCTGGTATGGGGTAAATGGAGCAAATGAATAATATTAATATCATATCAAGGGGGGTGGTTAGTGTGTGTGTGTGTGCGGGGGGTAGTTAATGTGTGTGTGTGGGGGGTAGTTAGTGTGTGTGCACATGGGGTAGTTAGTGTGTGTGTGACACCGCAGGCCGCCCCCCCCCCCCCCACCCCCAGCAACTGCTCGCCACATGATCGCCACGTTCACTGGTGGTCTCTGGTGAGTCTCCTTCAGGGTCGTGAGGAGTTCCTGCATACTGGGAACTAGTCGCGGCCTCAGTATGGTCGCTGCAAATTTTTCTACATGTTGAAGAATTTTATGCGACCAAAATTGGTCGTCATGGAGAAAATCATTAAACCTGTAGTTGTAGGTGCAGTTGTAGTGGGGTCACAATGTAGTTATAGGTAGTCGAGGTAGTTATAGATAGTTTTAATTAATTGCCTTTGCTGACCGGTCATTTTCATTGACTCATTGGGGAAAAAAAAACGTAAACAGGAGTTATCAGAACCAAGGATAACCGACCGGTAATATGAAAAAAATTACACCAAACTTCACAGCTGTGTATATCTGGCTTAATAAAAGTTGTCTGGCTTATTAAAAGTTGTCTCCACTCCTGTCAACCCTGTTCATCGTGGTGTGTGTCTGTATCAACATGGCTTTGCAGAGTGTGAATTTCGGACAGCCCTCTCCCCCCCCCCCCCCCCCCCCCCGGCTTGCCCTGGCCCCGCCTTTGCGATGTGTCTGTGTGTGTGCCACTCTGGCAGCTACCGTTCCAGTAGTCTGGTAGACTGTGGTCTGCTGAAAAATCGCCTAAGTGGGACAGGCTCAATAGGCACAAGAGCTTCAATCAAGTGTGTTTATTCCACTCTAACAGAAATGTACTCACCACACATGTTACTGGGGTCCTGTACACATTGATGTCATTATGTTAACTGCATGACTTATTTAAATTGCTGCATACAAATAAACCATAGAGATGTCTGGGATTTCTATCAGACTCAAAGTTTGTTTTCATTCTGAAAGATAGCTCCTTCTACAATCAAGGACTCCTTTATTACCCAGCCCAGATTTCAAGCCTTTGAAATTAGGCCACTGGCAAGGTACGGTCTGATCCCTGTTCCACAAAACTGGATCTGAAATCATTCTCATCGAAATGTGATTGGGCAACTCCTCCTGCGGCAATTTATAGTACATTAGAATAATTAATATAATTATTGAACAACCGCTTACATATCTTCAACTATAATTTATAAGACATCAGTCACTAAACGCACACTGGTGCTCGGTTGTTACTCAGGTGTATTTGGCAGGGAAATAATATGAAGAAAGACTGATAATTATAAGCTTCCTATTCAAACCGTAAGACATCGAAGTTGGTAATGCAACATTCATCATCATTAATCTCTAACAATTTATTTTTCAAACCTAATGATCTTGTTCTCACCGCAAAAAAAATTAGAATGGTCTTGATTTTTCCAGGGAGTGTCTAAAACTCTGGAAATATGTGTTTACTACTTGCTGAATTTAAATCTGGATCTTGACTCTTATTAGTTACAGGTGCATCACCAATTTTCCGGCAACTGGTCTGGCACCGTCTTTAATCCTGATAAGATTATGTAAGCACGCTCGAACCCTCCCCCCCCCCCACCCCAGATGCCCTCTCAAAGATGTGCTGCCTAAGATGGATGAGGTGGCCAACCGCAACCTCGGAAGTGAACAGATCCTTTCCCAGAGGTGACTTCTGATAGCTCAGCTCCTCGGCAGCCTAGGTGAACAGTAAGGTGGTCTTATCTGATACCATTGGACTTCTCTCAATTACCTTTGTTGGTCCTGAAAAACAGATATTCCAGAAAGGCTCCAGAATCAAGGTTGCCTGTATATAGGTGGTGGACCTGTACTTACATCCATACCAGACCTGGCTGTCAGACCGCACGACATTTTTCAGTTGGCTACAGTCAGAATGGAAGAACGGATCTGTAAGGCCAGGTGAGGCAGGTGGAGAAAGTTTCATAAAAGTTCATTGAGAATACAGGAGGTCTGATCGGTGTTAAGATTGTAAACTCCAAACAGGAGTCATGAGGCTGTGAAGTGATAGAATGTCAGGCATGGAAAAAGGAGGTAGGTCTGTTTGATGGTGGAGTTGAGGTTCTAATAGTTTTCAAAAGGATGATGGAGATACCATTGCTCAAGGGAAGTGTGGTTAGAGGGGAACAATGGTGTTGGTGTGGCAGTCAATGCAGGGCAAAATAATGCTTTTTGCTCTGATCTGATGGCAGAGGTGACATGTCCTGTCTTTTCTGGCCACTGAGTTGTGTTAGAAGGCACAGCTGTTGGGTCCTGTAGTCCTTGACTCCTTCTTGCTGTTGCATTTCTGAAAGGATGAAGTACTACATGGAGATAAAGATAGCAACTATGCAGCCTTAATATGTGGTGATTATGTGTAGTGATTATAATCGAGGGAAATGTATAGCAATCATATTACAAATGAGGAGGCACTAGCTGCATTAAAGCATATTAAGGTGTAGAATCAACAATAACACTTATACCAAAAATGGATAAGGACCTTGAGGATCCAGATGCATACAGAGCAATTGTTCTTTTAAACACTGATCAGAAGATATTAACTAAACTTTTAGCCCATAGATAAAGTTTAGTGATTCACAAATGAATACATCCCAATCAAACAGATTTTATCCCAAAACGTTATTCATTTTATAATCTGAGATGATTATTTAATATTATATATTCAAATAGAATAACTAATGTAGATTTAGCAGTAATCAGAAAAAGCATTTGATCAGGTGGTATGGCCCTATTTATTTTCAGTGATGGAAAATTTTCAACTGGGTGAGAAGTTTTGTACATGGGTTAAACTCCTATATACTAGCCCAACAGCTAGAATATTGACAAATCAAATGTTATCACCCAAATTCAATTTGTCTAGAGGTTGTAGACAAGGATGCCCACTATCTCTGTTATTATTCGCCCTAGCTATCAAACCACTTGCTTAAAATGTTAGAGGCCACCCAGAAATTTATGGGTATAATACTAAAGATACAATTAATAAAATGTCTTTATATGCAGATGATGTATTACTATACATTACGAACCAAGAAACTAGTATTCCAAACTTGCTAAATCTTATAACTCAATTTGGACCATTCTCGGGATATAGAATTAATTGGAACAAAAGTGAAATTATGCCAATAATGGAACTTAACCCACATACATTGCATCTCCTTTTAAAATAGGATTATTTAATTAGTTAATATCTTGGAATTTATGTGACTAAGAAATATACCTCTTTATTTAAATTAAATTTTCCTCCTTTACTTAATAAACTGCATAATAATATTCAATATTGGAAAACACTTCCCATCACAATGCTCAGTAGAATTAATGGCAGAAAAATTGATTTTCTTTCCACAATTACTGTACTTATTTCAATCAATTCCGATATATCTACCAAAAATTAAAACAAAAAAACTTGATTCTATGTTACAAGTTTTATTTGGGTTATAAAAACCAAAGAATAAGTAAAAAACATTTATGTAAATCCAAGATGAATGGAGGATTAGTTTTACCAATTTTTCTATTTTATTTTTGGGCAGTTAATATTAAAAATATGGACATTTGGTTGGAAGATATGAATCAACAACCAGATTGTTTAAAGATGGAAAAGGAAGATTGTTTACTTTTTAAAATTGGCTCGATCTTGTTAACCACCACAAAATTGAATTAAAAAAACATAGTGAAAATCCGATAATGCATAGTGGTATACAAACTTGGAAACAATTAAAAATTACTTTAAAATTGGATAATTTATCACTCCTTCTCCCCATTGTAAATGATTCTTCATTTAAACCTTCTGTGTTGGATAAAGGTTTTGTACAATGGAAAAACTATGGAATTAAAAAGGTGGAACCCCTTTACAGAAAAGGTATTTTTCTTTCATTTCAGGAGTTACAACAAAATAAAGGAGTACACTCAAATAATTTTTTTAGATACTTACAATTTAGAGATTATGCTAAATCACATACACAAGAATATAGAACTAGGGAGCCAGAAATTCTTGACAAATGTTTGCATAAACATCCTAACACAGATAATTTAATATCTCCCATTTATAATGGTATGTTAGCATTCATAGTGAAAGGATTTGAGTATAGGAGCAGGGAGGTTCTACTGCAGTTGTACAGGGTTTTGGTGAGGCCACACCTGGAGTACTGCGTACAGTTTTGGTCTCCAAATCTGAGGAAAGACATCCTTGCCATAGAGGGGGTACAGAGAAGATTCACCAGACTGATTCCTGGGATGTCAGGACTTTCATATGAGGAAAGATTGGATAGACTCGGTTTGTACTCGATGGAATTTAGAAGATTGAGGGGGGATCTTATAGAAACCTACAAAATTCTTAAGGGGTTGGACAAGCTAGATGCTGGAAGATTGTTCCCGATGTTGGGGGAGTCCAGAACAAGGGGTCACAGTCTAAGGATAAGGGGGAATTCCTTTAGGACCGAAATGAGGAAAACATTCTTTACACAGAGAGTGGTGAGTCTCTGGAATTCTCTGCCACAGAAGGTAGTTGAGGCCAGTTCATTGGCTATATTTAAGAGGGCGTTAGATGTGGCACTTGTGGCTAAAGGGATCAGGGGGTATGGAGAGAAGGCAGGTACGGGATACTGAGTTGGATGATCAGCCATGATCACATTGAATGGCGGTGCAGGCTCGAAGGGCCGAATGGCCTACTCCTGCACCTATTTTCTATGTTTCTATCTATAACATCCTTTTAGATAGTGAGGTCCCGTCGACGGAATTACATGGACAAGCATGGGAAAATGAATGAGCTCAATCCATAATGAAAGATATATAGGATGAAAGTTTACAACATATACATCAATGCTTGTTAAATGCCAGACACTCTTTAATACAATTTAAAGTATTACATAGACTGCATTATTCTAAAACAAAATTAAACAGAATGTTTCCAAATATCTCTCCTATTCGTGACAAATGTCAATATTTAGAAGCTAATTTAACTCATACTTTTGTAAACTGTACAAACATTTAACATTTCTGGATGGATATTTTAAAAGTTATTTCTGAAGTTGTTAATATCCAATTGGATCCTGATCCAAAACTAATAATATTAGGAATATAAGAACAAAGTATAAAACTTACAATAAACCAAATAAATTTCTTTGATTGTAGAATAATAATTGGGGAAAAATTAATATTAAAATTTTGGAAAAACCTAACAACCCCCACAATTAAAATGTGGATTATGGAAATGTCTGAGACCTTACATTTTGAAAAAATTAGACTTAATTGACAAATCAGAACTATTTGCTAGAATATGGTCTCCATTTATTGATTTTCTAAAAGGGTAAATTGGTTCAGCACGGAAGCAGGACTGAAACTTGAATCCAGGATTGGATGAATAATCACACTTTATAATCTACGGACCCATCTCCAAAATTGTGTTATTGGTAATGTATTTATTTATTTATTTTTTTCTCTCTCCCTTCTCTCTATAGCTCTATCTTTTAAAAAAATCTATAGAAAGTAAACAGAAGCTGTGTTATTTTGTAACTGGTAAACAAATCGTGTTTTGGTTATGATATGTATATGCTTCTAATAAAAATATTAAAAATAATAAGCATATTAAGGTGTAATGAGATGAGGGCCTGAGATGAGGTGATTGAGTAAATATCTAACAGAGATATTTACACAATCTTTAGCCTGGGGCGAGATACTGGTAGACTAGAATAAGGCTAATGCTGCGTTTTTGTTTAAGAAGTGCTGCAAAGACAAGCCCATGCACTACAGCTGGTGAGTCTAACATCAGCGGTAAATAAGTATGGGAGTGGATTCTGAGGGAAAGGATCAACAAGCATCTGGAAAGGCAAGGACTGATTGTAGATATTCAGCTTTGCTTTGTATGTGGGAAATCATGCCTCATAAATGTGAAAGACTTTTTGAAGAGACCATCAAGAGGATTGACGAGAGGATGGTGGTGGATGTTGTCTGTATGAATTTTAGCAAGGCCTATGACAAGTCTTCCCTTGGTCAGCTAATCCAGAAGGTTAAATCACATGCGATCCAATGTGAACTAGGTAATCGGATTCAAGATTATCTTGGTGGAATGAGGGTGGTAATGAAGGGTTGCTTTACTGATTGGAAGCCTGTGACCAGTGACGTGCTACAGGGATTGGTGGTGGATCATTACCATTTCTTATCTATATCAACGATACAAAAGGCAAAATAGTTAATGTGGTTAATAAATTTGCAGTTGAGACCAAATTTGGTGGTATAGTTGACAGTGAGGAAGACTTTTCATGTTTACAAGAGGACGTAGATCAACTACTGAAGTAAGGCAAGGAATGGGAGATGAAATTTAATTAAATCAAATGTGAGGTAATGCAGGGCAGGACATACAGTTATATGGTAGGGATAACAAGCTGGCCTGGAGAGTGTTATAGAACAGAGACATCTAAGGCTATGGGTACAGTTATCCTGAAAGTAGCAAGACAGGTAGACAGGGTGTTGAAAGAGATGTTTAACATGCTTGCCATCATTGGTAAGGGCATAAGACTTTGGTGATACCACATCTGGAACGATGTGTGCAGTTTCATTTGTATTGCCATAGGCAGAACAGTATCTTCATGCAGAGGATTATGCATATGTGAAACGAGCAGTCAGAGGAAGCTGTTGACGTGGATACAAGGCAACATTAAAACACATTTAAGCAGGCACATGGATAAGAAAGGGTCAGAGGGATCTGGGGCAAACACAGACAAATCAGCTGGAAAACCTGGCCAGCATGATCAAGTTGGACCAAAGGCCTGCTTCTGTGCTGCATAACACTATGACTCAATGTAGATTTTCCAGCATGGAAAGATGCTATATGTACTTACATTAATAGGGCCAAGTAGTCACATGGGTGGTTCTTAAAGATACTTTTTGTTATCTACAAATGTAGAAGTTGACCAAAAGGCTAGTAATCTAATATAAAAACAGAAAATACTAGAAAAACATTAGAAAACTAGAAAAAAAAGAGAGGGAAAGGAAGATGCAAATCTTTCCCATTTTCTTTAGAACTGGCCAGAGCTATCATATACAGAATAAAGTAATGAAATTGGCCCCATGATCAGATGCTATATAGAAATAAACCATTAGAAATGTACTTTGGCTATCTATATGAGGGATTTATTTGTTTACACATGCCATGTTAATATGTGAAAAGCTATTTTCAACAACAGGAAGCAGGTGTTGGGTTTCTATTTTGTCACCTAGAAGGTGGCCTTTAGTGCACAGAGAGCTCAATTCAAGTACAGATGAAGAGAGAGAAAATGAGAAGGTAATCATAATATTAGCCATTACATTAAGTTTATTGTAATCTCTCGAGCTCATGTAAGCAATTCAAGGAATACGGAATTATGTTTTTTTGTTATTTGTTAAAATTGTTCGTCATGATGTTTGCACAGCCACTATTAATACCTTAACTGATATTTTGTAAATGTAGATACTGTAGGTAGGAGGAAGTATCAGCCCGACCAATATTTTCCACTCCCTGCATTATTCTTTTTTTAAATGATCTCTAATGAAGCTTTTTGGTCCACCCAACGCCATTTCTTGCCTAATGTGAATTTCCTTCAGTTCCTCTGTCGTCCTACGTCCCCTGGCCACTAGTACATCTGGGAGATTGTTTGTGTTGTCTTTGGTGAAGACAGATCCAAAGAACCTATTCAACTCGTCTGCCATTTCCTTGTTCCCCATAACAAATTCATCTGTTCCTGTCTTCAAGGGACCCATATTTGTCCTAATAGACAATAGAAAATAGGTGCAGGAGAAGGTCATTTGGCCCTTCAAGCCAGCACCGCCATTCATTGTGATCATGGCTGATCAACCACAATCAGTACCCCATTCCTGCCTTCTCCCCATATCCCCTGACTCCATTATCTTCAACTAGCTCTCTCTTGAAAGTATCCAGAGAACCGGCATCCACTGTCCTCTGAGGCAGAGAATTGCACAAACTCACAACTCTCTGTGTTAATTGACTATTAACTAATTATTAACTAATTAACTAATTATTTCCTCTTCAAATACCTGAAAAAGCTTTTACTATCCTCCTTTATATTCTTGGCTAGCTTACCTTCATACCTAATCTTTTCTCCCTGTATTGCCTTTTTAGTTATCTTCTGTTGCTGTTTAAAAGTTTCCCAATCCTTTGGCTTCCTGCTCATCTTTGCTATGTTATACTTCCTCTCTTTTATTTTTATACTGTCCTTGACTTCCCTTGTTGCCACGGTCGCCTCTTATTCCCCTTAGAATCTTTCTTCCGCTTTGGAATGAACTGAACCTGCACCTTCTGTATTATTCCCAGAAATAGCTGCCTTTGTCTTTCCACTGTCATCCCTGCCAGGGTCTCTTTCCAGCCAACTTTGGCCACCTTCTCCCTCATGCCTCCATTGTCCCCTTTGCTAAACTGTAATACTGACACTTCCGATTTTCCCTTCTCCCTCTCAAATTGTTGATTACATCATATCATATTATGGTCACTACCTCCCAATGACTCCTTTACCTTGAGTTCCCTTATCAAATCTGCAACAACACTAAATACACAACACTAAATCCAGAATATCCTTCTCCCTGGTAGGCACCAGTTGAAGCTGACCTAACCACCGTAGCATTACCTTTGCTACATGCCAATTGGAACTCTTGATTCAACTTGCACCCTATATCCAGGTTACTGTTTGGGGGCCTGTAGATAACTCCCATTAGGGTCTTTTTACCCTTACATTACAGCTGGACATCAGATTTATTTATTTTTTCAATTTGATTTGTGTTTGTCTTGTCAAACAATTTGATTTGTTTATGCTATAGTAAAGTTACTTTATAATGTAAGTTTTATTTCCCCATTTCTATTTATTCTATTTTTAAAAAGCACAAATAAAAATTGCACACTTAAAATCAGAAATAAAAATGGTATATGCCAGAGATAATCTGCAGCACCTGTCAAGAGTGAAACAGAGTACCTCACAGTGACGCAGCGGCAGAGTTGCTGCCTTCCAGTATCAGAGACCTGGGTTCGATCCTGACTACTGGTGTTGTCTGTATGGAGTTTTGTATGCCCTTTGTATGCATAGGTTTTTTCTGGGTGCTCCAGTTTTCTCCCACACTCCCAAGATGTAAGTTTTGTAGGTTAATTGACTTCGGTAAAATTGTAAATTGTCCCTAGTGTGAAAGATTGTGCTAGTGTATGGGGTAATCGCTGTAGACTCAGTGGGGCCAAAGGGCCTGTTTCCACTCTGTATCTCTAAAGTCCAAAGAGTTAACATTTTAGTGATGGTCTTTCATCACAACTGTGCTGAATCGTGCCAGCATTTTAACTCATTTTTAAAATTCCTGTTTTAATCTTGCTCTCAAATCTACATTTCTCAGCAAAGGCATTTAAAGAGAAGAATGTATCTATTGAATACTGCAAGGTTCCAGAATGTGAATTGAATTTTTAAAAATTAATAGTTTTTTATTGGAGGGAAAAAAAAATTACAGTACGTCTGATGTATGGCATTACATTTTCCTCCATTTTGTTTTTTATAAAATTTATAATAATAATAATATAAACAAAATAATCCTAACCCACCCTCCCTAAACACCCCTTGGCAGCTTATTTTTTCACAATCCAAATATATCACAAAATCAAATGCACATTTTAAACAATAATAAAGTAACAAAACAGAATAAAGGCAGATCCCCACTTAATGTCAAGTGCCCTCAGTTAATAGGTAGTTCCTTTAGACACTCAAAGTATGATTAAAAAAAGATTCCCATTTCAAATAAAACTTTTTCACAGACCCCTTCAATGTGAATTTAATCTTTTCTAACCTTAAAAAAAACATGACGTCTTCCAGCCAAGCAGCGGCAGATGGAGGAGTGTTAGATTTCCAGACCAGCAAGATTCTCCTACGGGCCAAAAGTGATGTAAATGTAATGATATCAGACTGGGTTGTATTTAAACCCAAGGTTTTATCTGTTACACCAAATACAGCTACAAGCGGGCAAGGTCTCACTGTCAACCCAAGGACTTCACTGATGGTTTTAAAAACCACTGCCCAGTAGTTAACAAGTTTGGGGCAAGACCAGAATGCATGAGCTAGATTGGCTGGAGAGAACGAGCACCTGTCACAGCCAGCATCCGTCCATGGATATATGTTACCAAGCCTGGCTTTGCTTAAATGAACCCTGTGTAAAACTTTAAATTGTATGAGCCCCAATTTAGCACATGATGACGAGGAGTGGACTTTTTTCAGCGCTTCTGTCCAGCATTCCTCAGACAGATCCATACCAAGGTCATCCTCCCACCTAGCTTTAACTTTGTTCAGGTTTTGATCTCCTAAATACATAAATCGAGAATATACTGCAGAGATCTGTCCTTTATTTGCAACGGTAAGAGTGAGTTTATCCAACACTGTGACAGGAGGGAGATCAGGAAAAGAAGGAAATTGTTTCTTGACAAAGTGGCGAACCTGAAGATATTTAAAGAAATGATTATGTGGGAGGCCATGTTTTTTGTGTAGGTAGTCGAAACTATCAAATATGTTGTTAGTATATAAATCCTTAATGGACATCAGACCATTCAAACCCCACTTTCGAAAGGTTGAGTCAAGTGTAGAGGGGGGGAATAGTAAGATTGAACGAGAACTTACCAGTTCGAAGGTTGACCTTTATTTCATGAGGAGTTGCAGTGAGGGATTTCGTGAAGAGCCCGCCGGCACGCATGCGCGACATTCTTCAAAGTAGCGGTGTGGAATCACAGAAACCAACAAGAGAAATGACTTGGCATAGTAAGATTGAAGAGACTCTAATTAGCAGTTGATTATGATCGAGGGTTGGGAGCGGAGGGCACGAAATCCCTCACCGCAACTCCTCATGAAATAAAGATCAACCTTCGAACTGGTAAGTTCTCGTTCAATCTTACTATTTCATTTCGGAGTCACGTGAGTGACTTCGTGAAGACTTCAAAGCTTCTGTGATTGCACGCCCTGGACCACGTCCATGCTGACACATCACTAGCAAGGATGGATGGGAGTAAACAATTTTCTCAAACAGGTTATACTGAAAGACAAAAAGAATATTTATTAATAACAAAGCAAAAACCCCTCATTCGGGGACACCCCCACGTTCTTGACCTGCGTTCAGCACGGCCTGCGCGAACTCTAGGGGAGCAGCAACAGGCTTATTGTAGAATCGCTGAAACACAGCTTCATTCGCCCATCCTGCTGTGGCGAGAATATGGTCCATGGGCACCTCCATGACCCTCGCCGCCGACGTTGATGCAGCCCTGGTGGAATGGGACTTGAACACATTAGTGTCGATACCTGACTTACCCAAGACGATCCAGAGCCACCTGGATATCATCTGGACTGTCACTCGATGGTGAGGTCTCTTGTGAGTGACAAGCAGGTATTTCTCCATTCCTCTGATGCGTCTCGTCACCTCGACATAGTGACGGATATGGGCGGCTAAACATAGCCGAGCATCTGCGGGGTATGCCGGGAACTTCAGCTGCAGCCCTGTGCACCCAGGTCTATGTTGCTTTAGTAGCTCATCGATAAAGAAGACTACTTCTCCAGGGGTAGAGATCATCCTGTCGATACGGATTTTATGCAGCGTCTGTACCCTCTGTGCTGAAGTCAGCGCTAGTAACATCACCAGTTTCATGGTGAGTTTGTCCAGTTCTAGCCCCTCCATGGCCGACCACGTCCTGAGCAGGGTTAGTACATCCCTGACATCCCAGGTGATAGTATAGCGTGGTGTAGGCAGATTCATATTGAATATACCCCGCATGAGTCTGGACACTAGCCTGTTGGATCCTACCTCAATCTTGAGGTAGAATGACAGCGCGCTTCTGGCGCTGTTGATGGCACTGTAGCTTAAGTGTTCATCATGGTGCAACCCCGCGAGGAATTCCAATACGTCGGCTATGGATGCATCGTCATATGTGATGCGAGAGCGGTTGGAGTAGGCTTCCCATTTTCTGATGTGGGAAAGGTATCTTCGCCTGGTCGACTCTCGGCACGACGCCCCAATGGTATCCATAGTTCGAGTTGAGAGGCCATACTGCAGCAATGGCCTGGTTAGAACCTGCAAGCCAATAAATTTAAGTAGCTATGGCAGGGATGTGGCTCCCCTGACACAGGGTGAGTAACCAATTGTGGGCAACCCTCTAAGAGGACCCAAGGCTGACTGATCATGTCAAAGACCACCGGATACCATGGCTGCGTAGGCCAGTCGGGTATAATAAGAATGCCTTTAGCAGCATCCATCTGGATTTTTCGCAATACCCGACTGATGAGGCAAAACGGGGGGAATGCATAAAAAAAACACTTCCCCCAGTCGAGCGAGAATGCATCCATCGCCATTGCCCCAGGATCTGGTTCCCACGAAACGTATGTTGGTACCTGATGGTTCAACTGCGATGCAAAGAGGTTGATATCCGGTTTACCAAATTTGGCTGTAATTTTAGCAAAAATTTGAGGATGCAACATCCATTCGATGTTGTCATTAAACTTGCGTGACCTGGTGTCCGCCACAGTATTGAGCTCACCTGGTAAATAGGCAGCTGAAATCCAAATATTCCTGTTAATACACCAGAGCCAAATTGTATTAGCCAATTCATCACATGAAATTGACCTGGTACCGCCCATATGGTTTAAATATGCCACCGCCGTGGTATTGTCTATTTGGATACGGACATGAGCACCAATAAGATTGGAACAATAAGCACGAAGTCCGTGAAATGCTGCAAGCATCTCCAAATAGTTTATCCCTTGTGACAACAACATAGTAGATTCAAGGGTGTCCCATCTGCCCCCGCAACTAGAACAGTTGTCCGTAGCTCCCCAGCCATAGGAGCTTGCATCGGTTTGCAAGTATACCATCAGATTGGGCACAATAATGGGTTTGAATGAGCTACTAATATGGCGCACCCACCATTGTAACTCAATCTTAGCTTTAGAAGGCAGCCGCATTGGTCTGTCAAAATGACCGGCGTTCCGCTTTAACGCGGAGATCTTGGCTCTTTGCAAATTTTGATAATGCAAAGGCCCGTATTGGGCTGCTGGAAACAATGCTACGATTTTGCCAATCACCTTAGCTGTTTGTCTAATTGATGGTATACTGGCGCAGGCTTAATCCTGACATGCTTGGGTGACATCCGCAACCTTGTTAGTCGGTATGGTGGCCCTCATGCAATTGGAATCCACCGTAAACCCCAGATAATCCATAACCTGGGAAGGGCAGAACTTTGACTTGTCTGGATGGACAATAAACCCCAGCTGCTGAAAAATTGCGACAGTGGCTGAAACTGCCCGTTCAGCCGACTCCAGGGTATTGCCAACAATCAGGATATCATCCAAATAGGCCATCACGATATGATGCTGCTGCCGTAACTGGGCCATGATGGGTTTTAGCAATTTAGTACATAATCTAGGGGCTGTAGTAAGCCCATTTGGCAAAGCCCTGTATTGCCAGAGCTGACCCATCCAGACAAATTTTAAGAACTTCCTGTGATGTTTTCGAATGGATACAGAATAGTACGCATAGAAACATAGAAACATAGAAAATAGGTGCAGGAGTAGGCCATTCGGCCCTTCGAGCCTGCACCGCCATTCAATGTGATCATGGCTGATCATCCAACTCAGTATCCCGTACCTGCCTTCTCTCCATACCCCCTGATCCCTTTAGCCACAAGTGCCACATCTAACGCCCTCTTAAATATAGCCAATGAACTGGCCTCAACTACCTTCTGTGGCAGAGAATTCCAGAGACTCACCACTCTCTGTGTAAAGAATGTTTTCCTCATTTCGGTCCTAAAGGAATTCCCCCTTATCCTTAGACTGTGACCCCTTGTTCTGGACTCCCCCAACATCGGGAACAATCTTCCAGCATCTAGCTTGTCCAACCCCTTAAGAATTTTGTAAGTTTCTATAAGATCCCCCCTCAATCTTCTAAATTCCAGCGAGTACAAGCCGAGTCTATCCAATCTTTCCTCATATGAAAGTCCTGACATCCCAGGAATCAGTCTGGTGAATCTTCTCTGTACCCCCTCTATGGCAAGGATGTCTTTCCTTGATGGGCATCTTTTAAATCAATGCATGCCATAAAGCAGCCATGCGAAATCAATGACTTGGCTGTCTCAAAAGTGTCCATTTTGAAATGGGTGTATGTTACAAAAGTATTCAAATGGGTCAGATCAATAATCACTCGACAGCCTCCATCCTTCTTAGGCCTGGTAAATATATTTGAGACAAATTCAATTGGCTCGTGCATAGCTTTTTCTATCACGCCTTTTTCTTCTAACCTTAAGATCTCAGCATAGCCTGCTGCCTGTTCAACGGCAGACAGCGTGAACGTCCGATTAGGCATATGCTGGGATGGAGGAATGTCCCCGTTAATAAACTTAATCTGATGACCCCAAATACTCTGCAAAACAAACTCATCGGAAGTGATAGTTTCCCATGCCCCCCAAAAAGAAACGGAGGCGCCCACCAACATGTGAAGTTAAATGTACAGATAAATGAAAACCAGACTGCCTCACCTCCGTGGTTACCGGCGGTCCTTGACATGTTTGGGTGGTCGTGGAGGTGCTGGGTTGGGCTGATACTGTGGTGTCCTCATCTTCCACTGGGGCCGCTGCGGGCCTTGCCCTAAAAAAGCCCGCTGCTGCTGGGGCTGTTGATAGCGAGGCGGAGCTGGAGGATAGGTCCTTGTCGATGTGGCGACAGGGCCTCGCGGCCGAACAAATGGAGCTTTCGGGGCCGACGGTCTGGGGGCGATCTGCGACCGCATAAGTCCCACCGTTTTGGCATGCTCATCGAGCTCCTTAACCCTCTTCGGGAGGTCTTCTCCGAAGAGCTGTCGGGGCGGCGGTGTTGGCGGCGCTTTGCACAATCCAGCAAACTTTGGGTTTAGCGTCGGGCGGATGCTGCTTTTTCTGAAAGCATTAATTTCATGCTGTGTGGCACATAACAGTGCCAGCGCATCCTCCTGCTCCAGATTGAGGTCTTCACCGTCTACCGACCGCACAAACGCGGTAATACCGGCCGTGAGGTGCCTCAGGATCCGTTGTAGTTTCAACTCCTGGGTTCGGATAGCCGTGCCGATGTTGCCCCATATTGGCGTATTGACCACAGGCACATTGAGGGAGTTGCAGTTGGAAGGGGCCTTATGCCGATTGATGGCCTGAGAGAGAACTTCCTCCTGGAGCTGGTGGTTGGTGAGGAAGTCCACTGTGGCAGCCAGTTCAGGATTGAGAGGAAGGCCTGTTGTGTGTGGAGCAGCAAATTTCGCCGCCACATCCAGGAGTTCTTCCGGCGGTACTTCCGAGGGCGGAATTCTTCCTCTTCTGGCTGTTCCAGGCTGGCTATGGAGACCGGTGATACTTCCCTGTGCCTGTTGATGCTGGATGCTTGCTGCTGTTGGTTGAGTAGCAGGAGCTCCAGTAGCCACTCCATGCGGTCAATACGCCCTTCACCCTGAACACTCGGGCGGTCGGAGTCCTCAGGCTCTGAAACACTGCCGGGGCTCCTGTCATCGGCCCGCACCTCATCGAGGTGAACCCGGTGCCGGTATTTGTCGCTGCCAGCCGCCGCAGCAAAGCTGAGCGATTCCCGCGCGGGAGGTGTGTTCAACCGCCTTCGTTTGGCGGGAGCTGAAGCCGCTGCCACTGAGGGCAAATGCGGCGGGGAGTCGGCACCAGACTCAGCATGGAGACCCGACACCCGCGCGGGCTTGCCGGCTGCCCACGTCGTGGACCTTGCCGACGCATGGTCTCGCCCTCCCATCCATGGGGGACTCGGCGACCGTGGCGGGACCCTATCCAAATGGCCCGTCCCGGCGTCGGAAGTTGGGGGGTCTACACTGGACCTCACAGTGGACCTGGGTCCCGCCTTTGAACCAGTCCGCAACTCGGCGGCAGGTAATGCCTTAGCCCCAGAAGGGTTAGGCTTGCGGGCCCCTGCCCTCCCCCTACTCGGAGGGCTGAGGGAAAAGGGCCGTGCAGCCGCACGCGAGCCCTTGCCCGAGGCCGCCAACGGGCCCGTTGGCAACCTGAATACTGAAGCAGGGTCCACCTGCTCTGGCGGCACTCCGCAGTCCTGCTCCTCGAACTCCTCCCCGGAGCTGCGGTGTGGCAGCGGGTCCGGTCCTGCAATAGCAGGGCTGCCCGGTTTCCCCGCCTTCCTCCTGGCCTGTTTCACAGGTGCAGCCGATGATGAAGGCTCTGGGACAGATGGCCGGCGACTCCGAACCGACGTCTTTCGGCCTTTCGAACTCCCGTCCATGTCCTTGCTGAAAGAGAAAAAACACCACCAGCAAGGACCAACCAACTTAAGGTTAGTATAACTTACCTTAGCGGTCCCTTATGAAGGGCTGGCGGGGAGCGCACCCCACCGCCAGCCGTCGACAGCAATGCGTTGCGACGATATGTCGCGCATGCGTGCCGGCGGGCTCTTCACGAAGTCACTCACGTGACTCCGAAATGAAATAAATGGTTACTGTGAATGGGACCCAGAACTGAAGCTGATGTAAGCTTATAATGGCAACAAAATTGGTTAAACATTTTGATGGTTGATAGTACAACAGGGTTGGATGTAAATCTAGAGGGATTCAATGGCAGGGAGGAATATACTAAAGCTGGGAGAGACGAGGAGTAACAGGATTGTGATTCAAGCAGACACCAGTCTGTATCTGGTCGGTGGAGCCAGAATAATATCTTTTGGATATTGGATGCCCAGTAATAATTAATAAAGCTAGGAAGGCCCAGTCCACCTACTTCACGACCTCTTTGGAGAGTGCACTTATTGACCCTTGGAACCTTGTTACCCCATATAAAGGAGGTTATAGATTGGTTAACTGAGTTAAAAAATGACTTGGGTAGGAAAACCGGCAAACATTGGAACAAGTAAAGAAATCTGGGAAGTACAGTCATCTTCACTGACTGCACTCTCCCAGCCATAGTGAGTGACAGACTACGCCATCTCTCAAAGTCAGCCTTCATTTGGCTAACTTGAGGCATGTAGTTAGCTGCAAGCAGGGATGTGAAAAAGCGGGTGATATGTATTCCTAAATATGCAAACCCTTCTTGAGATATGGGAAAGGGCAGGGTTTCCTGTTGGATCTGTAGGGCTAAGTTGATGGGAAAGCATTTGCTTTTTTGGAGGTTTAGTTTATAGCCGGAAAAAGTCCCAAACTGATTCAACAAGGACACAATTGCAGGGCTACTGGCTATAGGGTCGCTCACATAAAGAAGGAGGTCATCAGCATATAGAGACACACGATGTTCACTGTTTCCTCTCTTAATGCCCTGGAATAATGTAGTTGACCTAAGTGTAATAGAGAGAGGCTCAATTGCAATTACAAAAAGAAGCAGAGACAATGGGCAGCCTTGACGAGTGCCACGTGTTAATTAAAAATAATCAGATTGGAAATAATTGGTCTGTACACATGCTAAGGGTGAATGATATAATAGCTTAACCCAGGCTACAAATATTTTGCCAAATCCAAATCTCTCCAAGGTTCTGAACAAATATGGCCACTCCACTCGATCGAATGCCTTCTCCACGTCCAAAGCGATAACAGCCTCTGGGCGCGGAGAAGCACTGGGCGAATAGACCACGCTGGCCAATCAGCAGATATTAGAAAAGGAATGACGATTTTTAATGAAACCTGTTTGATCTTCTGAGATTATTTTGTGGTTGGCATTCTAAAAGGCAAACCAGCGCCTTCGCCAAAATTTTTACATCTACATTCAAAAATGAGATGGGGCGATATGATCTACATTGAGTCAGATCCTTGTCTTTTTTAAGAAGAAGTGAAATAGAAGCCTGTGAAAGAGTGGGGGGTAATGAACCTTATTCCTAAGATTCTTCAAACATTTCTAAAAGAACAGGTGTGAGCTTATCCTTAAATTTCTTATAAAATTCTAATGGGTAGCCGTCAGGGCCAGTGGTTTTACCACTCTGCATCGCCATAATGGCATTATTAATCTCTTCCTGCCCAAGGGGTTGGTCTATGTTTTCTGCGTCTTCTAATTCCAGAGTGGGTATTTTCAAATCGTCTAAGAAAGTTTCCATATTCATAGTATCCAAGGGGAATTCTGAGGTGTAAAGAGAAGAATAAAAGGCTGTGAAAGTATTGTTTATTTCTTTTGGATTGCTTGTTATATCTTGGTGTATGTCTCTTATCTGAGGAATAAGCCGTGACGCGGATTGACGTTTCAGCTGGTGGGCCATAAGCCGGCTCGCCTTATCACCATATTCATAATAAAGACCACGAGTCCGGAGAATTAGTTGTTCTGTTTGATTAGTAGATAAAAGATTGAATTTCATTTGTAAATCAGCCCGGCTTTTGTACAATTGGGTGGTGGGTCAAGATGGATTTTAACAGGGTTTCCATTTCCTTCTTACGTTCTTTATTGGCGTATGAAGAATAAGATATGATTTGACCTCTTAAGTAGGCTTTTAAAGTTTCCCAAATTAAAGAGCAGGATACGGACTCAGTTTTATTAATTTCAAGGAATGTGTCTATGTTAGCCGACACAAAACTGCAAACTTTTTCATTGGAAAGCAAAAGGGGGTTGAGTTTCCAAAGAGGTCGTTCTTTAATATTTAAAGGAAAGCCTAGGTCCAGTATCACAGGTTATTCAATTTTCTTAACCCTAGGAATGAAGGGGCTGTCTATAAAAAAAATAGTCCATTCTGGAAAAAGAATGGTGAACACATGAGAAAAAAAAGAGAATTGTCTAGCAGTTGGGTTCAGAAATCTCCAGGGATCCACATAACCATTTTGTTGCATAAACAGTGAGAAGGTCTTTGCCATACCAGAAGGTGTCCCCTTAGAACTAGACCTATCAAGCAGTGGATTAATAGCACAGTTCAGGTCTCCCGAAAAGATTAGCTGGTGCGTGTTCAGATCGGGTGTTAATGACAAAACCTTATTTGCAAAGTGAACATCATCCCAACTAGGGGCATAAACATTCACTAAAATGACAGGTTTTTGAAAAAGACACCTGGAAACTATAATAAACCGACCATTAGGGTCACTGACTACGTCAGACGGTGTAAACTGTATTCTTTTGTTGATTAATATTGCCACACCCCTGGGCCTACTATTAAATCTGGAGTGAAAAATCTGACTAACCCACATTTTACGCAGTCTGTTATGATCTTGCGGTCTTAAGTGGGTCTCGTGTAAAAGTAGTATATCTGTTTTTAGTTGTTTTAGGTGAGAAAAAACTTTAGCTCTTCTAACTGGACCATCAAGCCCCTTTACATTCCAAGATATAAATCTCACAGGATTGCCTCCATCAATATCACCATTAGCCATATTTCAAAAATACATACAGCGTCTGCCATCCAGAACCATGCGAAGGCTGCATGTGAGACTTTTTACCTTCATGAGCTGGGCAGGATACTGGAGACCAAACCAAACCCCTTTATTGTAAAGCAGGGATTTTATTTCCCTAAAAGTTGCACGTTTTCTCCCCAGCTCCACGCTGAAGTCCTCATAGAAAAACACCCGGTGCCTTCGGAAGAACAGCTCTTGCCTCCATTTGGTGATGATACGATATTTATCCTGGAAGTAATGAAAGAGAACCAGGAACACTCTTGGCTTAGATGGTTTGATATTCGGGACGACTGTTGGTGTAGGTTCAATTCGGTGGACACCCGAAAGCATAAGAGGTCTTGGGAAGAAATCCGCCCCCAGCACTTCTTGAAAACACTCAGTTATAAATTTAACAGGGTCCGAGCCTTCCATCTTTTCAGGAATCACGACCACCCTTAGGTTGGATCTCCGTGACCGGTTCTCGAGGACATCTAACTTCACTTTCAGGAGTGTGTTTTCACTCTGTAATGCAGCTATAGCAGTTTCTGTGCTCGCCAGTCTGTCACTGTGGTCATTCAGGCCATCTTCAACCTGGCAAATGTGTTCATCATGCAATTCATAATAGGATTTAACTTGCTCCAGACTGGTGTACACCGGTGACAAAGCCACTTCAAGTTCTCTTTTTAGGACAGAGTTAATTGCTTGTGTCATATCAGCAAGGAGTGCTGAATGAAGCCTCTCCAAATCCTCTGGAAGTTCAAGGCCAGCTTCCGGGAGCGGTGCCAAAGCTGCAGCACTCTTGCTTGAGATTTCACTGTCTTTTCCCCCGGTTTTAGTTTGACGGCTCATTTTACTTGCAGTTTCAGATGCTTAATACTGCCTTGAGTCCTTCATAGCATTTAATAGCGGGTTATATCAAAAATATAGCAAAGATTAATGAGTAGACGAGCAGTAATCGGGAGCCATGCTCACACACAGCTGTTCAACCCATGTTCAACCCGGAAGCCATGTGAATTGTATTTTGTTGCAAAGTGGTTGTAAGGTTTTGATCGACATTGTGAATAAGCTTCTACAGATGGAATCATGGTGCGCTCTCTTGTGACCTGTTGATTTACTTTATTGAATCTCCATCTTCTTGCCAAACTATGCTTCATGCTGCATGCAGACCAACTGTAAATAGCTTGGTGAGTAACAGAGCCTCACTGTGGTTGAAACGTACTTGCAGTGAGACTGGTGACACCCATTAGACTTTCAAATAAAAATTACTGAGGTTGGGTAAGTGATACTTTAAAGATGGGAACAACTTGTACATAATATACAGTAATTGATCCTTTACAACCAAACCAAGGCTAAAAAAATGACAGAACAAATTAAAGTGATTTCATTATGATTTTATTTGGGTTATATTTGTTGTTATTGTGTGTTAGGATTTTCATTTTTTCTGGCAGTGTCAATGAACGTTTCAAAGGTAATGTGAATTAAATCTGTTTGCCATCTTTAAGCAGCTTTGAACGACTCAAACTGAAGGCAATGCCATGGTTCCAGCACTATATTTGTATAGCATGACAAGTTTTAATGCATATTACATCTTATATTAAGGTAAACATATTATATTTTTGTGGGATTTTTTTATGGGTTGAGAAGTTTATCCTTTAATTTAAATCATCCTGGCCTAGAAAATCCATTGTTACATTTTTTACACTGCTACATGTGTAAGCATGACATGCGGAATTTTTAAAATCCCTACTGCTAAGTACAGTCTGGCACATCATACCTTGATAGCACCATTCCAGATTGTTGATCTGATTCTTCCATCTGAATGATAATGTACATATTTGAATCCTCTTTTGTAAACAAGCATTTGCAGTTCCTTGTTTCTACAAATAGAGGATGCTGGGTGCATACTTCCGTCTGGCTCCAACTTTGTTCATTTTGATGAGATTTCTTCAAAATTCTGCCATACACCTGAACTTTTCAACTGGTGAATTGGGGCCTGGTTTGCTGATTGTTCAAAGCTCCTAACATAACTAAGCTGCTGTGTTGAAAGTATCAAATCATCTCTCATTCTCTTATTAAGTTACTTCTTTATTTGTTCATAGTTGATAATGATCTCTTCTCCTTTAACCTGCTGATGTCTTTAGGATTACCGTAATCCATGAACGATCTACCATTCTTTCTTAATTCTCATCTCTTCTCCTTCCCAAAGTGCTACCTACATCTACAGGAGAAACAGAGGTGAGGGTAAAAGAGGAGGGGTGTTGCGTTATATTGGTTAAAGACATGGTAGTGGTCAGAGGTGACATGGACGGTTTGTCTGATGAGGCTATATGGGTGAAGCTGAGGAACAAGAAAGGGGAGATCACCTATAAGCCCCCAAAGTGTCAACGAGAATTAGAAGAGCAAATGTGCCAGGAGATTGTAGGCAGCTGCAGGTCAAATAAAGTTATCATAGTTAGCAACTTTAAGTTTCTTAATATTGACTGGAAATACCATCGTGCGAAAGGTTCAGATGGGATGGAATTTGTTAAATGTTTTCATGAGAATTTCCTCCGGCAATATGTAGAGGGCCCCACATGGAAGCGGGCAACACTTAATCTAGTATTGAGAAATTTGGAGGGGCAAGTGGATGAAGTGTTTGTGGATGAGCCTTTTGGGATCAGCAACCTCTGTTCTATTTGGTTTAAGATAGTTATGGATAAGAACACAGTGGGCTTACCAGTTAAAATGCTAAATTGGGGCAAGGCCAACATTTAGTTGGTATGAGACAGTAACTTGCTCAAGTTGATTGGAGTAGGTTGTGTGAAGGAAAAGGAACATCAGGAAAGTGGATGTTTTTAAAAGTGTGCAGGGCATGCATGTCCCTGTTAGAGTGAAGGGTAAGGCAGGTAAACACATGCAAGCATGGATAACAAGGTAAACTGAGGCATTGGTCAAGAGTAAGAAGGAGGCATGAGACCGGGATGGGCATCTAAGATCTAATGTATCCCTGGAAGAGTATCAGGAACTAAGGAATAAAGGGCCTGTCCCACTTACGTGTCCTTGGCATGCAAATTGCGTGAGCTCATGGTCTCGTTGAGGCGCACGGGCATTGTATGGCCGTGCGGGGCCAGTCCCACTGAGAAGCACGGAGGAGTATGGAGTTGTGCGCGACATCGCGTGCGGCTCCAAAGTTCTTGTGGCGAACAAAATCTTCGCTCGCCAACGGCCTGTCGAGTAACTAATGGCCAAAGTGGGACAGACACAAGACCCTGGCGCGATGCAACTTCGCCGTGTCTCCAACAGCAGCGGAAGCAGGCAAACAATTGCCGAACTCAGCCTGGGGCTCATGGCTGTTGCGGTCCGGATCCGACCCCACTTCTATTCCCAGAGCGGAGTCAAGAAAATTGAAGTTGGACACAAAATGCAGGAGTAACTCAGCAGGACCGGCAGCATCTCTGGAGAGAAGCAATGGGTGATGTTTTGGGCCAAGACCCTTCTTTTCAGATTGGAGAACAGTCTCGACATGAAATGTCACCCATTCCTTCTCTCCAGAGAAGCTGCTGGTTCCGCTGAGTTACTCCAGCTTTGTGTTCATCATCAAATGACGTCACGTGCTCCAGACGGCTGTGCGTACGCATGAAATCGCGCTCGACCTTCGCAGGACCGTCGCGGCTCAATGCGACCATGAGGTCGCATAATTTGCATGCCATGGACACGTAAGTGGGACAGGCCCTGAAGTTAAAAATGGAAAGCAGAAGGGCTATAGGTGACATGAGATAGCTCTGGCAGATAACGTTAAGGATAACCGCAAGAGATTTGATGTACTTAAAGGGCAAAAAGCATAACCAGAAAGAAGTTTTGACCCTTCAGGAATCAAAGTGGTCAACTCTGCATGGAGTCACAGGAGAAGTGCTCTGTCCGCAATGTGTATTTCTCCTCTGTTTTTACAGTGGAGAAAGATAGGAGGACTGAAGAACTTTGGGCAGTTATTGGAATTGACTTGAGAGCAGTCAGCATTACAGTCGAGGAAGTACTGAAGGTCCTGGCGCATATGAAGGGAGACATATCTCCTTGGCCTTATTAGATTATATACAAGGACACTGTGGGAAGCTTGAGAGGAAATTGCAGGGGCCCTGGCTGAGATTTACGAGTCATTAGAATTTGCGCGGCTACACGCAAATTGAAGAAACAGCACCTTGTATTTTGCTTGGGCATCTTACAGCCCAGCAGTATGAATATTAATTTCTCAAATTTCAAGTAACCCTAGCATTCCTTCTCTCACTGCCCCTTCCCCACTATAGTCATCCTGTTTGCTCCACTGTTTGCATCCATATGTCCCTTCATTATCACCACTTCCACAGCCAACAATTGATCATTGTGGGCTCCACTATTCCTTGGTAATTGGTGCTGACTAATTGTTCTGAACTTTTTCATATCTTTAGTTTTCCTCTCTCCTGACTCTCAGTCTGAAGAAGGGTTGAAGAAACGTCACCTATTCCTTTTCTCTATAGATGCTGCCTGACCCGTTGATTTACTCTAGCATTTTGTGTCTAACCCAGAAGCTAATGCTTGGTGGAATGGCTTTCACAATGGAAAATGCACATAAAGGAATGTATTCCCCAGTCTCTTAAAGCTTCTTGCAGTCCACTTATCAATAGGAATTTTCCCCACCCAAGCAAAGAATGGAAATAACCTCAATTTTATTTTTACTGCAATGAATAACCAATCATTTAAAAGTGGAAATTGGGTTATTGCTGAAGCATAAATAAGAGCTATAAAGTACTCCTCGTTGATTCATTTGATGGTGCATCTGCATTGCTATACAGAGTTGGAGAATTTGGGATGAATATTCAACTCTGGCAAGGCTACAAAATAAGGGATATCCATTGAAGTCAATCACAAGGTAATTAAATAGGATGTATTACTGGAAATATTCACTGGAGTCAATGCATAGGATAATGAGGCAGGGAGTGCAACTTACTGAAATGATTGAAGTCAGTGGCAAAGTTAATCAGACATAATCTTTATTGATAGTTGATCTTCACTCATCCATGTTAACATTTCAATGAATTTGAATTTCCTCAATGAGACTTAAAGAATGATGCCAGTGAATTAAGAAGGTCGACAAAATGCTGGAGGAACTCAGTGGTTGAGGCAGCATCTATGGAGAGAAGGAATAGACAACATTTCAGGTCGAGACCCTTCTCCTTCTCTCCATAGATGCTGCCTCACCCATTGAGTTCCTCCAGCATTTTTGTCTACCTTTGGTTTTTCCAGCATCTGCAGTTCTTAAACAATTAGTGAATTAAGATATGCTTTTGATGTGAGATAATTACTAATACATTTGGTAACAATATCTTGATGTTTTATTTTTGTCCCATTTCTCAGAGGCAGGGCAATCATTGTATCCTTTGATTTCAAGCATGCAGAATTCCTTCTGGAGCAGGGATAAGTAATCATAGATTAGAAAGTATTCTTGAATAATTTATTATGCACATCTTTAACATAAAACAGTTTTGACAAGATTATTTAATTGAGGAGTCAGTCTGTTTGACAAATATTTATTTTCAGTGACAGAATTTAAAGTGAGAGCAATAAGCTATTCACAATCCAACCATTGGTAGTTAAATGGTGTCTTGTATTTGCTCAAATGAAAGTGGAGTAAGTGCACCTCCATCTGCTCTGTAATAACATTCACGATTAGTTTTCCATTACTCAAAAACAATCTCATCTCAAAGTAGAACTTCCATGAATCTCAAACTTTTATCCCCACATGCCGATATTCTTCAGGAGGTTCAGGAGAATATATCCATCGGGTTCTTCTGCTTCAATGTCTTTAATCGCATCAGTAAAGCAAAACTCAGACAAATTCAGATATCTTGTGATGCGGGGTAAGAGGAAAGCTCTGCTGTGCTGCCTCTCCAATAGGAGAACATAAGATATGTATAGCAAACTGAACTGTGGAAAATGCATAAGCTGAATGTTTAGCTATCTCAAACTGTTTGGGCAATCAAATTCATCAACCACTACAGCATTTGAAGTAAGGCTTCATCTCACCTTCTCCACCCAGTGACTTTCAACTTACCTTTCCCAATTTTGCAAATTTGAACATTAGAATACCAACAAACAAGCCCAAAGTTACAAATGGTTAATCTACCTCACTTTTTACCAAAACAGCATCTCTTCCCTATCAGGGCCTCCATATTCTGGACCTAACATGTAGCAAAACATTTTATTTTATCTGTGGGACTGAAAACTAAAGGACATAAATTTAAAGTAATTGGTCGAAAGATTAGAGGGAAGACGAGCAAAACAAAATGTTTAATTCAGAAAGTGGTTATGTTTTCACCATCTAAAAGGTTACTTCATTGCTTGGGTCATTTAAAATGTATCTGGCTGTGTGCTTCAAGATTAACGCCTGTAGATCTAATGTTTAATTGCTGAAAGGTGAGAATAGGCTGGGTAGATAGAATTGCAGGAACATAATGTACGTACCAAATTCTGCGTTATAAATTTTCTATGATTCTATTTGAAGTTGCCTGCTGCTGTGTATGATAGAGTTCAGACAGAAAGCTGCAGTGCAAATGTACTGTATGTAAGTGAATGGCAGAGATTGTTGGCAATCTGCTTCTATTTATCACACAGAATATCCTACTGACTGTATTAATACAAGTAATTGATCGTTTTTTGTTCACAGGAAGCATTTAAGAGAAGATCCATTTGGAAAGCAAAATAACTATTTTCTCTTTGAAAGCTGGAACATTCTTCAAAAGTGCTTTCGTAAAGATCCAATTGAAACGTGTGGGAACAATGGATGTTTGAATTTACCTTTTCCATCCATGTAACAGCAAGGTAAGCTGTCAAATTAGAATTATTAGACTATATGATTAATGTTGATACTAAGATAGGTGGTGCTGTGGATAATGAAGTAGATTTTCAAAGTCTACAGAGAGATTTGGGACATTTGAAAGAGTGGGCTGAAAGATGGCAGATGGAGTTTAATGCTGATAAGTGTGAGGTGCTACATCTTGGCAGGACAAATCAAAATAGGACGTACATGATAAATGGTAGGGAATTGAGGAATGCTGTGGAACAGAGGGATCTAGGAATAACTGTGCATAGTTCCCTGAAGGTGGAATCGCATGTAGATAGGGTGGTAATGAAAGCTTTTGGTGTGCTGGCCTTTATAAATCAGAGCATTGAATATAGGAGTAGGGAAGTAATGTTAAAATTGTACAAGGCATTGGTGAGACCAATTTCATTTCGGAGTCACGTGAGTGACTTCGTGAAGAGCCCGCCGGCACGCATGCGCGACATATCGTTGAAGGGCAGGGGAGGAGCCGCGCTCCCGACCAGCCCTTCAGAGGGCCGACTCAGGTAAGGCTAAGCCTTACCCGGAGCCTTATCCCGGAGCCTTTCTCAGCGGCTCACCTGCGAGTCGGGCCGGGAAACAGGCGTGGGAGTCGGGGAGCCCTGTTGGTACAGGGCCCGACCCGCCGATACACCGGAGCTCCAGTGTGAGTTGGTGTCTTGTTGTGGCGGGTGTATATTATGTTTTCTCCCTGCAGGTACGTGGGGAAATGGACGTGGATGTCGGGGAGCCCTGTTGTTACCGGGCCCGACCCGCCGCTATGCAGGAGCTCCAGTGCCGATTCAAGGAGCAGGTGCTCCAGTGTTGATTTGAGGAGCAGGAGCTCCAGTGCTGGTTCAGGAGCAGGAGCTCCAGTGCTGGATTAAGGAGCAGGAGCTCCAGTGCTGATTCGAGGAGCAGGAGCTCCAGTGCTGATTCAAGGAGCAGGAGCTCCAGTGCTGATTCGAGGAGCAGGAGCTCCAGTGCTGATTCAAGGAGCAGGAGCTCCAGTGCTGGTTCCAGGAGCAGGAGCTCCAGTGCTGATTCAAGGAGCAGGAGCTCCTGTGCTGATTCGAGGAGCAGCAGCTCCAATGCTGATTCCAGGAGCCGAGAACGGGGTGCCTCTCGAAAGGGGGGACCCTGCCACAAGTTCGCCATTGGCGACCACGGGGAAGGGGTCGTGCTGCGGCCCGACCCCCCTCCGCTAGCAGGGGAGGAGCCCGTAAGCCTAAACCCGGTTCGGGCCAAGGCTCCACCAGCCGCCATGGTGCGGTCTGGTGCAACGGCGGGACCTGGGTCTGTGAGATCTGCTATCCAACTCCCAAACCCCGCCGCTGGGACGGGGGGCTTGGGTACGGTCCCGCCTCGGTCGCCGAGTCCCCTGTCGATGGGGGGGACGAGACCGTGCGTCGGCAAGGTCCACGATGTGGACAGCCGGCAAGCCCGCGCGGGCGTCGCTCCATGCTTCTGCTGGAGTCGACCCCAAGCCGTCAGGGCCCTTTGTGGCAACGGCTTCCGCTCCCGTTAAACAGAGACGGTTGAACACCTTTCCCGCGCGGGAATCGCGCGGTTCGCTGCGGCGGCCGATAGCGACAACTTCTGGCACCGAGATCACTTCTCAGAGGTGCGGGCCGATGAAAGGAGCCCCGGCAATCTTTCTGAGCCGGAGGTCTCCGACCACCCCAGTGTTCAGGGTGAAGGGCGTATGGCCGCATGACGCGGCTACTGGAGAGGAGCCATCCAGCTCCAGTAGGCACAGGGAGGTTAACCGCCGTCAGCAGAAGCTGAGAACCGTCAGCAGACACTAAGCCCAGCGAACTGCTCCTCCCTTCAACGAGCCCATACGCCACGGTCGCCGAGTCCCCCATGGATGGGAGGACGAGACTATGCGTTGGCTAGGTCCATGATATGGGCAGCCGGCAAGCCCGCGCAGGCGTCGGATCTCCATGCTAAGTCAGGTGCCGACTTCCCATCGCATTTGCCCTCCGAGGCAGCGAGACCAAGCTCCGCCGAGGAGGCGTTTGAGAGTACCTTCCGCGCGGGAATCGCTCAGCTTCGCTGCAGCGGCTACCGGCGACAACTTTCCGGCACCAGGTTCACCTCGATGAGGTGTGGGCCGATGGACGAAGCCCCAGCAGTTCAGCAGAACATGAGGACTTCGGCCGCCCGAGTTTTAGCTCAAGGGGCGTATTGGCCAGGATGGAGCGGATATTGGAGCCCCTCCTGCAGCAGAGTCAAAAAATTTCGGGGAAGACTTCTCCAAGAGGGAAGGATATTCGGGGTCCTCCATCCCAGCATATGCCTCAACGGAAGTTTACGCTGTCTGCCGTTGAGCAGGCAGCAGGCACGGCTGAAATTTTTTGTCGGAACAAAAGGCGTGATAGAGAAAACTATTCACAAGCCCATTGAATTCGTCTCCCATATTTTTAATAGGCCAAAAAAGGATGGAGGTTGTCGGGTGATTATTGACTTGACCAGTTGAATACCTTTGTAACATATACACATTTTAAAATGGACACCTTTTGAGACAGCCAAATCACTGCTTTCGCATGGTTGCTTTATGGCATGTATTGATTTGAAAGATGCATGCTATTCAGTGTCCATCCGGAAACATCACCGGAAATTTTTGAAATTTGTCTGGATGGATCAGCTCTGGCAATATCGGGCCTTACCAAATGGGCTTACTACCGCCGTAGGCTTTACTAAATTACTCAAACCTATTATGGCCAAATTACGTATACAACATCATATTGTAATGGCTTATTTAGATGATATTCTGATTATTGGCAACACTCTGGAAGCAGCTGAAAGCGCTGTTTCAGCAACTGTTACTATATTTCAGCAGCTGGGGTTTATAGTCCATCCAGAAAAATCGAAGTTTCACCCATCCCAGGTTATGGATTATTTGGGTTTCACGGTGGACTCTATTCTAATGAGGGCCAACATTCCATTTCACAAGGTGGAGGATGTTTCCCTTGCATGTCAGGATCTCGCATCCGCCAGTATACCATCTATTCGGCATACAGCTAAGATGATTGGGAAAATCGTAGCTTTATTTCCGGCAGCCCGGTTTGGACCTTTGCATTATCAAAATCTGCAAAGGGCCAAGATTGCCGCGTTAAAAAAGAACGCTGGTCATTTTGACAGACCTATGGGGCTGCCTTCCGATGCTAAGCTTAAGCTACAATGGTGGGTGTCCAATATTGGCAAGGCATTCAAACCCATTGTTGTGCCCAATCCGGTGGTATATTTGCAAACTGACGCAAGCTCTCTAGGCTGGGGAGCTGCGGACAGCTCTTCTAGTTGTGGAGGCAGGTGGGATCCCCTTGAAGCTAGCATGTTGCTAATACAAGGGATTAACTATTTGAAGCTGCTTGCAGCATTTCACGGACTGCGGGCATATTGTGCTAATCTTAGTGGTACTCATGTCCGTCTCCAAATAGACAACACTACAGCGGTGGCATATTTAAACCATATGGGCGGTACCAGGTCAGTCTCTTGTGACAAATTGGCTAATACTATTTGGTGCTGGTGTATTGATCGAGATATTTGGATTTCAGCTACCTATTTGCCAGGTAGGCTTAATACTGTGGCAGACACCAGGTCACGCAAATTCAATGATAGTTTGAGTGGATGCTGCATCCTCAAATATTTGCCCAAATTACAGCCAAATTTGGCCAACCGGATATCGACCTTTTTGCGTCCCGGTTGAACCATCAGGTACCGACATATGTTTCATGGGAACAAGACCCTGGGGCATTAGCGATTGATGCATTCTCGCTAGACTGGGGGAAGTGGTTTTTCTATGCATTCCCCCCGTTTTGCCTCATCAGTCGGGTATTACAAAAAATCAGGATGGATTCTGCCAGAGGCATTCTTGTCATACCCGACTGGCCTACACAGCCTTAGTATCCGGTGGTCTCTGACATGATTAGTCAACCTTGGGTCCCTCTAGAGGGTTGCCCACATTTGGTTTCTCACCCTGTCTCAGGGGAGTTACACCCCTGCCATGCCTATCTAAAATTACTGGCTTGCAGGTTCTGACCAGGCCATGGATGCAGTATGGCCTTACCACCCGGACCATGAACACCATTGGAGCATCATGTCGAGCGTCAACTAGGCGGAGATATCTCTCCCACATCA
The DNA here is from genome assembly GCA_963514005.1 of Raja brachyura. The sequence goes on along the minus strand of OY740786.1, from coordinate 46,054,368 downwards.
CCAAGTGGGAAGCCTACTGCAGTCGCTCTCACATCACCTGTGATGATGTCTCCATAGCCGACGTCCTGGAATTCCTCGCGGGGTTGCACCATGATGAGCACTTGAGTTATAGTGCCATCAACAGCGCCAGGAGTGCGCTATCATTCTACCTCAACATCGAGGTAGGATCGAACAGGCTAGTGTCCAGGCTTATGCGGGGAATATTCAATCTGAATCCGCCTACACCATGCTACAACATCACCTGGGATGTCAGGGATGTACTTACCCTGCTCAGGTCGTGGTCACCCATGGAAGGGTTACAGCTGGACCAACTCACTATGAAATTGGTGATGTTACTAGCGCTGACTTCAGCACAGCGGGTTCAGACGCTCCACAAACTACGTATTGACAGGATGACGTCGACCCCTGGAGAAGTAGTCTTTTTCATCGATGAGCTACTTAAGCAGCATAGACCTGGGTGCACAGGGCTGCAGCTGAAGTTCCCGGCATACCCTGCAGATGCTCGGCTATGTTTAGCCACTCACATCCGTTACTACATCAAGGTGACGAGGAGCATCAGAGGAATGGAGTTGTACCTGCTTGTCACTCACAAAAGACCTCACCATCGAGTGACAGTCCAGACGATATCCAGGTGGCTCCGGATCGTCCTGAATAAGGCAGGTATTGACACTAATGTGTTTACATCCCACTCCACCAGGGCTGCATCTACGTCGGCGGCGAGAGTCATGGAGGTACCCATGGACCATATCCTCGCCGCAGCAGGATGGGCGAATGAAGCTGTGTTCCAGCGATTCTATAATAAGCCTGTTGCTGCTCCCCTTCAGTTCGCAGAAGCCGTGCTGAACGCCGGGTGTGAACGTGGGGATGTCCCTGATTAAAAGGGCGTTATTTGTTGTGTTATTAACAAATCTTCTTTTTGTTTCAGTATAACCTCGTTTCGTCAACTTGTTTACTCCAATCCATCCTTGCTAGTGGTGTGTCCGCATGGACGTTGTCCAGGGCGTGTAATCACAGAAGCTTTGAAGTCTTCACGAAGTCACTCACGTGACTCCGAAATGAAATAGTAAGATTGAACGAGAACTTACCAAGTTTGAAGGTTGATCTTTATTTCATGAGGAGTTGCGGTGAGGGATTTCGTGCCCTCCGCTCCCAACCCTCGATCATCTTCAGCTGGTAATCAGAGTCTCTTTAAATCTTACTATGCCAAGTCATTTCTGTTGTTGTTTCTGTGATTCCACACCGCTGCTTTGAAGAATGTCGCGCATGCGTGCCGGCGGGCTCTTCACGAAATCCCTCACCGCATCCCTCCTCATGAAATAAAGATCAACCTTCAAACTTGGTAAGTTCTCGTTCAATCTTACTATTCTGGAGTATGGTGTACAATTTTGGTTGCCTAATTATAGGAAGGATGTCAACAAAATAGAGACAGTACAGAGGAGATTTGCTAGAATGTTGCCTGGGTTCCAGCAACTAAGTTACAGAGAAAGGTTGAACAAGTTAGGTCTTTATTCTTTGGAGCGCAGAAGGTTAAGGGGGGACTTGATTGAGGTCTTTAAAATGATGAAAGGGATAGACAGAGTTGACGTGGATAAGCTTTTCCCATTGAGGGTAGGGAAGATTCAAACAAGAGGGCATGACATGAGAATTAAGGGACAGATGTTTAGGGGTAACATGAGGGGGAACTTCTTTACTCAGAGAGTGGTGGCTGTGTGGAATGATCTTCCTGCAGAAGTAGTGGAGGCAGGATCGATTTTAACATTTAAAAGTAAAGTGGATAGGTATATGGTTGGGAAGGGAATGGAGGGGTCTGAGTGCAGGTAGATGGGACTAGGGGAAAATAAATGGTTGGCACAGACTAGAAGGGCTGAGAAGGCCTGTTTCTGTGCTGTAATGGTTATATGGTTGTAGGATTTATTTACATTTTAAGTATCTATTCGTGTGGATGCTTAGAAGTTGAATTAATAGTGATTGTCCTTTTTTCCATTCTGAATATGTAGCTTTTTTGTTTTCCATTGTAATATTTTCTTCTTTCCATTCAATTCAGGGCAATTAATTGGGATGCAAAAATAGGTGATTAAAATTATATTCCATTTAGTTTTCTTGGCTACTTTGATGAATAATAAATTCATATTCAGTACTATTTTATGCTAATTTCCTAAACAAAATGCCTCTGATGACAAGAACACTGTTAAAGAGAATTTGCTTGGATTCTTCTAAGAAAAAAGAGCACTTACTTCACAAGGTTGTTTAATACATTGTCTATAAATGAAAGAATTGCCAGTGGCAAATGGCCAGTAACCATGTAGTTGGTTTCCAAATCCAAATTCTGTGCAGATGATGTAAGCTCTCAACGTGTCAAAGAAAGGAATACAGTTCCCATCCCCAGTCGTTCAAAATATTTCTCTACTTTGAAAAGATAATTCCATGGACTGAAGCACAAAAGGCATGAATACATCTTTTGAGAAAGTTCATGTCTTCAGAATATTTGCAGAGGTTCAAAATGAATTCCGTGGCACGTTTTATTATGTTCAAGCTACAAATTGTTGTGCCCTCAGATTGACGGTATATAGCAGTATGAGGGAATGGTGGGGTAGAAGCTGGTCAGTGATAGATGGAACCAGATTGGAAGGGTGGGAGGGGGGAGGAAAGGGGGAGCGTGTTGGGCAGATGAAACCAGAGGAGAAGATGAATAGGAAAGTGGAACAGGAAGAAGAAACATGGGTGTTCAGATGAATGTGGAAGGGAGGGAAATACTGAATTTTCCAAGTTGCCATTATCAAATCTTTCATATGTTCATACAATGGGTTGTAAACAGCCCAAGTAGAATGTAAGATGTTGTTCTTTCAATTTGTGTCAGCCTCTCCCTCTCGAGGGCGGAGCAGGTAGGAGTAAGGAACTCTGGATGATGAGAGAAATTGGGGCTCTGGTCAGGAAAAAGGAGACAGTGGTCAGGTATGGGATCAAGTATATCTCTGGAGGACTGTAGGGGATTAGGGAGCATACCTAAGAAGGAAATCAGGAGTGTTAAAAAGGGGCACGTGCTAGCTTTGGTGGATAAGCTTCGGGAGATTCCAAAGAGATTGTGTAAATTTATTAAAGGTAAATGGGTGACTAAAGTATAGTGCCACTCAGAAACCAAAATGATCATCCACATATAAAGCCAAGGAGATGGGTGTCCTCAATGACCATATGATAGGCTGCTGTGGAAAGTTAAATTACATGGGTTCCAGGGAGAGATCGCTAACTGGATACAGAATTGGCTGCATGGTGTAGGGGAGAGGTTGTTTTTCGAACTGAGGCCTTTGACTAGTGGTGTGCCTCAGTAATCGCTGTTGGGCTTATTGTTGTTTGTCACCTATATCAATGATTTGAATGGGAATGTACAAGGCATGATTAGTAAGTTTGCAGATGACACTTAGGTAGGAGATTTTGTAAACAGTGAACATAGTCAAGAATTACAGAGGATCTTGATCAGCTTGGTCTTGATCAGCTGGGCAAGTGGGCCAAGGAATGGAAAATGGAGAATACAGATAAATGTGAGATTCAGCACCATTGATACAGACTCCTCCCAGCTTCTTGAAGTCATGTCAAGTTGTCTGTACTTGACCAATTCTGTGTGTTAACATGATCTAACCTGACACTGGCAATTGACATTGGAAATGTATGCAGTCACGATTCATAGTCATATTTCTGCAGAAATTTATACTAGTAGACCTGAAAGAGATAATACTGCATCGTTAATTCCTTGGACAAAGTTTAACATAACAACAGGATTTTTTTGTGTGGATATTTTGTCAGTGTTTTTATCTGTGTCATTAGTGTATAATTTTGTTTTTCTAAATTGTGGACTGGGAGTTTAAAGTAAGAATTGCATGTCACAGAGTAATTTTGATTTCCAAGGCTGTGAACCAAATGTTTTGTGGAGACACATAACATTAAATAGCTTTTATTCTTCCCATTTTCATAAAACTGCTTAAAAGATTTTTTTTTTTTTAACATTTCTTTAGAATATCTTGAAAGGAAATTTAGTTCTATAAGGTAAGTTTGGAATGATACCTATTTTTATTTCTTGGATTTCTAGTGCAAGAATAGCATGTAGAACTGTTTCCAACTACTGAAAGAACAAATGATAATGGAGGGCAGAAATGCTGACAAAGCCAAACTTTTGTACATCCATGAGCTACACACAGTGATAACACAAATGTTATCCAATGAAAGGTATATTTAATGCTTCCTAATTTGAAATCATGTCAATCAATTATGTTTTAAGCAATCTACATGTGTGAAGGGAAGTTGTTCATGATGAGCTAATGATAACAAAGAATCAAAAAAAATTGTGAAAATTAAAAAATAATGAAAATACTAAGATGGTAGCATTCCAGCCTTATTACTGCGATCTTAGGTTTCCAGCTTACCTAGCGCTGAGATGAACAACATGAATATTTAATAAATAATATCAGTTCTAAGCATGTCTGCTGGTAAAGATTTTCTGCATCTAGTTTCTTTTTATTTGGCAATATAGGCATTATTGGCATGGTCAGCACTTATTTCCCATCCCAAATTGCCCCTCAGGTGTTGGTGAGCCACCTTCTTTAACTGCTGCAACTCGTCTGGTGAAGGTACTGCCACATTGCTATTGAGAAGACATTGCCAAGACCTATGCCCAGCAACAGTGAAAGAGCAGTGATATAGTTCTTTGGCAGGATAGTGTGTGCCTTGAGAGAGGGGAACGTGCAGGTACCCATGTTGGTGTTCCCAGGCACATGTTGCCTTTGTCCTCATTGGATAGGCTGTTAGGAAAGCAATTGCAGTGCACATATTGCAGCCATTATGTTGTGCTGGTGAAGGGAATTAATGTTTCGGGTGATAGATGAGGTACCAACCAAATGTGATGCACCATCCTGGATGGTATTTTTCTAGTTGTACTCATTAAGGCAATTGGAGAGCATTTCATCAATCTCTTGATCTGAGGATTGTATCTTGAGGAAAGGTCTTGAGGTGGTAGGATGCAAACCATAGGCCACAGGATTCTCAATCTTTGACTTGCTCCTTTAGCTGCAGTATTTATGTGGCCGGCCCAGTTAAGTTTCTGATCAATGGTGACTGCCCAGAAGTTGATTGTGGGGGATTCACTGATGGTAATGCCATTGAACGTTAAGCTTATTAAGAGTTCATGCTTGGATTCTGCCTATTGTTGGAAATGCTTGTTTTAATGCCTTTTTGTGGCTCAAATGTAATATTCTATATTAAACCATGCTTGAATGTTGTATGCTCTTGCTGCATTCAAGCATAAACTGGTTCAGTTTTTTTAATGTTGAACATTGTCTGCCTATGTTCTCACATTGTTCTTCTGGCCTTGCAATGGAAGGAAGGCCATTGATGAAACAGCTGAAGGTGGGTGAGCTGAAGACAATGCCAGAATGAACTCTTACAGAAATACCTTGAAATTTGAAAGAGCAGCTTCCAACAGACCTTTCATCCGACTGGTTAGGGATTAGGGAAAAGAGAGATGTAGATGATGGTGTAGTGATATAAAGAACAATGAATGAAAGATATGCAAAAAATTAACGATGACAAAGGAAACAGGATATTGTTAGCTGGTTATTAGGTGAAAACGAGAAGGTAGTGTGACTTGGGTGGAGGAGGGATAGAGAGAGAGGGCAAAACTTTTACCAGCCCCTTACGCAGGCGGGAGACTGGGCAAGCTGGGGCAGCACTGTCTGAGTGAAATTCACACTGTGAAAAGCCAATGTGATACAGTCACACACCATGTGAACAGGAAGGTTGGCACTGTAATTAAGAACCTAAAAAACGCACATTATGGTAAGCCTTTAAAAGAGGGGGGGAGAGGAGGGGGATAGAGCGGGGAGAGGAGTGGAGACAACTTCTAAGAAGCCAAAAATACAAAGAAGCTGTGAAGCTCGGCAGACATTAACATTACCGGTCGGTTATCCTTGGTTCTGAAGACTACCGCTTATGGTTTTTTTCCCAATGAGCCAATGAAATTCACCGGTCAGCACCAGCTACAACCTACAAGAACCTAAGATAACCTTTGATCTCCTGGCAACCCACTTGGACCTCTTGGCGACCCACCTACGGCACGAGAATTCTCGCTTCTCTCTATGGCAGCTTCATTCTAGTCGCCACTAATTTTTCAGCATGTTGAACAATTTGCGACGACCATAATGAGGCATTATGGCGACATAATGCCTCATTAATTTGTGGCGACCAGAATGTGGGAACTCCTCACGAGCATGAAGGTGACTCTCCAGCAACCATCCGCGGATATGTGGTGAACATGTGACGACTGCATAGTTTCCTGCAGTCGCCTAAAAAGTCGCCTAAGTGGGACAGGCCCATAAGGGACATTTTTGCAGATGACTGTAGCTATGAAAAGATGGATAAGATTGCAACTGAATGAGTGAGAACAGTCTTGAATGAGTCTTGAACAGTCTTGAATGGAGGCGAGGCACTAAAGAATTGCATGGTTAATCAGGTCAAAGTCTTGGAGAGATCATGAAGTATGAAGATAAAATGCTCAGTCAGACTGATTGTAGGGGGAGAAGAAAGCTGGAAAAGTGGAGAAGCAGAACAATGCATGGTAGATAAAATGTCGTAGAGCAGGCATGCAGCAGGAATCACAAGGGGGAAGCATTGAGAGAGGGTTACATGTGCCTGGGCAATGTGAGAGGGTGGGATCAGATATACTTGCAACAAAAAGTTTGGGGAAATAGCATTCAAGTTCAAATGCAAGTTCTTGACAGGGTGCTATAAATGGGAAAATGCATTTGTGTGAATGCAGTCATTTGGAAGAAATTGATGACTCACTCTGCTTTGTTGAGTCCATTTGAACTGAATGCAAAACATCTGAACATAATATTCATGCTGAATCTAAAACAGTGACAAACTGCTGTCTAATTAATGTGGTTAATCTTGGCAGATGTTGGCTGTAAGCATCCAGATACATAAATGTTAAGTAATTATACTGCCTTTAGATTAACTAACAAAGACTTTAACTGATGAAAATAGATTTTGGTCAGATTTTCTCTGGGACTGCAGAAAAATAAAATAAAACCTTCTCTGACATTTCCTGCAGGAAACCATCTAGTGACTTTCAACCTTTATTTCAATGTGAATTCTAAAACAGTTTTAATAGTGGAGTATGGCGTCATCCTGGGCTGGTCATATTTGCCTGTGTTTGGCCCATTTCCTTCTAAACTTTTATGATCCGTGAATCTCTCCAAATGTCCTTTATACATTGTAATTTTTTAGAGAAATAGCATGGAAAGAGGCCTTTGGCCCACTGATTGCATGCCAACCAATGATCACCCAGTTCACATTTGTGCTCGAACATAGAACAGTACAGCACAAGACCATGCAATAATGCCCATGATTATTTACCTTTATGTACCTCAAGCCTGTTAACACATCCTCTTTTTTAATATCAATATGTTTCAGGACATTGATGTTCTCTTCCCTGAATTCACTAGCACTCATAAGTTTCTCTACGGTAAATACTTGATGAGAAGTATTCATTTGAGACCTCGTCCATCTCCCACGACTCCACACCATAAATGATCACACTGGTCCTTAATGGGACCAATTCTCTCTCTAGTCACATTATTTGCTCTTAATATACTTGGAGAATCACGTAGGATCTGCCAAGGATAATTTTTCATTTAAATAGCTTGTGTATGTTTGTTTACAAAATACATAACATTTTGTGTTCAATTATTCACCGATTTGTCCAAGAAGAGCTTGCTTCACTATTATGTGTAGGAAGGAACTGCAAATGCTGGATTAAACCGAAGATAGACACAAAACACTATAGTAACTCAGCGGGAAAGGCAGCCTCACTGGACAGAAGGAATGGGTCATGTTTCGGGTCGAGACCCTTCTTCAGATTGGTTAGGGATAAGGGGATCAAAAGATATAGGCGATGATGTAGAGAGATCAAGAATAATGAAGGAAAGATATGCAAACAAGTAATAATGATAAAGGAAACAGGACATTATTAACTGTTTGTTAGGTGTAAATGAGAAGCTAGTGTGACTTGGGTGGAGGAAGGACAGAGAGAGAGGGAATGCTGGGGCTACCTGAAGAGAGAAATCAATATTCATAACACGGGGCTGTAAGCTGTAAGCCAAGTGAAATATGAAATGCTAATCCTCAGAAATTTCCACCACCTCCAACGGGATCCCACCACAATCCACATTTTCCCATCTCCACCACTTTCCGCCTTCCGCAGAGACCGTTCCCTCCCTGGTTAACTCATCCCTTCCCACCCAAACCACCCCCACCCCAGGTACCTTCCCCTGCAACCACAGAAGATGCAATACCTGTCCCTATACCTCCCCCCTCGACTTTTTCCAGGGTCCCTGACAGTCCTTTCAGGTTAGGCAGAGGTTAATTTGCACCTTCTCCAACCTCATCTACTGTATCTGTTGTTCCAGATGTGGACTCTTATACATCAGGAACAACAGGAACTATTTTCTAAATGGGGGAGAATCAAGAAATCGGAGGTGTAAAGGACTTCGGAGTGCTGGTGCAGGATTCCCCAAAAATTGATTTGGCAAGTCAAATCGGCAGTAAGGAAGGCAAATGCAAAGCTAGCATTTATTTTAACAGGATTAAAATTGGAAGATAGGGATGTAATGCTAAAGGTCTATAAGGTGCTGGTCAGGCCACAGTCAGAATATTGTGAGCATTTCTGGGCCCTATACCTGAGGAGAACGAGCTGGCACTGGAGAACGTACAGAGGAGGTTTACAAGAATGATCCCAGGAATTAGTGGGTTAACATATGAATGTTTGATGGCACTGGGTCTCTACTCACTGGGGATTAGAAGGCTGATGGGGATCTCATTGAAACGTACCGAATAATGAAAGGCTAGCCCCAAGATAGAGTGGGTGTGGAGAGCGTTTTTCCATTAGTGGGAGAGTCTAGGACCAGAGGTCATAGCCTCAGAATTAAAGGACTTTCCTTTGGGAAGAAGATGAGGAGTAATTTATTTAGTCAGAGGGTGGTGACTTTATGGAATACTTTGCCATAAAATGCTGTGGAGGCCATCAATGGATATTTTAAAGGCAAAGCTAAGTAGATTCTTGATTAGTATGGTGTCAGGGGTTATGGGGAGAAGGCAGGATAATGGGTTAGGAGGGAGAGATAGATCAACCATAATTGAATGACAGAGTAAACTTGATGGGCCAAAAAGCCTATTTCTGCTCCTATCACTTGTGAACTTCTGAATGTAGGAACTTGAGTTGTTTACAGAGACAGTAGTACTATAATGTTTGGGAGGATCAGAGAGTTAACAGTTGTAATGGGGTCAAGGTTTTGAAAGATGTAGCTTCTGCCTATCAAGATACCTATCTTTTTCCCAAACACTACTAAATCATTCAGATTCCTATTTTAACCTCAGCTTATCCAAAATGTAATCAATGGAATTTAGAAGAATGAGAGGGGATCTTATAGAAATATATAAAATTATAAAAGGACTGGACAAACTAGATGCAGGAAAAATGTTCCCAATGTTGGGGGAGTCCAAAACCAGGGGACACAGGCTAAGAATAAAGGGAAGGACATTTAAAACTGAGATGAGAAAAAACAATTTCACCCAGAGAGTTGTGAATTTGTGGAATTCTCTGCCATGGAAGGCAGCGGAGGCCAACTCATTGGATGAATTTAAAAGAGAGTTAGATGGAGCTCTTGGGGCTAGCAGAATCAAGGGATATGGGGAGAAGGCAGGCACAGGTTACTAAATGCTGGTGATCAGCCATGATCATAATGAATGGTAATGCAGGCTTGAAGGGCCAAATGGCTACCTCCTGCACCTATTTTCTATGTTTCTATCAGCATCTTATCGAGCAAAGTCATGCTCATCTGCATGCCAACCCAATAGCATTACCTGTTTATCATGTTATTCAGCATTAAGATCTTTCTTAACTACACTTTACACTCTTGCACCTGCATTCCACCATTCTAATGGTACATTATTAGTTGCACAGCTCCTGTTAATTTTTTCCCTTCTCAATTGGAGCTCTGTATTACTTGGAGATGGTTAGCTTAATAAATGTTTTTTTTTTTAACATTTATTGAGTATTCATTTTACCCCTTCATGTTACGTTAACCACCAGCAGTGTGTTCGTTATTTCAATGACTTTTGTTTTTTATTAGTATGTCCAAATGTTTGTTTTAGTGGGTATGTTTGTTTTAGTCTCTCGGTATGTCTTATGTGGTGGGTGGTGGAGGAGAAAAGGGGGAAACCGTCTTTCAATCACTTCCTCGACAGAGAGGCGACTTTTTCCATGTTACTTCTACGCCTCCCCTCTCGCGGTCGAACAGCTTGGATTGGAGCGGCCTTTCCTGGAGTCGGGCCCAGAACTTCAGCAGCGGGCGCAGCGTGGACTTTTTCATCGTGGAGAGGGGTTGCCAGAAAGGAGTGCTCCAATGGCTGGCCTGGTGACTTTGGCATCATTGGACTGCGATCTGCGGAGCTTCTAGCCGCAGGCATGGCATGGACTTGCGATCCGGAGCCTGGGATCCCTTGCCGAGGATTGCCGGAGAAGATCTCCGACCAACGGCCTGCGGCCTCTAACATCCTGAAGGTGCGGTAAGAAAGTGGCTGATTCAGGCACTCCAAGCCACCGACCGTGTTCAACCGTCCCGACATTGGAGTTTCGATAATCCCGATGAGAGGGCCTGTAAATCCAGCCATCCATAACGGCGACTACAGAGGGTTCATGGCCCAGACCACAGATGAACAAAAGTGTAGCACTGACTGAACTTTGTAACCTTCCACCACAGTGAAGAATGCTGTGGTGGATGTTTATGTTAAATTCAATTGTGTGTTCTTTTTTCAATTGTATCGCTGCATGGCAAATCATTTCACTGTACCTTAGTTGATGCATGTGACGAATACATTTGTATTATATTGTATTGTATTTTTTACTGTCTGTACATTATGCACTTACAATAGATTCCACCTGGCATTACTCTGTCCACAAATTGAACTGTTTATCATTTCTTGTAATTTCAGACATTTTTCCTAAACTTTGATAGAAACTTTATGAAAAGCTATTTACAATTTGCAGTGTGTGTAACTGTCTAGTATGTGCACTGTCAACACAAAACAAGATATGCAGAGTGCAGATTGCTGCTCTGTAGAATTCATGAATAGAAGATGGGATCTCATGGTGAGAGACCTTTACCAAGGACGAATGCAATTAATATATCCAGTCTTATGTTCTAAACATGACAGTGAGATGGTTAAATATGAATAAGGACCATAATTCCAAATTCAGCAGTTTTTTAAAAAACAAATAATGAATTAATGTCAAAACTTTGTGTTTTGAAGTTTTCAATGTAAAAGAAAATGCCTTAATTATCAATTAGCTTGGTTCCTGCTCAGTAAATTTAATTAGAAAAATTAATTGGTTCAACCACTATAACTTGCTTTTCAATAAATAAAACTGCAATTTATCATTAAGGGTGACATGGCTCTCAATCATATTTAACTTGATTTTTCCAAAGTTTATCCATCAACAAACTGCCAAAAAGAATAAAGCTGCAAATGAATTAAATCTGAATTAAAAATGGAAAATATCAGAAATACTCAGCACATCAGGCAGTATCTTTGAGGAGAGAAACAAAAGGAACTGTCAATGTCCTTTCATCCAAATAAGGAAGAAAATATATATATAAGACAAGTTTTAAGTGAGGAGTGAGAGAATGTAAAGATGACTGATGACGAGGAACAATGAGGGAATTAATGAGACAAATGAGAAAGTGTTGTGTGGACTTGATAACTGTAGCTGATTTGCCTCCAGTTAATGGAGATAGAATGAAGTGATTGAAAAAATAAGGGGAGCCAGGAACAATTAAAAGTGAAGATGAAAAATACATAATTCTGATGGTTCTGGAAACCTGAATTGTAATTTTAAAAAAGCATGATTGGAATACCTAGCAGATCAGGCAACATCTGTTGTGAGGGAAAATTCGAGTTATGTTACAGGGTGAAGATACTTCATCAGAGATTGTTCTGATGCAATTTGGAAACATTGTGTGTATGAAATTGTTTAACTCATTGTTTGATCCTGAAACATTTCCCTGTCCTGCTAAAAAAAACAAGCCACTGATCCTCAATCTAATTTGGGGCTTCATTGGAATTCTGTTATAGGGTAAAAACAGAAAGGTCAGACTGAGAGTTGGATGGAGAATTAAAGTGATAAGGCATTAGATGCTCAATGTTATCCTTGCAGATTGAACAGATGTGTTCTGCACAGTGGTTATCCTAACTGTGCTAAGTCTCTCCATGAAGCAGTGGAGAATCTTTGTTGGGTCTGGTTAAAAGATACTATTCTGAAATATTAACTGTTTCTCTCTTCAGAGCTGTTGCCTGATATGCTAAGTATGTTTCCAACATATTTTTTGCTTCTATTACTTCCTCCAGTTGTGTTTTGGTGCTAACAGCTTATTCCACAATCCTTTTCTTTACATTTCCTTTCCACTCTGCCTTGCTCTTGCTCAAGGGCATCACAATGACACAGCCTTTGGAGTTACTGCCACATTGTGCCGACACTCTGGGTTTGATTCTAACCTCAGGGACTGTCAGTAGAATTTGCACATTGTCCCTGTGACAGTGTGTTTAATTCCAATGTCATGCAATTTTATGGGTTAATTGGCCTTTAGCTTGTTGGAAATAATAAATTCAGAGGGGAATTGATGTGGGGCAAATAAAAGTATGATTAGTATTAGTGGATGGTTGATGGCTGGTGTGTACTCAGTGGGCTAAAAGTCCTGCTTCCATTTCGCTTTGACTTTATGATTCCAGTTTATGCGTTAATATTTTAGAACCAACACAACTAATGCATTTCCCTCACTTTTATATTTATCTTCAATAGGCCTCTCAGTAACAACCTTTTACATATTTTTTTCCTTCTATTTACCATTAATGAGTTATTTTATTTCAAAAGTCAAGAGAGGAGTCAAGTCAATAGTCAGGAGATTTAATTGTCATTTGCACCAAAATGGAACAATGAAATTCCTACTTGCAGCAGCAGGTTTGTAAACACATTACTCAACAGATAATAAATAAACAAATAAAGAAAAGTTAATTAAATTTAAAAAAAAACTATTATAGTGCAAAACAAAAAAAAGTCCAAAATTCCTAGTGCAAGCCGGTTTGTTTCAATGTTTCAACATTATGGTAAATATTCTTGACATTATTAAGCCACATTAATTATGGAATTACAGCATGCACAGAGATCATATGGCCAATATTTTCCTGTGTCAATGCTAATTATTTAGTTTGTTCTATCTGTTCTTAATATAATGTTGTTGATCTGCCCACATTTATTTTATGATCATCCTTTAAAATGTATTTTTCTCCCAATTTCCCTTTAAATGGTGCCAGAAGGGAGATCAATCGTGTGACTGAATGATGTCAGAACAACAACCTTAGTCGCAACATTAGTTAAACCAAGGGACTGGTTGTTGACTGTAGAAGAGGAAGGCCAAGGATCCACAAACTTGTCTTCATCAATGGGTCGGTGGTGGAGAGGGTCAAAAACTTTAAATTCCCTTCGTGTGCATATCTCTGAAGATCTGTCCAGGACCCAACACATTAATACATTAATTAAAAAAGCCCGTCAATTACCCTTCTTCTTTACAAGATTGAGGAAATATGAAATATCAATGAATACTTTCTTGAATTTCTACAGGTGTACAGCAGAGAATATATTGACTGGTTGTATCACCGCCTGGTTCGACAACTGAAACTGATCGAAGACGATTGCAAAAAGTGGTGAACACTTACCATGTGTACTGACCTCCCCACCATCAAAGAGATTTATAGGAGGCGCTACCTCAAAAATGCAGCCAGCATTATCAGGGACCCGTATCACACTGTCCACACTCTCTTTGCACTCCTGCCATCACAAAAAAGGTGTGGGAGCATGAAAACTGTAATGTCCAGATTCAGGAGCAGCTTCTTCTGTACACTGTGGATGGCTCGATTTTACTCATATATTGTCTTTCCACAGACTGGTTAGCATGCAACCGAAGCTTGGTACATGTGACCATAAACAAAACTAAACTAAATTAAATAACCATCTGAATATTAAACTCTACAAACTCCAACTAAACTTCGAGGGCACTGTTTTTGACTGCACTATATTGTTTGATTTTATATATTGAACTTATTTCTGTTGTTAATTATGGTGTCTACTGAATACTATGTTTACTTATTTTTTGTGCTGCTGAATATAAGAATTTTTTTTGTTCCATTGCAAGTAAATCTCTTGACTCTTAACAACATTTAAGTCCAAGTATAAATGAAACAGTTTGAAAACTTAATTCTGTTCGGAATCCATTATTTTGTTATGGTCTTTGTATCTAATCTAACAACCAAGGGAGACAATCTTTTGTGATTTACAAATTCAATTTTTTCATAATTATAAAAAAAATCTTTCTTTCATAATTTCCTTGGGCAAAGTGTACTCAATTTCCATGCCTTCTGCATTATCACAATATCACTTTCTTGATAGTATTCAGGTAAATTTTCCATCTTTTATGGCCACAATATGCTTTCCAAAATAGAATTTTCAGTCATTAATGTTTTAAACATGATGCTACATATATTTGATATAACATTTTGATCTTATTTTAATGCCACTGCAACCCATTTAACTTATTTATGATCTTTTCAATTTTCATTTGAAAGACTACAAATGTGCAGACCTGCATATTTTTGTTCTACTTTCTTTGGAAACTCAATGTATTAAGAGTACTTTTATAACTTTGTACTCTGTGTAGGAAACATTATCCACATGCCATACATTCTGGTTTATATTGTATGAATCTTTGAAAACCAAGCAACATGCTCTTGGGTTGAGAGATTTACTGCTGAAAACAAAATCACCTTCAAATTATTTATTTAACAATTACCTATTTATCTTCTATAACAAAAAAAGAGAGAAGAGTGAAATGGTCTACCTCTATCCTTTCCCTTGGCTTCACATTTCACTGTTCTTCTTACACTCTTAAGTCAAGTCAAATCAAGAGTTTATTGTCATGTGTCCCAGATAGGACAATAAAATAACACTGTGGGGTAATAGCAACAAGAGTGCATTAAGCAAAGGCAAATGTATGCACCAAGTAGAGTCTGAGACAGGAAAAAATAATCAGATAAAATTAAAGGCAACAGCAAAAACAAGACAAAATGAGAATGCCAGCTCACTCTCAATTAGAGTGAGGATTTTACTGGGGTCACTAAAAAGTGGAAATTATGTAAATGCATTTGGTTAGTCTGCATGTATATGAATGAATAAAGTCAAGTGAGTTACAGGCACAGATTGCTACATGGGTTGATGATGTGGTGCTGGTAGCATAAATTTGCCTAAAAAAGGGGTTGGGCTGAGCATTAAAATATTATTTGAAACAAAGTGGTGATATGGGGAGAAACATAGAAAATGTGATGGCAGGAAGATGGTACTGATTGTGGATAATCAGCCATGATCACATTGAATGGTGGTGCTGGCTCAAAGGGCCAAATGGCCTACTCCTGCACCCATTGTCTATTATCTAAAGTGAGCAAGGAGAATAGAATAGAAGAAAGAGGAGAGGACTGAAACAACTATTACAGTGCTGAAATGGTCCACCTCTATCCTTTCCCCTGGCTTCACATTTCACTGCTCTTCTTACACTCTAAAGTCAAGTCAAATCAAGAGAGTTTATTGTCATGTGTCCCAGATAGGACAATAAAATTCTTGCTTGCTGCAGCACAACAGAGTATTGTAAGCATAAATACAGAACAGTTCAGTGTGTCTATATAGCATAGACCATATATATATATATATATTTCATGTCTACTTTTTATCTTTAGCCTTTGTCTACATATCTGCCAATCAAACCCCTTTCATCTGTTTCCACCTTTCACATGAAAGGATTTGTTCTGCCTCCACTTCTTTTCTAGATTTCACCCCTCTACTACAATCAGTCTCAGCCTGGAACTTTGCCTATCCATGTCCTCCAGAGTTGCTGCCTGACCCGCTGACATACTGCAACCCGCTGACATACTGTTTTGCTCACACATCTGCAGCTCCTTGTTTCTCCAATGGTACTGGACATGAGAACTATTTCAGAGTTAAGGGAATTAGGAAAGAAAATGTAAGGCAGGACCTCAAAGACCTCAATATCCTCAAGGACCTCTAATATGGAGTTTATTACCAGTGCCATGAGTTAGTGAGCACATAAATAGGAAGATAAACATAGCTGGAGAGATGGCGTGGAAGGAGGGCTTTACAGTATATTCCTGAGGAACTCAGGACTGTTCTGATTGGATACCTATAAGCCAGATGTACCACACCAGCAACAGATCCAATGTCCCCATAGGGGAGCAAGCAAGTGCAGTTGGGGAAGATTTAAAATAGTTTGGTTCGAGTTGGAATCCAAAGCGAGAAAGGTAAACCTGGAAGAGAATATAGAGGTCTTTCACAAAGAAAAAAATAACACTGCGGGGTAATAACAACAAGAATGCATTAAGCAATGGCAAATGTATGCACCAAGTAGAGTCTGAGACAGGAAAAAATAATCAGATAAAATTAAAGGCAACAGTAAAAACAAGACATAATAGTAAGATTAAACGAGAACTTATCTGTTCTAAGTTTCATCTTTATTTTATGAGGAGTTACGATGAAGGATTACGTGAAGAAGCCCGCCTGGTGCTTGATCGACACACTTCAAAGCCGCGGCATGAAAAACACGGAACCAATAGCCGGAGTAAGATAGTAAGGCCCAACATAGAATAGAACTACCAGATGATCATTTATATTATGAGGGTTGGGAACGGAGGGCACGTAATCCCTCATTGTAACTCCTCATAAAATAAAGATCAAACTTCAAACAGGTAAGTTCTCGTTTAATCTTACTATTTTACTTCGGAGTCACATGAGTGACTATGTGAAGATTTTAAAGCTCTGTGTTTTTTATGTTGTAGATTCATTCCATACAACACTCTGTTTAGTCAATACAGTAGTGAGTGAATAAAATATATTTAAAACATTGTTTCAATTTATGTAATAAGTCTTTTAATCATAAAAAGAACAATTTTTAATAACCCCTCTATCCCATGGGAACATTTTACAACAAAAATGATAATGATATCAAATGATAACATAAATCAATAATATAAATCGATAATATAAAACAATGCAAGCATTTAAAGAGAACCCAACACTGTGTGTCCAAGTCCTGGCACCGTGACAGCAGGTTTATCGTAGAACTTTGAAAAAGTTTCTTCTTTACACCACCCTGCGGCCTCTAAATTTTGATCGAGTGGTACGTCCTGTACCTTCGCCGCGGACGTAGCTGCAGCCCTATTAGAGTGAGATTTAAACACATCAGTGTCTACTCCTGCTAAATCCAAAACCTGTTTTAACCATCTAGAAATGGTTTGAACTGAAACTTTTGTATGCAGTTTTTTGTGTGTTATCAGTAACGCTGTCTAAGCACCTCGGAGATTCTTGGTTACTTCAATATATTGAGTTAAATGCTTAACTACACATAATGTTTGATCAACAGGGTATGCTTTAAATATTACCTTGGTTCCAGTTTCTCCTGGTCTGCTTTGTTTGATCAGATCATAAACATAAAACACAATGTTATCAGAAGCCACATGCATGCAATCTAAACGTAACAATTGCAAAGTTTGTACTCTTTGAGCTGACACTAATGCCATTAACATTACTACCTTGAATGTTAACCTCTGCAAAGACATTGATGTAATTGGAGTCCATTGCCTAAGCAAAGTAAGAACAATGCTAACATCCCAAATTTCTGCATATCTGGGCTTGGGAGGATTTTTATTAAAAATTCTTTTCATAAACCAGGATATTAATGGGTGAGACCCAATTGAATCTCGATCAGAAATGTGTCCTAAATAGGATGACAAAGCACTATGAGCACTATAAATGGCACTCTAAGTTAAGTGCTCATCAAAATGTAACGCAGCAAGGAACTACAATACATTTAATATGTTCGCAGAATGATAAGATATCTTTGACTGTCTACAGAAGACTTCCCAATTCTTTATATGCAACATTTATTGTTTTTTAGTGCTATTTCTCCAAGCTGCAGCTATAACATCCATGCTCCTATCCGACAGTCCAAGCCCTTGCAATGGTCTGGTCAGAACCTGCAGATTAACAAATTCATATGATCATGCAATGGATGAATTTCTTTTGTTACTGGTTGTATCAACAAATCGTTGCAACTAGGAATCGTCATACATGGTTCAGTAATCATTTCAAACATCAATGGGAACCATGACTGTGTAGGCCAATTTGAAACCACCAAAATGCCCTTGGCAGCGTCTTGCGCTATTTTCTTGAGACATTGCCCAATCAGGTAGAATGGGGGAAAAGCATAAAAGAACATATTCCCCCAATGTAGCGAGAAAGCATCCACCGCTACTGCTGCTGGATCATGTTCCCAAGACACGTATTTGGGCAATTGGTGATTTAATCTAGATGCAAACAGATCAATGTCCAGTAATCCATACCGACTGACAATATTTTTGAAAATTTGTGGATTTAACATCCATTCTGCACTGTCTTTAAATTTTTGTGTTCTTTTGTCTGCCACAATATTGTCTCTCCCTGGGAGATAAATAGCTGAAAGCCAAATATTCTTACCAATACACCAATGCCACATCTGGTTTACCAGATGATCACATGATAATGATCTTACTTCACCCATGTGATTGATATATGCCACAGCTGTGGTGTTGTCTACTTGTAATTGGAAATGCAAATCCTTCACAGTAGAACAATAAGCTTTTAATCCATAAAATGCTCCCAGTAACTCCAAATAATGTATACCATATGTTTGGAGAAATAAATCCTCTTGGACAGTCCATCTGCCCCCACAGCTGGTATTATTATCCGTAACACCCCATCCGAGAGCATTTGCATCAGTTTGCAAAATCACAGCTGGCTGCTGAACTAATATGTATTTAACAGCTTGTGGAACATTCTCAATCCACCAATGTAATTCTGATAAAGCTTCCTTTGGCAATTGCATGGCCCTATCAATATGGCCTGCTCGCTGTTTATAAGCGATTGTGTTTTTGCCCTTTGGAGATTTTGGTAATGCAGTGGACCAAATTCTACTGCAGGAAATGCTGCTACTAACTTCCCTATAACCTTAGCAACTTCTCGGATGGAGGTTTGTCAATAAGGCACCGACATACATTTGTAATATCAACAACATTGTCTATTGGTAAAGTTACTAACATGGTAACTGAATTAATCACAAACCCCAAATATTCAATACTTTGGGATGGCTGTAACTTAGATTTTGTTGGATGAATCAGGAAACCTAGCCTTTCAAACAGACTTGTAGTTGCTGAAACTGTTTTTTCAGCTGACTCCTGATTAGCATTGACAATTAAAATGTCATCTGGATAAGCCATAACAATGTGTTTTTGTGCCCTTAGCAGTGCAAGTGCTGGTTTCAACAATTTAGTGAACAGCCTAGGAGCTGAGCTTCATCCATTAGGTAATGCTTTGTATTGCCACAGCTGTCTCATCCAATTAAATTTCAAATACCTGCGAAAGTGACGATGAATTGGTACTGAATAATATGCATCCTTCAAATATATTGCAGCCATGTAACAGTCTGTTGATACCAGCTGTATTGCAGTGTTGAAGGTATCCATTTTAAAATGTTTATACTGGACAAAAGTATTAAAATGTGTGAGGTCTAGAATGATTCTACTACCCTCATCTTTCTTAGGTCTGGGGAAAATATTTGATACAAATTGTTGTGGATCCTCAACTGATTTCTCAATAACTCATTTTTTACACAAATTCTTAACCTCTTCATTAATTTGATTTTTTTCAAATGCAGAAAACACCAAAATATGATTAGGCTTATTCTGTCCCAGTGGATCAATACCTTCTACAAATTCAATGGTCGATCCTAAAACAGTATCTAATATAACACGGTCAGATGTTATACAGTCCCATTCATCATAAAACATTTGTAATCTACCACCAATCTGAGGTTCATCCAAAGATTCTTCTGTAAAAGGATAAAGTTTTTGTACCTCTCCGACCGCACGTGGTGGTCTCCTTCTCCCAACATATGGGTGAACATTCAGCTGTGCTGGATGGTAATACTTCCTTACCATACTCCTGCCTCGGCTTGTTCCAGCTCCAAAATCGAATCCCCTTCTCATTTGACCAGCCCTTCTTTGGCCAAAAATGAAGGGTTTCATGAAGCCAATAGTCTTTGCCTCTTCATCAATCTCTTTAATTTGTTTAGACAGATTTGCTCCAAACAAATAACCAGGAGTTTGAACATTGCTTGATCTGCACAGGCCTGCAAATCATGGATGTAAAATGGGCCGAATGGCAATCTTCCTCATATAATTAATCTAAAAAAATGAGTTGCAGAACAATGCCAACATATCCTTCTGAACTTTGGTCATTCCACAACCTTCCACTTGCTTCCCAAAAGCAGTGATGACAGCCAAAATCAGTTTGAGGACTCTATGAAATTGTATTTCCTGCGCCCACATAATTGAAGACATTGGCGCCCAAATAGACGGAATCACCGTAGGTACCTTCAGTGAGGCACAATTAACAGATGTTTTATGTAATTCTGCTGTTTCAACCATAACAGCTTCCTGAAGCTGCTGAGAGACCAAATAATTGATGTTGGCCGCCAGGTTTTCTTCCATGGCCTCACCGCCTCCTCCAGGTATAGCAATTCATTGTGCCACATCAGGCACTCCTGGAAAAATATTTTTATATTGTGGTGGGTACTCATGACCAGTATCACCACCTTCAGGATCAGTCTCATGCTGCCCTGGTACTCCTGAGACTTGCTCAAAGGAGATTTCGTCCAGCCCAATCCCAAGCTCAGGTGTTTCAAATTCCCAATTCGATATGGCACCATATTCATGATATGGAACCCCGTCAGGGGCTGCCTGGGAATATTCTGGGTACTTAGACCCTTGGTTGAATAATGTCTGGAGCATTTTCTCTATTTGTTCCATTCTAAGCCATAAGGCTTTTTTATCTGGAGGACTTTCATTTTCAGAGTCATCAGAAACCACGGGACTCTCAGATTTTCTTTTACATTTTTTAGTCAATGGACTTTCCTCCGTGGCTTCTACTTGTGGAGCAACCAAAGGCTCACTAATGGGTATTTCAACGGCCACCGGTATCGGAACCGGCTCCGCAATAATCTGCTGTCCTGACTGTTTTTCTTCTCCTCCCCGGGACGCACGTTTTACCTACGATTTTTTCAAAGCTTTCTCCATTTTAATTTTTTTAACTCCTCCTGGACTTTACCCAGAAGCCTCATGGAGTTTGAAATGCCCTGGAAGTAAAATAATTTACTTAGATGCGGGCCTCTAAGTAATGCGGGCCTTACCGCTGGTGGAGCTGCGCTCTGCAGCTCTTTCTCCTACCGACAGCGTCGACATAATGCCGAAGAAGCGCCAGGCGGGGCTTCTTCACGTAGTCACTCACGTGACTCCAAAGTAAAATGAGAATGCCAGCTCACTCTCAATTAGAGTGAGGATTTTACTGGGGTCACCAAAAAGTGGAAATTATGCAAATGTATTTGGTTAGTCTGCATGTATATGAATGAATAAAGTATTTGGTTAGTCTGCATGTATATGAATGAATGAATTACAGGCACAGATTGCTACATGGGTTTATTTTGTGTTGCTGGTAGCATAAATTTGCCTAAAAAACGGATAGGGCTGAGCATTAAAATATTATTTGAAACACAGTGGGGATATGGGGAGAAACATAGAAAATGTGAAGGCAGGAAGAGGGTACTGATTGTGGATAATCAGCCATGATCACATTGAATGCCTGGAAGGGCCAAATGGCCTACTCCTGCACCTATTGTCTATTATCTAAAGTGAGGAAGGAGCATAGAATTGAAGAAAGCAGGAGAGGTAGCAGTTATGACTGAAACAACTATTGCAGTGTTGGATAGAGAGGATAGGGCAGAGGAGTGGATAGCAGTACCTGTTTTATTAGAGCTAAGCAACAGTAAAGGGAATATGAAACGGTGTAAACCAGCACCTGCAGTTTCTTCCAACACATTAAAATAATGTATGTATTCTCCAGATCCCCAATGAATGGAAGAAAGAGTGAGAGAAAATGTGCAGGTAGATTACAAAGATATACGACAATGTAATTAAAATGGAGTTTTTAATTATCTCTGTGGATACTGAAATAGTAATAGGGTTAAAGACAGGAATGAAAAAGTTTTTAAAATGTGTCCAACATAATTATCTAGAGCTGCAGATAGACACACAATAACTCAACCCTTCTTCAGACTGAATCTCAACCCAAAATGTCACCCATTACTTCTATCTAGAGATGTTGCTTGCCCTGCTGAGCTATTCCAGCATTTTGTGCCTGTTTTCTGCATCTGCGGTTCCTTCCTGCACATTATCTAGAGTTGTATGGCCCTAATCCAGTAAGGAATGGACATTGCTCGAGGTAGTCCAAAGGACGGAAGTGGATGATGTTACCAAGTTTTGAATAGGAAACATTGAGGAGTTGGAGATTACAATGTAATAAGGTTTGAGTTAACTATAGAAGCAATAAAAAGTCTGAAGAAGGGTCTTGACCCGAAATGTCACCTACTCCTTTTCTACAGAGATGCTGTCTGAACCACTAAGTTACTCCAGCTTTTTGTATCTATCGTTGTTTTAAACCAGCATCTGCAGTTCCTTCATCCGTTACATGATCGTATTAATCATAGAACATATTGTGTATTATCATGTTTTTTTTTAATGTCAAAGACATACACAAATATTAAAGATACACTCCAGGTTTGAAAGCCTGAGGGTAGGGAATCATCAGCTGTCATTGGTAAACTGTCAATGCAGCTGGCCACATGTTTGCGCAGGTCCTGTGTCTCCCTGGGCCACCCTGCACCTGCTGCATGCTGATATTCTGCAGAAAAAGAGTGTACAGAACCACACAGAAAGAATAGTTAGATTAAATGAGAACTTACCAGTTTGAAGTTTGATCTTTATTTTATGAGGAGTAACGATGAGGGATTACGTGAAGAAGCCCCGCCAGGCGCATGCACATCATGCTTCAAAGCAGCTGTGTGAAAACACAGTAACTATATTTGAAGTGATATAGTAAGACTCAGAAGACTAGAACTACCAGATGATCTTTGCGATTATGAGGGTCAGGAGCGGAGGGCACGTGATCCCTCATCATAACTCCTCATAATCGTTTTAGTACTCTTTTTTCTTCTACACGGATACACTGAACTGTTTTGAAGGCTTCAGTTTTTATGTGAAATTGGAGTGTCGCTGTCTAATTACTCCTGTCAAACGCTGTGCTGGTGATTGAATGATGCCATAAAGTTTAAAAGCTTCAATGTGGCTTGCAACATGCATCCTCATTTACCTTCACGCCCCCATGCATAACACAGTCTTCTACACTTACAGCGTCATGAATAATAAGTGAGGGATGCATTCAATAGATAATTTACCATGCACATGTATATGAGCTGTACCCAATCTGAAGCCACTGTTGGCAACCATAGCATCTCTCATGGAGGTTTCTACAGGAACTATCCATAATCTAACTAACCATAATGGGTATTCCACAGGCAAGTAAGCACAAAGAAAGATGGAGGTTAATTATCACAGCTACAAGACATCACTGTAGCAGAGTGAACCAGGCCCAGCTATCCTCAGCTACTTCATCAAGCACCTTAATTGCGTTATGATACCATAAGGGGTGATGTCTTCTGATGATTGCACTACGTTCAATTTTGTTTGTAGGTCAGTCCATGGCTGCTTACAGCAAGCATCAGATACAGTTCTGACATGAACTAAAACGGAAAATGGAACATGCATACAACCAGGTGACTTAGCAATGACATATTTAGCAAGAACGAGTTTAAAATTCTATAATTGGCATTGAATTATATTATCATCTTTTAGCCCCTTACCAACAATATTCTGGGAGTCGCCATTGAAAAGAAGCTCAACTAGACCAGTTACATAAATATGCTGGTTACAAGCATAGAGGTGATGTTGGGTATTCTGCAAAGAGTAACTATCTTCCTATCTCCCTAAAACATTCGCACCAGTTATAAGATACCAGTCAGGAGTGATGGAATATGCCCCAATTCCATCACTCCTAGAACAATCAGGTACTAGAACCAATCTGTATAACCCTGCAAATGGCAACAGAACAATATGAACCACCTGTTGCAACACCCATCACATTTCTCTCTTTGTCTTATATTTGGTCTTTTTTTTCCTTTTTACTGTCCTGCAAATCTTTTATTTTTCATTTATATATAATTCATACATTTGTGTGTTTGCTTATAATGCTGCTCTGAGCAAGATTTTCATTGTACCTTCACATTACTTACTTGTACCTATGACAATAAACTACGCTAACTTGTTTTCAATTTGAACGCAACACCAATAATACTCACAGTCAAGACAAGTCACGATAGATTTTAAATCATATCCAATTCAATCGACTGAACATTCATTCCCTTCCCAACTTGTGCCTTGCATCTGTAATGTGAACCACTACTAAATGCACTGCAAAAACTCACCTAGCTGCCCCTTCAACATCTCCCCAATCTTCAACCTTGACCACCTAGCAGAAGAGTTTCTTCCATGAATGGAAACACCACTATTTGCAGATATCTCTGTAAGTTACATAACATCCAGATTTGGAATTATAACTACCTTGCTTCATTGTCACAGGATCTAAATTCTGAAACTCATTACCCAAAAACCTTGTGGGTGTACCTTTATTAGAAGGACTGATGTGGTTTAACAATGTGGCTCAGTCATCATCATCTTCTTAAGGGAAATAAAAAATTGGCAATAAATGCTGGTGTTGCCTGCATCATGTCTCAACGACTATCCTGACGTGCCTCAACAACTATCGACCAGTGGCACTAATGTCTGTGGTGATGAAGTGCTTTGAGAGGTTGATTAATGCACATATCATCTCCTACCTGGACAAGAACCTCAACCCACTGCAGTTCGCTTACCACCGCAACAGGTCAATGGTGAATGCAATCTCACTGGCTCTCCACTCCGCTCTGGACCACTTTGACAACAAAAACCCATATGTCAGGCTGTTGTTCATAGACTACAGCTCGCCGTTTAATACCATCACCCCCTCCAAGCTGATTACGCGAGGAGGTGTGGTGATTAGGGACTCCCATCCAGACACAAGAACTAATGTGTTTTATCATCTTTATGGAATTCGGAGGGGATACAGAGGTACTTTAAACATCTTTGCATATCGCTGCGATGCTGTGGAGACTTGTTTTAAGACTTTCCATTTTTTGGGATTGAGAGCAGCCTTATCAGCAGATTGTGCAGCTCACAAAACTGTGGCTGGCAACGTGCCAGGAAACTGTAGCGAACCCAAAAAGGGGAGAAAGATCTTTCTGGACTTATATAACTGCATCCAGAACAACCCCCCTTACTGCATCATCAGTGCTGACCGGCCCGGTCTGGTTTTCACGTGGTGTGGGAGGTTTTCTGCACCTGCACCATCTCGACCTTCTTGGAACTGACAGTGAAACCTCCTTTCTCTCAGCAAGACCGTGGGAGATAAGAGGCTTCCAACAACAAGACTGCAGGCAAGTCGCTTTCGTTGCAGAAGGAGCGGTGAAGAAGAGCTGGGATTGCCTGCGAAAGTCAGCAGCTTGCCAGGTAATGCAGGAGAGCTGAGAAAGCCCGGCGAAGAGGTGGTAACGCAGCAGTTTTTAGGGGGAGCCGGCATTATCATGTTTGAGGCGACACCACTTGCCTCCCTCCTCGAACTGTTCCATTTGTTTTTGTCTTTGGACTTGGCCTTGTGCCATTTGGACTGTCTGTATCTCAGGCTTTATATAAGGGCTATGTTTTAAATTGTAGCACCTGATACCGTGCTGGGTCAGTGTTCTCGGGGATCGGGGCCTTACAGGAGCTATGCAATGGTGGCTGGTTCAGCTGCTTCGGCTGCTGTTCTGGGAGCCCGGTTCTCCATGTGAAACCTGCCTTTCAAGCATTCAATAAGGTGCTACTTGCTCCCTCATATGAACCTGGAAGACTGGTCCGCTGCTGTGGCCGTAGCAGCCAAACCCGCAAGCATCCTGTACGTGGGCAAGATGTATGGGAAGGCCGCGTTCTTCCTCGAGTCTGTTGAGTAAAGGGATCTCAGTGGGGGGGAACATTCTTACAGCTCGAGCCCTTGGCGACCACTGCGTGGTGGGTGGTCCTGTCCAACGTCCTGCCCTGCATCACGAATGAGGCCCTCCTTCCCCAACTTCACACCCTGGGGAAGGTGCTCACGGACATGGATATCACAGGGGTTCTGCAGGAAGGAGCTGCGGCACATTCTTTCCCTCCGGCGAGGAGCAACCCACCCAGGATGAGGTGCAGAGCATAGCGATGTTATAATACCTACCTTCAGCAGTGCTACATTTCTGCCACTGGCCGTGTGCACGACTTTGACGCCTTGGGGGTGGGGGGGGGAATTAAAATGCAGATTTGTACCACTTATTGGAGAGGTATTTCCCCGGGCTGCAATGAAGAAAAATCGATCGGACTTCCGATCCCGTTTTTTTTTTGTCGCTATAAAATGTAATAGTTTGATTAAAATAAACAGCGACTTCTAATGCCCTCAATGCCTACAACGTGACGGATCGCGAGAACAGGACTAAACAAAGGGTAAGTCGTATATTTTACATGTAATCTTGCTTCTTGGGGTGGCATTAATCTAATTTTATGTTGCGAAAATGTGATTTGGGCCCCATACGATTCGGCAGTGTCCTTCCTGCTAATATGGGCTTAGAATTCACTGCAAATGCAATGTTCCAATCCAGAAACACCCACTCGCAAAATTATGTAAATCCTCATTTTCTTTGGACAATCATGTCATAAGAACATCCAAATCGTCTATATTTTGTGTAATAGTATAATCAATATTTTTATACTAAATATACACAACATTAGCCACAATTTAGCCACATTTATTGTGGAAGAAATAATAATTTTGATGATATTGAAAGTAGATGTTTCTAGGTTAATTTATGGGAATTAAACATTAAATTCCTTCCATCTGGCATATGTTCATGACAGTCAGATTTAAAAAGCATGTTATATTGTGAATTCTTGTGTGAATGGGATTAGTTTGTTAATTGGATACTTAGGGTATTTTAAACAATTATCCTGTTGTTAAGAAATGGAATCTACAGGACATTCTTAATGGGAAAGTAGTGGGCAAAAAGGCATGTCATGCGTGGTTTGAAGAGCAAGAACTTGTAGTTTACAATGCCAAAATTGAAATGTTGAGGAAAAACAAGGTGTACAAAGTTGCTTATTGGTTACAATCTGAGGAATATGATGATGCTATTGATTATGATATGCTAATGTACCAGGTAGCAACTGACCGTCTCCATAAAGACTTGGTCTATTGCTAGAAATTGTAATTTATTTACCTAGAAACATAGAAACATAGAAAAATAGGTGCAGGAGTAGGCCATTCAGCCCTTCGAGCCTGCACCGCCATTCAATATGATCATGACTGATCATCCAACTCAGTATCCCATACCTGCCTTCTCTCCATACCCCCTGATCCCTTTAGCCACAAGAGCCACATCCAACTCCCTCTTGAATATAGCCAATGAACTGGCCTCAACAACCTTCTGTGGCAGAGAATTCCAGAGACTCACCACTCTCTGTGTAAAGAATGTTTTCCTCATCTCGGTCCTAAAGGAATTCCCCCTTATTCTTAGACTGTGACCCCTTGTTCTGGACTCCCCCAACATCGGGAACAATCTTCCTGCATCTAGCTTGTCCAACCCCTTAAGAATTTTGTAAGTTTCTATAAGATCTCCCCTCAATCTTCTAAATTCCAATGAGTACAAGCCCAGTCTATCCAGTCTTTCTTCATATGAAAGTCCTGACATCCCAGGAATAGTAAGATTGAACGAGAACTTACCAGTTCGAAGGTTGATCTTTATTTTATGAGGAGTCGAAGTGAGGGATTTCGTGAAGAGCCCGCCGGCGCGCATGCTCGACATACTTCAAAGTAGCGGCGTGGAATCACAGAACCAACAATAGAAATGACTTTGCATAGTATGATTGAATTGACTAAGATTACCAGATGAAGGTGATTGAGGGTTGGGCGAGGAGGGCACGAAATCCCTCACTTCGACTCCTCATAAAATAAAGATCAACCTTCGAACTGGTAAGTTCTCGTTCAATCTTACTATTTCATTTCGGAGTCACGTGAGTGACTTCGTGAAGACTTCAAAG
Source organism: Raja brachyura (assembly GCA_963514005.1). The sequence continues at coordinate 46,026,033 of OY740786.1, read as the reverse complement.
CTTCTGTGATTACACGCCCTGGACCACGTCCATGCTGACACACCACTACCAGGGATGGATGGGAGGAACAAACTTGCTCAATAGTTCATACTGCAAAACAAGAGCATATTTATTAATAACAAATCAAAAACCCCTCATGCGGGGACATCTCCACGTTCTTGACCTGCATTCAGCACGGCTTCTGCGAACTGTAGAGGAGCAGCAACAGGCTTGTTATAAAAACGCTGGAACACAGCTTCATTCGCCCATCCTGCTGTGGCGAGAATTTGGTCCATGGGCACCTCCATGACCCTCGCCGCTGACGTCGATGCAGCCCTGGTGGAATGAGACTTGAACACATTAGTGTCGATACCTGACTTACCCAAGACGACTCGAAGCCACCTGGATATCGTCTGGACTGTCACTCGATGATGAGGTCTCTTATGAGTGACAAGCAGGTATCTCTCCATTCCTCTGATGCGTGCCGTCACCTTGACATAGTGGCGGATATGTGAGGCTAAACATAGCCTAGCATCTGCGGGGTATGCCGGGAACTTCAGCTGCAGCCCTGTGCACCCAGGTCTATGCTGCTTTAGTAGCTCGTCAATGAAAAAGACTACTTCTGTAGGGGTAGATGTCATTCTGTCGACACGAAGTTTGTGTAGTGTCTGTACCCTCTGAGCTGAAGTCAGCACTAGTAACATCACCAGCTTCATGGTGAGTTGGTCCAGTTGGAGCCCTTCCATGGGAGACCACGTCCTGAGCAGGGTTAATACGTCCCTGACATCCCAGGTGATATTATAGTGTGGTGTAGGCGGATTCATATTGAATATACCCCGCATGAGTCTGGACACTAGCCTGTTGGATCCTACCCCAATCTTGAGGTAGAATGATAGCGCACTTCTGGCGCTGTTGATGGCACTGTAACTTAAGTGTTCATCATGGTGCAACCCCGCGAGGAATTCCAGGACGTCGGTTATTGTCACGTCATCGTACGTGATGCGAGAGCGGCTGCAGTAGGCTTCCCACTTCTTAATATGCGAGCGGTATCTTCGCCTTGTGGACTCTCGACACGACGCCCCGATGGTATCCATGGTCCGAGCCGAGAGGCCGTATTGGACTAACGGCCTGTTCAGAACCTGCAAGCCAACAAATTTAAATAGCCATGGCAGGGATGTGGCTCCCCTGAGACAGGGTGAGTAACCAATTGTGGGCAACCCTTCAAAAGGACCCAAGGTTCGTTGAGCATGTCAAAGACCACCGGATACCAAGGCTGTGTGGGCCAGTCGGGTATAATAAGGATGCCCTTGGCAGCATCTGCCTGAATCTTTCGCAATACCCGACTGATGAGGCAAAACGGAGGGAAGGCATAGAAAAACCAATTCCCCCAGTCCAGCGAGAATGCATCTAGCGCTATTGCCCCAGGATCTGGTTCCCATGAAACGTAGGCTGGTACCTGATGGTTTAACCGTGACGCAAAAAGGTCAATGTCCGGTTTACCAAATTTGGCTGTGACTTTAGAAAACATCTCAGGATGCAACATCCATTCAATGTTGTCATTAAATTTGCGTGACCTGGTGTCCGCCACAGTATTAAGCTCACCTGGCAAATAGGTAGCTGAAATCCAAATGTCTCTTTGAACACACCAGAGCCAAATTGAGTTAGCCAATTTGTCACACGAAACTGACCTGGTACCACCCATATGGTTTAAATATGCCACAGCTGTGGTGTTGTCTATTTGGAGACGGACGTGTGCTCCAACAAGCTTGGAACAATATGCACGAATTCCGTGGAATGCTGCCAGCAACTCCAAATAGTTAATCCCTTGAGTCAACAACATCGATGCCTCAAGGGTGTCCCATCTGCCCCCACAACTAGAGCAATTATCAGTAGCTCCCCAGTCATTGGAGCTTGCATCAGTCTGTAAATATACCACCGGATTAGCCTCCCTAACAGGCTTAAATGAGTTGCTAATGTGACACACCCACCATTGCAACTCAGTTATCGCTTCGGACGGCAGCTGCATTGATCGATCATAATGACCAGCGTTCCGTTTTAACGCAATAATTTTAGCTCTTTGCAAATTCTGATAATGCAAAGGTCCATATCGTGCTGCCGGAAACAAAGCCACTAGCTTGCCAATTACTGTGGCTGTATGCCGAATCGATGGTATATTGGTGCCAATTAAATCTCTGCACACCTGAGTGACTTCCTCAATTTTGTTAATTGGTATAGTTATCCTCATGCTCATTGAGTTCACCGTGAACCCTAGGTAATTAATTACCTGGGCAGGGCAGAACTTCGATTTCTCTGGATGGACAATGAATCCTAATTGTTGAAATATATTGACAGCAGCTGCAACACCCTGTTCAGCCAATTGCAGGGTGTGGCCCACAATAAAGACATCATCTAAATAGGCCATAACTATATGATGTCGTTGTCTCAAATAAGCCATGATTGGCTTCACCAATTTAGTGAACAATCTAGGGGCTGTAGTGAGCCCATTAGGCAAAGCCTTATACTGCCAAAGTTGCCCCATCCAGATAAATTTCAAAAACCTTCTATCATATTTCTGGATGGATACTGAATAATATGCATCCCTTAAATCAATGCATGCCATAAAGCAGCCATGAGAAATCAATGATTTGGCTGTTTCAAACGTATCCATTTTAAAATGAGTATATGTTACAAACGTATTCAAACGGGTTAGATCAATAATGACACGACAGCCTCCATCCTTCTTAGGTCTAGTAAATATGTTTGAAACAAATTCAATTGGCTCATGCACCGTTTTCTCAATCACACCCTTCTGTTCCAGACTTAAAATTTCCTTATAACCTGCTGCCTGTTCTGCAGCAGACAATTTGAACGTACGACCAGGCATGTGCTGGGATGGAGGAATGTCGCCATTAATAAACTCAATTTTATGCCCCTGAATATTCCGCAACACATACTCATCACCAGTAAAATTACCCCATGCACCCAAAAACAACCGTAAACGACCACCAACATGGGAAGTTAAACAGAGAGAAAAAAGAGAACCAGACCCCCTCACCTCCATGGTTACCGGCGGTCCTTGACACGTGTGGGTGGCCGTGGAGGTGCTGGGTTGGCTTGAGGGCGCGGCGTCTTCGATTTCCACAAAGGTCTCTGCCGACCCTGTCCTAAAAAAGACCCTTGGTGCTGGTTCTGGTGCTGTTGTCGTTGTGGAGCTAGAGGGTGAGTCCTCGTCGAGGCACTGGCCGACCCTCGTGAGCGAATGTATGGAGCTTTTGAGCCTGACGGTGTGGGGGCACTCTGAGAGCGCATGATCCCCACCGTTTTGGCTTGTTCGTCAAGCTCTTTGACTCTCTTCGAGAGGTCCTCACCAAAGAGCTGACGGGGCGGCGGCGGCGGCGGTGGTTTGCACAATCCTGCAAACTTCGGGTTGAGTGCTGGGCGGATGCTGTTTTTGCGAAACCCGTTGATTTTGTGCTGGGTCGCGCACAATAAGGCCAGAGCATCTTCCTGGTCCAAATTCAGTTCGTCCCCGTCCACCGACCGCGCAAAGGCGGTAATACCGGCCGTGAGGAGTTTCAGGATCCGCTGCAATTTTAGCTCCTGTTGACGGATAGCCGCACTGATGTTGCCCCATATTGGCGTATTGACCACAGGCACGTTGAGGGAGTTGCAGTTTGATGGAGCCTTGTGACGGCTCATAGCCTGGATGAGGACTTCTTCCTGCAGCACCTGATTATTAAGAAAGTCCACTGTGGCTGCCAGCTTTGTATTTAGAGGAAGACCAGCCGTATGTGGGGCCGCGAATTTGGTCGCCACATCCAAGAGTTCCTCCGCTGGCACCTCCAACGGAGGTGGTTCGGGATCCACCAGAACCTCCTCCTCCTGCTGCTCCAGGCTGATAGTAGATGTTGGTGAAGACGCCCTGTGCCTGTTGCTGCCCTGCTGTTGTTGACGTTGAAGCAGGAGCTCCAGCAGCCGCTCCATGCGGTCAATACGCCCTTCACCCTGAACACTCAGGTGGTCGGAGTCCTCCGGCTCTGAAAAGAAAACCAGGCTCCTGTCATCGGCCCGCACCTCGTCGAGGCCCTGCCGGTGCCGGTAGTTGTCGCTAACAGCCGCCGAGGCGAAACTGCGCGATTCCTGCGCGGGCGTGTTCAACCGCCTCCGTTTAGCGGGAGCTGAAGCCGCTGCCACTAAGGGCACTTGCGGCGAGGTGTCGGCACCAGCCGAAGCATGGCTGCCTGGGGCCCGCGCAGTCTTGCCGGCTGCCCACATCGTGGACGTTGCCGACGCATGGTCTCGCCCACCCATCCATGGGGGGCTTGGCGACCGTGACGAGACCCGACTCGACCGACCCGTCCCGGCGTCGAGAGTCGGGGTGTGCCGGCTGGACCTCACAGCCGCCCCGGGTCTCGCCCTGGAACCTGACCGCTCCTCCGCGACAGGCAATGCCTTAGCCCTAACAGGGTTAGGCTTCTGGGCTCCTGCCCTCCCCCTTCTCGGAGGGCTGAGTGGAACAGGCCGTGCCCTGCTCGAGGTCGCCAGCGAGCCCGCTGACGACCTGACTGCCATGGCAGGGTCCCCCTGCTCTGGCGGCACACCACACTCCTCCTCGTCGAACTCCTCCGAGCTGTGGTGTGCTGGCGGATCTGGACCTGTAATCACAGGGCTTACCCACATCTCCGCCTGAGTCCCGGCCTGCGCTGCAGGTACTGCCGATGGTAAAGGCCCCGGAACTGTTGACCGGCGAACTCGTCCTGACGTCCTCCGGCCCTTCGAACTCCCATCCATGTCCTTGCTGCAAGACATAAGCAGACAACAAGGACCACCAACTAAAGGTAGAATACTTACCTCCGTGGCCCCTTATGAAGGGCTGGCGAGGAGCGCGCTCCACCGCCAGCCGTCGCAGCAACGCGTTACGACGATATGTCGAGCATGCGCGCCGGCGGGCTCTTCACGAAGTCACTCACGTGACTCCGAAATGAAATCAGCCTGGTGAACCTTCTCTGAATCCCCTCTAGGGCAAGAATGCCTTTCCTCAGATTTGGAGACCAAAACTGTTCGCAATACTCCAGGTGTGGTCTCACCAAAACCCTGTACAAGCAGTAGAACCTCCCTGCTCCTATACTCAAATCCTTTTGCTATGAATGCTAACATACCATTTGCTTTCTTCACTGCCTGCTGCACCTGCATGCCTACTTTCAATGACTGGTGTACCATGACACCCAGGACTCATTGCATCTCCCCTTTTCCTAATCTGCCACCATTCAGATAATAGTCTACCCTCATGTTTTTGCCACCAAAGTGGATAACCTCACATTTATCCACTTAACCTATCTGTTACGGACTTACAGCATATAATGCAGTAATATTAAAGTTTTGATCTTGAGAATATCACATTTTTGAATTTTCAAGGCAGTCTGGGTGTTTATTACTATTTCCATCACAACAGTCAATTAGCTACAATTAGGTAACTAACTAATTATAGGCTTTAATTTCAGGCCATCCAAATAAGATGTTTTATATTTGTTTCAGAATGCGTCAATCTATAATAACTGAAAATTGCACTCAGTTCTCTTAATTTTTAAGAAAGTTTGGGCTTTTGATTGTCCTCGATAACAGCTTTTGTGTTAAGTCAATGAAAAAGCAATAGTGAACAAGATGCTAATTTTCGAGTATGAAAATTGCCATATCTTTTTTAATACTGAAGATATGAAAGTGAATTAGGTGTCAAATGAAACTTCTTTTTATGCTTTATCTGATGGGATAAATTGCAGACTTGATTTTTAAAATCTCAAAATGTTGTAACATTGCTACATAGCACGCCTCTGGACGTAGAGGCTGTTGGTGGGGAGGGGGTTGGGGAAACCAGCCCTTCTCTCCCTCAGGACCTGGCTCCAGAGGGACTCCTCGAGTCTGGTGCACTAGAGTTCACTCTGGGCCCAACTGGGGGAGGGATAGTTGCCCCCACTGCCGATGGTCTTGACTCCCCGGGTACACATGGGGAAGGCCTCTCTGCCACTGGCCCCAGAGTTGGGACGGAGGCGGAGGAGAGTCCAGCGGGTGGGGAAGAGGCAACCACCACACAGGGTGAGGCTGGAGTTTCAAGCACTAATGGTGTGTCCGGGGATGGGGATGGTGTCTCCATCTGCAGTGATCAGATGGAAGGGGACACCTCGGAGAATGAATCAATGGATGTTCTCGCTCTCCCCGAAGTCACCCCACTCATTCCAGTAGAGGAAATTCACAAGTTCATCCAGACCACCGAAGAAGCCCAACATTGGCCCAGACTGGCCTCCCTCCAGTGGCCAAACCTGCACGGGCTCACCAGCTCGCTGAACCACATCCTCAGAAGGAGGAGGAGGGGCAAGGGGAATGACCGGCCTCAGCTCAGGTCCTTCTAGGGCGACTTGGGGAAGGTCGCCAAGACAAAGAGCAGTGTCATTCCTATTGAGGGTAGTAGGATCAGTGGAGCGTCCCTTGTGGCCAAGTTCCAGAGGACAAGGAGCACCACCACTTCACCCAGGGTCTGCAAGTGGAGGAGTGATTCTGTTGTCAGTGACTGAAGGACTGTAGACAGGATTTAGGGAGTAGGCAGGGCTGAAGATGTCCTGGTTGGGTTGCTCCTTGGCCTGGCCAAGCTGGCCATCAGCGAGTCATGGTGCCAGGCGGAAGAGGGCTTTGCCTAAGCCAGATGCTTGCCCCTTTACCGGGGTTGTACAGTAGTTATTAGAATATTTGTAAAATAGTTGTTTGATGATTTTGTAACATGGTGGTGGTTATGTCACCACACTTTTGCTTTTTTTGGTTTTTGTACCATGTTGAAATTTAAATAAAGTATGTTTTGATACAAAAAAAAGCTGGTTACCAAGTTCACGGATCTGGGTCTCTGCGCATCCCTCGGCAATTGGATCCTCAAATTCCTCATTCACAGACCACAGTCTGTCCGTATCGGTGGAAATATGTCATCCTCGATAACAATCAGCACGAGAGCACCTCAAGGCTGTGTGCTCAGCCCCCTGCTGTACTCATTCTATACTCATGACTGTGTCATTGGACATAGTGAAAACTCCATCATCAAGTTCGCCAACAACACCACTGTTATGGGACGAATCATAGATGGTGATGAGTCAGAGTCTATGACTCTCTCATAGAAATGAGATTGACCATTGGCCAAATTGTGCCAGCACAACAACCTGGCTCTCAACACCAGCAAAACCAAGGAACAGAATGTGAACTTTGGAAGGGATAGGATAGGGACCCACAATCCCATTATATCATGGTGGAAAGGGTCAAAAACTTCAAATTCCTGGGCATGCATATTTCCGAAGATCTTTCCTGGTCCCAGCACACTGATACAATTATAAAGAAGGCACATCAGTGCCTCTACTTCCTGAGAAGATTTCGTAGAGTCGATGTGTCTCTCGAACTTCTACAGGTGCACTGTGGGGAGCATACTGACTGGCTGCATCGTGGCTTGGTTTGCCAACTTGAACATTCAGGAGCGGAAAAGACTGCAGAAAGTTGTGACCACTGCCCAGTCCATCACTCGCATTGACCTCCCCACCATCAAAGGGATATATCGCAGTCAATGCCTCAAAAAGGCTGCCAACATCATCAAAGACCTACACCATCCCGGTCACACACTCCTCTCACCGTTGCCATCAGGAAGAAGGTACAGGAGCCTGAAATCTGTAACATCCAGGTTCAGAAACAGCTTCTTCCCCACAGCCATCAGGCTATTAAACATGACAAATAAGCTATGAACAATAACAGTCTATTATTATTATTGCACTATAAATGTTTATTTATTGTGTTTATATGGTGTATGGTCTATAGACACACTGAACTTTTATCTTCTGTTTTGTATTATGTTTACATATTCTGTTGTGCTGCAGCAAGTAAGAATTTTATTGTCCTATCTGAGACACATGACAATAAAACTCTTGACTCTTGACTTGATGTAATTTAGAAGGAGTTTGAATTCTGAAAGATTTTAAAAAATTTTGTTTGGTGAACATTTGGGTGGAGAATGTATGAGGTGTTGCATTTTGGAATGTTAAAGTTAAGGGGAATATATATATAGTGTAACTAATGGTAACATCCTTAACACCATTGCCGTACAGATGGATCTTGGGGTCCAAGTCTGCAACTCCCTGAAAATAGCAACATAGGTGGATGGTGTGGTAAAGAAACACATGGTATGCTTGCCTACATTGGTCAGACAATTAGCATAAATGTCAAGAAGATATGTTGCAGCTTTATATGACTTTGGTTAGGCTGTGTTTAGAGTGCTGTGTGCAGTTTTGTGTAATGAGCTCCATTACAGGATGGACCTGAAGGCTTCGGAGAGGGTGCAGAAGAGGTGCACCAGAAAAGGTACCAGAATGCTGTCTGAATTTGGTATTAGTTGTAAGAAGGTCAGAAAAACTTTGATTGTTTTCTCTGGAGATCAAAGGCTAAGGGAAGGCGTGATAGAAGTTCAGAAAATTATGAGGCATAAATAGGTTGGACAGTAGAAACTTTTACCCGAGGGTGAAAGCCATCCACCATTACCCAAGTAATGGCAGATGGCTGTTTGTCAGGTTGGAAGCTGGTGACAAGTGGGGTGCCTCAGGGTTCTGTGTTGGGTCCACTGTTGTTTGTCATGTACATCAATGATCTAGATGATGGGGTGGAAAATTGGATAAGTAAGTATGCAGATGATACTAAGATAGGGGGTGCTGTGGATAATGAAGTAGATTTTCAAAGTCTACAGATAGATTTGGGCCATTTGGAAGAGTCGGCTGAAAGATGGCAGATGGAGTTTAATGCTGCTAAGTGTGAGGTGCTACATCTTGGCAGGACAAATCAAAATAGGACGTACATGGTAAATGGTGGGGAATTGAGGAATGCTGTGGAACAGAGGGATCTAGGAATAACTGTGCATAGTTCCCTGAAGGTGGAATCGCATGTGGATAAGGTGGTAAAGAAAGCTTTTGGTGTGCTGGCCTTCATAAATCAGAGCATTGAATATAGGAGAAGGGAAGTAATGTTAAAATTGTACAAGGCATTGGTAAGACCAATTCTGGAATATGGTGTACAATTTTGGTCGCCTAATTATAGGAAGGATGGTGACAAAATAGAGAGAGTACAGAGGAGATTTACTAGAATGTTGCCTGGGTTCCAGCAACTAAGTTACAGAGAAAGGTTGAACAAGTTAGGTCTTTATTCTTTGGAGCGCAGAAGGTTAAGGGGGGACTTGATTGAGGTCTTTAAAATGATGAAAGGGTTAGACAGAGTTGACGTGGATAAGCTTTTCCCATTGAGGGTAGGAAAGATTCAAACAAGAGAGCATGACATGAGAATTGAGGGACAGAAGTTTAGGGGTAACATAAGGGGGAACTTCTTTACTCAGAGAGTGGTGGCTGTGTGGAATGATCTTCCTGCAGAAGTGGTGGAGGCAGGATCGATTTTAACATTTGAAAGTAAAGTGGATAGGTATATGGACGGGGAGGGAATGGAGGGGTATGGTCTGAGTGCAGGTAGATGGGACTAGGGGAAAATAAATGATCGGTATGGACTGGAAGGGCTGAGAAGGCCTGTTTCCGTGCTGTAATTGTTATATGGTTATATGGTGGAAATGTGCAAGACTAGTTTTAAGTTAAAAGTGGCAACATTTAAAGGAGATGTGTGGGGCAAGTTCTTATGGAATGTAGTGGGTGCATGTAACACACTGGTAGGGATGGTAGTGAAGCAGATATGATAGTGGCATTCAAGAGGCTTTTGGATTGGTGCATGGATATGCAGAGAATGGAGGGATGTGACATGGAGGCAGAGGAGATTGGTTTAACTTGGCATCATGATCGGTGCGGACATTGTGGGCTGAACGGCCTGTTCCTGTGCTGTGCTGTTCTACATTTTATGTTACTAATATAAGAACAAACATCAGATTCATCAACACATCAAGATTGAGTGCACTCCATGCAATGTTAATTTGTCTGATGTATATTACAAAGATTCCATAAGCTCCAAATTCTTGATGTTTTTTTATTTTCCATTTTCCCAATGGAGAAGAAGAAAATTTTCTTGATAGAGCGTAGAACTATTATGATAAATTACTGATAGAATATGATGCAAATATATGGGAAAAAAATCCCAGTTATAATATCCCAGTATAATATTTTCAGCTTTCTTTTTTTTGTTGCATCTACGAGGGGAAATAATCCAGCATTGTCATTGTCTGAAAGCTGAATCAGCAATCATCTCAGTTTCTGTCTGATGAATGGTATGAATTCACTGCAGAAATCTAAACATTCAAAAATGCCTTAAATGACAACAGTTAAGATTACCTTTTCTAAACTCATTAGATATGATATATTATTTTATCTATATTTTGATCAGAAATTAAAGAAGTTCAATTTACAATAATCTTTTATGTGGAATAAAAGTTACAACAGTTTTGAGTGAAAATTAATTTCCTAGATTCATGCTTGATAGTTAATGTTCTAAAATTGTATTGTAAACAAATGTTTCAACGCTCTCTGAAAAGCTGTAATGCTTAGCTAGTCATGAAGCTTCTTTTAATTCAATTAATTTATTTCAAAAATTATATTCTTTGACTGATCACTCTAATTACAGAAATCAATTATCTCTCCATCGATGTCAGAATAATGAAGGGGCAAGTAACCATATAACCATATAACAATTACAGCACGGAAACAGGCCTTCTCGGCCCTTCCAGTCCGTGCCGACCATTTATTTTCCCCTAGTCCCATTTACCTGCACTCAGACCATACCCCTCCATTCCCTTCCCGTCCATATACCTATCCTGAATTCCTGAAGTCATTGACTTCAGGAAGCAGGAAGAAGTATATGCCTTAGTTTGCATCAATGGTGGTGAATTTAGATGGTCAAAACCTTCAAGTTCATAAGTGTAAATATCACTAATGATTTGACTTGATCCGACCACATCAATGCTATGGCTAAGAAAGCACACTAATGCCTTTACTTCAGAAGGTTAAGTTAATTTGGGATTTCTCCTATGACTCTTATTAATTTCTAAAATGAGTTAGATATAGCTCTGAGGGCTAATGGAATCAAGAGATATGTGGAGAAAGCAGGAACGTGATACTGATTTTGTATGATCAGCCATGATTATATTGAATGGTGGTGCCGGCTCGAAGGGCCGAATGGCCTACTCCTGCACCGATTTTCTATGTTTCTATGTAAAGATACACCCATGAGAGGATGCATGATAGCTTGGTATGGCAACAGCTTTGCCCAACACTGCAAGAAATTGCAGAGAGTAGTGAATGCAGCCCAGTCCATCATCAAACTAATTCCTCACATTGAGACCATCTACACGACGCTGCCTTGGGAAAACAGCCAACATAATCAAAGACTACTCAAATTCCAGACATTCTCTCTTTCCTCTTTTCCCATCATGTGGAAGTTACAAAGCTTGAAAGCATGTACCACCACATTCAAGAACAGCTTCTTCCCTGCTACTATTGGACCCATGAAGGCATCTCTCATATGGTAAAGATGGATTCCCAATCTCAGAATTAATTTCACTGTGGCCCGTGCACTTTTTTTTTAATCCGCAATTTATTTGTAAATGTAACACTATATTCTACACCATATTCCTTTCTGTTATTGTACTACATGTGCTCATGTACGGTATGAGTGTATACTTGTTTGGCATGATTTGCCTCAACACCATGCAATGTGGTTATTAATTGACAATCTAAAAATGGTCCATTTTTCATATATATCTCTGTTGTCTGTAAGTCAGCCAATCCACTACCCTTGCCAATAAAGTTGCCTTCACTTTAGCTGTTCTTTCTTTTCTCCTTTTGTACCACCTATTGTTCTCATATCTAATTTAATTGTACTCATGTATGGTATGAGTTATCTGGTTAGCACACAAAACAAAGTGTTTCACTGTAACACATGACAATAGTTATACCCACCAATACCAATGCCAATATTTTAAACCCGGTCGTCATGCAATTTCATCTTGATCAGTAACCTTATGTGGCACCTTATGGGAGACCTACTAAAAATCCAAATTCACTCCATCTGATAGTCCGCTTTAACTATCCTCCTTATTACATCCTCAAAGAACTCAAAAAATATTATCAAGCAGTTTCCTTTCATAAAACAATGTTGACTCAGCTTGACTACCATATGATTTTCTAAACGTCTTGCTATTTCTTCCGTAGTAATAGATGCCAGCATTTTTTAAATAACAGATGTTAGGCCAACTAGCTAATTGTTTCCAGCTTCCTGTCTCCATTTTCTCTGGAGCAACAACTTTGAATTTGCAGTTTTCAAATGCTTTGCGACCTCTCTAGAATCCACAGCATTTATAGTTTGCAGTCCAAATATCTACGACTTCTACTTTCATTTTCTGTTAGACCCTCAGATGCAGGCCATCAGTTTTAGGAGACATGATGGTCCTTAGTTCCCTTAGTTTATTTAGTATGTTTTTTTTGATAGATGTTATTTTTGTTTTCCTCAAACAAAACTGATTAAAAAAAAGTAATTATTTAGGAACTCTTCCATTATGGGTATCATAAAATAGGGCAACAACTTAAAAACAAATGGCATTCACTTTTAGATGAAGCTGATCAAATGCTCACTTGATCTTTGATATGCTTCACTATTAGTGTTTTAGATGAAGCTGATCAAATGCTCACTTGATCTTTGATATGCTTCACTATTAGTGGTCATTTAGGTTGGCTAATTGTTAAATAGGTCACCAAATGTGTACAAGAACATAGAGAGATTACAATTGCCATTTTGAATAAAATTACACCAAAGCAATTTTGATGGTTAAGGCTTATTTACATGCCACCAACATTGTGCAAGAAACCTGTTGGCATCAACAATCATTCGTCTAATAGTGATTCACTGCAGAGGTGATGTCAGAATTTTGGAAAATCAAATTAGTTAAATTTATTTCACATCATTGATATCAGCCCCCAAATAATTGAATACTTTCAATAAACACTGACTGTGTTAAACCTTTTTTCCAAATGTACATATTAACATTTACACCACTCGTGATGCCACTAACTGCCTGGAATATACAGTAACATTGTATTTGACCTGATAATAATACAGAGAAACTACTAATATTCTGTCTGCCCACAGACCCTTAGCTAATGGATTACAGCTCATTGCTTCAACTGAATTCAGATTTCTTGCACTATCATCAGCTCTAACTGCACTGCGTAAACTGCAGCTCTCTGAGTAAATGATAACATTAATATTCGGTGTTAAAAAATTATCAACAGAGAATTAAAAGTTTATAAAAATGCAGAAGAAATCAATAGTTACAATGGAATGTTAATTCATTTTTAAATATTTAGAAAATATTAAAAGTTGTGAACCTGAAATGGAAGATCTGTGTTAACTTTTGTCCACTCCTCCAAGTCCATGTGTAACCAACAAAACAGTTAATTACATAAATGTTGTATATTAAAACTGACATCCTATGGGTAATGAAAATGCGATAGAACAATTACAGGACATGTATCCCTGCAGAAGACATATATGTTACCCATGTTATCATTTATGTATCTTTGACACTGCAGGCATTACCAAGTATTGACTCTAACCTTTGTCTTGAGTAACAAAAAGACTCAGAATAATTTAAGGCAACAAAAGTAAAATAAACAATAGACAATAGACAATAGATGCAGGAGTAGGCCATTTGGCCCTTCGAGCCAGCACCGCCATTCAATGTGATCATGGCTGATCATCCCCAATCAGTCCCCCGATCCTGCCTGCTCCCCATATCCCCTGACCGCTATTTTTAAGAGCCCTATCTAGCTCTCCCTTGAAAGCCCTATCTAGCTCTTTCTTAACAATGCATTGTTAAGAGTGCTCAGATCCATGCTAGTATATCAATCGTTTATATCAGATCAAATACTCTCCTTCATATAAATAATTTATCCCTGGGAAATAATCAAAATGCTGCTCATACCAAATGGCTTTGAACATACATTCTTAATTATAATTCATTATACAGTGCCCTCCATAATGTTTGGGACAAAGGCCCATCATTTATTTATTTGCCTCTGTCCTCCACAATTTGAGATTTGTAATAGAAAACATCACAGGTGATTAAAGTGCACATTGTCAGATTTTATTAAAGGCCATTTTTATACATTTTGGTTTCACCTTGTAGAAATTACAGCTGTGTTTATACATAGTGCCCCATTTCAGGGCACCATAATGTTTGGGACTCATGGCATCACAGGTGTTTGTAATTGCTCAGGTGTGTTTAATTGCCTCCCTGATGCAGGTATAACATAGCTTTATGCACCTAGCCTTTTCTTCAGTCTTTCCATCACCTTTGGAAACTTTTATTGCAGTTTATCAACATGAGGACCAAAGTTGTGCCAATGAAAGTCAAATAAGCCATTATGAGACTGAGAAACAAGAATAAAACTGTTAGAGGCATCAGCCAAACATTAGGCTTACCAAAGTAAACTGTTAGGAACATCATTAAGAAGAAAGAGAGCATTGGTGAGCTGACTAATCGCAAATGGACTGGCAGGCCAAGGAAGACCCCCTAGCTGATGACAGAAGAATTCTCGCTATAATAAAGAAAAATCCCCAAAAACCTGTTTGACAGATCAGAAACACTCTTTGTCAATGACCACTGTCTGTTGAAGACTTCATGATCAGAAATACAGAGGCTACGCCACAAGATGCAAACCACTGGCTAGCTGCAAACATAGAATGGCTAGGTTACAATTTGGCAAGTACTTAAAGGAGAACCACAGTTCTGGAAAAGGGTCTTGGGGACAGATGAGATGAAGATTAACTTATATCAGAGTGATGTCAAAAGCAAAGTATGGAGGAGAGAAGGAACTGCCCAAGATTCAAAGCATTCCACCTCATCTGTGAAACATGGTGGTGGGGGTGTTATGGCCTGGACATGTGTGGTTGCTGAAGGTACTGGCATTATTTTCATTGATGATACAACTGTTGATGGGTAGTAGCATAATTAATTCTGAAGTGTACAGACACATCCTATCTGCTCAAGTTCAAACAAATGCCTAAAAATTCATTGGCCGGCGGTTCATTGGACAGCAAGACAATGATCCTAAACATACTGCTAAAGCAACAAAGGAGTTTTTCAAAGCTAAAAAATGGTCAATTTTTGAGTGGCCAAGTCAATCACCCGATCTGAACCCAATTGAGCATGTCTTTTATATTGAAGGTGTCTAGCCCCCAAAACAAGCATAAGCTAAAGATGACTGCAATACAGGCCTGGCAGAGCATCACCAGAGAAGTTGGTACCTGGAAGGACGAGAAGCCAAAGCTAAGAAGTGGAAGCCAAGATGGATACGATGCCGAAAACCATATAACCATATAACCATATAACAATTACAGCACGGAAACAGGACTTCTCGGCCCTTCCAGTCCGTGCCGACCATTTATTTGACCATCTACCTGCACTCAGACCATACCCCTCCATTCCCTTCCCGTCCATATACCTATCCACTTTACTTTTAAATGTTAAAATCGATCCTGCCTCCACCACTTCTGCAGGAAGATCATTCCACACAGCCACCACTCTCTGAGTAAAGAAGTTCCCCCTTTTGTTACCCCTAAACTTCTGTCCCTTAATTCTCATGTCATGCACTCTTGTTTGAATCTTTCCTACCCTCAATGGGAAAAGCTTAACCACGTCAACTCTGTCTATCCCTTTCATCATTTTAAAGACCTCAATCAAGTCCCCCCCTTAACCTTCTGCGCTCCAAAGAATAAAGACCTAACTTGTTCAACCTTTCTCTGTAACTTAGTTGCTGGAACCCAGGCAACATCCTAGTAAATCTCCTCTGTACTCTCTCTATTTTGTTGACATCCTTCCTATAATTAGACGACCAAAATTGTACACCAAACTCCAGAATTGGTCTTACCAATGCCTTGTACAATTTTAACATTACTTCCCTACTCCTATATTCAATGCTCTGATTTATAAAGGCCAGCACACCAAAAGCTTTCTTTACCACACTATCTACATGCGATTCCACCTTCAGGGAACTATGCACAGTTATTCCTAGATCCCTCTGTTCCACAGCATTCCTCAATTCCCTACCATTTACCATGTATATGGTAAAAGCCAAGATACCGAACGGATACGACGTCGAAAGGATGCAAAGCCAAATGGACACAACGGTGAAAGGATACGAACCCGAACGGACATGACGCTAAAACAATTCGAAGACGAACAGACACCACGCCGAACGTGCAAGAAGCTGAAAGGACATGACGTCTCCGGGGAAAGGATTTGTCCGAGACCTTGTCAGCGATTCGTCCAGACGCCCGCAACCATCACATCACTGGCCGGGGGGGGGGGGGGAGATGGGAGGGTGGGGGGATCTTGAGCTTGTATTTGTAAAATGTTGGCAGTGACTCCAAGCTGTTGCGATTGCCACAGAGGCTTTTCAACATCATGTTCGTTCCCCCGTCAGATACTAAGCCGAAAAACAATCTGACGCTGAACGCACATGAAGTCAAAATGATAAATAGGCATGAAACACTGAAACACTTTAAAAAAATCTAGATTTCCTGCAAGAATACACAAACAAATGTATTAATTAACTATTTTAAAATATAACAAGGTACAATAATTGAATTATTTTAAAATGTAACAAGGTACAATAATTTAGTTATTTACGAAATGCCTCTGTGGCAATCACAGCAGCTTGGAGTCACTGCCACTACATACACAAGCTCAAGCTCTCCCTCCACCCTCCCGTCTCCACCCCAGCCAGTGATGTGATGGGCGCGGGAGTCTGGACCAATCGCTGACAAGGTCTTGGATAAATCCCGTCCCCGGAAAATCATGTCTGTTCCGCCTCTTTTCGATGTCATGTCCGTTCCACTTCCGGCCCCTAAAATCATATCCTTTCGGTGTGGTGTCCATTCGGCTTCGTATCCTTTCGACGTCGTGTCCATTCGGCTTCTTATCCATTTGGTGTGGTGTCCATTTGGGTTTGTATCCTTTCGGCATGGTGTCCGTTTTGCTTCGTATCCTTACAGTGTGGTGACTGTTCGATATCTTGGCTTTTCGGCGTGATGTTCGTTCGGCATCTTGGCTTCCACTTCTGGGCTTCGGCATCTCGTTCTTTGACGTCCTGTCTGTACACGGAGGTGACATGCAGCAACTTGTGATTTCCATGAATCGCAGACTTCAAGCAGTCATTGCACGCAAAGGATGTCACTAAAAATGACTACTTTCATTTATATGACATTACTATGTCCCAAGCCTTATGGTGCCCTGAAATGGGGGACTATGTATAAGCACTGCTGTAATTTCTACATGGTGAAACCAAAATGTATAAAAATGGCCTTTATTAAAATGTGCACTTCAACTAGATGTGATTTTTTTCTATTACAAATCTCAAATTGTGGAGTACAGAGGCAAATAAATAAATGATGTGTCTTTGTCCCAAATATTATGGAGGGTACTGTACTGTCCCAACTCTGAGCTCAGTTCAATCCTCACCTAAATCTTATCCCTTAGGCAAAACTATCCACATCTCAAATAGTGGGCTTGCTTCTTGCCTTAATAACTTAAAACATTTTTGTTTATCAGAATGAATCAATAAAACAATAATAGAAGTACCCAAGAAAAGTTACAACAAATTGATTGTCACAACAATTAACATGTTTTTGTTATTCTAAAAATGCAGTGAACTGTTTTTGAAACCATAGCTTTGGATATCCTAATGTTGCCTCTGTCATGTTGTTAAGAAAAATAATTACAGTGTTCTGTCCATAAAGGTGTCCAAAATCATGAGGAATAGATCAGGTTGATGTATAGAGTCTTTTACCAAGAGTATAGGAATGGAGAATAAGAGGACATAGGTTTAGGGTGAGGGGAAGAGGGTTTTTTATTTTTTTAATTTCTTATTTTTTTAAGAAAATAAATAAAGAAAGAAAGAGATAAGAGAAACTGTAAACTAATAGAAAGAAAAAAAAGCAAGAAGGAAAGGAGATTACAAGTATAAAGATTGTGGAGATAGATCCGGGAGATATTGAGTACAGTTGTTTATCCAACCCTAAACTCAAGTTTATCTTTAATTTTGTGTTAAACCAGTTTACTTTTTTAAAAATTCAATAAATGGAGACCATATTTTTAAAAAATAATTCTGGTGTCACTTAAGACAAATCTTATTTGTTCCAAATGCAAGGTCTCGGTCATTTCCCTAATTCTCATTTTAATTGTGGGGGTTGCTGTTTTTTTCCAATATTTAAGTATTCATTTTTTTGCAGTTATTAAACTGTAATCAAGTAAGTGTCTCTGGCGTATCGTAAAGTTTGTAGTATGTTCTGATAATCCTAATATTATTAATTTTCGATCTGGGTCCAGTTGATCATCGTTAACTTTAGAGATAATTTTTTAAATGCCCGTGTAAAAATTTTCATTTTTATACGTTACAAAAGTGTGAGTTAAATTGGCTTCTTGAAATTGACATTTATCACAGAGAGGGGAATTACTGGGGAAGATCCCATTTAATTTTGTCTTCGAACAGTGTAATCTAAGTAATATTTTAAACTGCATTAAGGAATGTCTAGTGTTTAACGAGCAGTGATGTATATATTGTAAATTTTCATCCCATATGTCTTTCATCATGGGTTGAACCAATTCATCCTCCCATGCTCGTCTATATGACTCTGATGACGGAATGTCAGTATCTAAAAGGGTATTGTAAATATAAGATATTAATTTATTTGTATTAGGATGTCGGTTCAGACATTCATCAAGGATTTCTGGGCCCCTAAATCTATAATCTTGCGTATGTAATTTTACATAATCTTTAAGTTGTAAATATTTAAAAATTTGTTAAAGTGTAATTCGTACTTCTGCTGTAATTCCTGAAAAGAGAGGAAAGTCCCCTTTTGGTAAAGGTCTCCCACTATTTTAATTCCATGAGTTTTCCATTAAACAAATCCTCTATCTAAAACAGACGTTTTAATAGGAACCCGAGGAGTAACCTTTTCACATAAACGATGGTGGGTATATGGAATGGCTGCCGGAGAAGGTTACAGTAGTTGAGGTAGGTAATAGCGCAACGTTTAAGAAACATTTGAACACGTACGTGAATAGTGCAGGTTTAGAGGGATATAGGCCAAACGCAGGCAGGCGGGACTACTATACATGAGACATGATGGCCGGTGTGGGCAAGTTGGGCTGAAGAGCCTGTTTCCACTCTGTAAGACTCTATGACTCTAGTTATCCCAGATAAGATAGCATATGCAGACCGTTCTATCTACCCAGAGAGTTTACCTCCACTGTTGTGACTGCAGCCTATACAATGGCTTGCAAAAGTTTTCATACCCCTTGAACTTTTCCACATTTTGTCACATTACAATCACAAAGGTAAATGTATTTTATTGGGATTTTATGTGATAGACTAACACAAAGTGGCGCATAAATGTGAAGTGGAAGGAAAATGATACATTGTTGCGGGTGACTTCAATCACTCCAACCTGAAGACTGTACTCCCCAAATTCCACCACCATGTCTCCTTCACCACTCGAGAAGACAAGATACTGGACAAAGTTTACACAAATATGGCTGAAGCTTACAAAGCCGTCCCCCTCCCCCACCTTGGACAGTCTGATCACTTCTCATTGTTCCTGCTCCAAAGGTACTCCCCACTCATCAGACGTGTTACACCCACAGTGAGGACAGTTAAAGTTTGGTCAGAGGAGGTGGATTCCACACTTCAGCAGCGTTTTGGAAACACTGACTGGGATTGTGTTTGCAGCCCAAGCCACCCTTGGCTCCCACACGGATGTTGACTCTTATACATCCTCGGTTTTGGACTTTATCAACTTCACCATCAACATTGCCACCTCCCTCAAATGGATTACCACATTCCCAAATCAGAAGCCATGGATGAACAGCGAGGTCAGGCTACTGCTGAAAGCACGGGACACCATTTTCAGGTCAGGCGATGCTCAAGCCTACAGTTCATCCAGAGCTAACCTGAAGAAGGGCATCAAGAAGGCCAAGCATAGCTACAAGGTAAGGATTGAGGAGCACTTCAATAACAACTCCGACCCCTGACGCATGTGGCAAGGCATCCAGGCCATCATGGACTATAGATCAACCAACACCAGCCCCACATCCAGCGATGCATCCTTCCTTGAGGAGCTTAACCACTTTTATGGCCGCTTGGACAGGGACAATCAAGAGATAGCCATCAAGGCTGTGCTCCCTGCTGATCACCAGCTCCTCACAGTCACCCCCTACGATGTGTTTGTGGCACTGAGCAGGATTAATGCACGAAAGGCTGCTGGCCCTAACTGGCATCCCTGGGCATGTCCTCAGGACCTGTGCTGCGCAGCTGACAGACATCTGGACTGGCATCTTGCCCAAGCAGTTGTCCCCGCGTGCCTTGAAAAACCTCCATCGTGCCAGTGCCCAAAACACTCCACTGCAGCAAGCCTTAACGACTTCTGCCCAGTTGCGCTTACGCCCATCATCACTAAGTGCTTCGAGAGGCTGGTCCTGGCACACCTCAAAGGCTGCCTACCTCCCACACTGGACCCCTATGAGTTTGCCTACCACAAGAACAGGAGTACAGAGGATGCCATCTCAACGGCACTTCACTTCGCCCTCTCCCACCTCGACAAAAGAGACACCTACGTGAGAATGCTGTTCATCGACTATAGCTCAGCATTTAACACCATTATCCCCTCAAAACTGAACTCAGGGACCTGGGCATCGACCCCTCCCTCTGCAACTGGATACTGGACTTTCTAACTAACAGACCCCAGTCTGTTAGGTCAGACAACCACACCTCTTCAACCCTTACTCTGAACACCGGCGTTCCACAGGGCTGTGTGCTGAGCCCCCTCCTTTACTCTCTCTTCACCTACGACTGCACACCTGTACATGGTACTAACACCATCATCAAGTATGCAGATGATACAACGATGATTGGCCTCATCAGCGACAATGATGAGTTGGCCTATAGGGAGGAGGTCCAGCTCCTAGCAGCATGGTGCACTGACAACAACCTGGCCCTTAACTCCAAGAAGACCAAGGAGCTTATTGTGGACTACAGAAGGTCTTGGGGTGGCACGCACACCCCCATCCATATTAACGGGACGGAGGTGGAACGTGTTTCCAGGGGTCAACATCTCTAATGACCTTTCTTGGGCCGACAATACCTCAACACTGGTCAAGGAGGCTCACCAGCATCTCTTCTTCCTGAGGAGACTAAAGAAGGTCCATCTTTCTCCTCATATTCTGGTGAACTTCTACCGCTGCACCATCGAGAGCATCCTTACCAACTGCATCACAGTAGGGAATGGCAACTGCTCTGTCTCCGACCGGAAAGCACTGCAGAGGGTGGTGAAAACTGCCCAACGCATCACCGGTTCCTCAATCCCCTTCATTGAGTCTGTCCAGAGCAAGCGGTGTCTGCGAAGGGCAAGCAGCATCGTTAAGGACTGCTCTCACCCCAGCCACAGACTGTTTACCCTCCTCCCATCCGGGAAGCGCTACAGGTCTCTCCGTTGCCAGACCAACAGGTTCAGGAACAGCTTTGGCCCTGCGGCTGTTACACAACTTAACTCTGCACCTTAGTGACTGCTAGTGACCCCCCCCCCCCCCCCACTATTGCTATTGTACGTATATACATACATTTTTCTGTTCGATTATTCTATGTTCACTCTTCTGGGTGAGATGCTAACTGCATTTTGTTGTCTCGGTACTGTACACTGCACAATGACAATGAAGATTGAATCTGAATCTGAATGACTTGGAAAGGAGCTTCCAATTGATGTTGCCTTTGAATCTTGTTTCTCCTTGTGGTGGCGACATAGAGTGCGTAGCCTTGCCTGCAGCTATTCATTTTTCACCACTTTTATTAATTTTTAGTCTGTTAAAAGTTTTGTTTTGGAGGCCTTTTAGTCTTTTTTATGGGGGGGGTGGGGGAAACCGTTTTTTCCAGTCCCTACCTGGGCGAGGATGTATCCTTCCTCCAAGCCGCATCCTCATCCTTCCTCCATGCCACATCCTCGTCCCCTCCTCGTGGCCTTCCATCTGGATTGGCGAGGCCTTTCCCTGCCGGAGACTGCCTAGAGTTTCGAGCTGCAGCTTCAGTGGCAGCGCAGCATTGAGGTACCATCGTGGAGTGGGTGATGCCTTACCCCGGTCGCCATGTGGAGCTCCGGAGTGCTGTGACTGCCGACTTCAACATCGTGGAGCTGTGGGATCTGCGGATCGTCCAGCCGCAGCGGCGCTGACTTTGAACACCGCGGAGCCTGGGATCTTTTGCTGAGATCGCCAGTGTTGGAGCTCCAACCAGCGCGGCCCGTGGCTTCGGAAGCTGCGGTCTCTGGTAGCAAGCGGCTGTTTCGGAACTCCAAGCCGCTGAAGAGTGTTCTTCCGACGCCGGAATTCCATCATTTCAGCGAGAGGGCCTGAAACATCGGGCCGCCGCAGCGATGACTGCGGAGGCCTCAAGAGACCCGACCACAGGTGAACATGGAGGAAGTGGACTGAACTTTGCTGCCTTCCCTCACAGTGGGAAAAATTGAGGGGGGATATATTTATGTTTAATGTTAAATTCTTTAATGTTGTGTTTATTTTATTGGTGTGCTGCAATGGCTACTCAAATTTCACTACCCCAATTGGTGTATGTGACAATAAATTGAGAGATAAATGAGAACTTACCAGTTTGAAGTTTGATCTCTATTTTATGAAAAGATGCGATGAGGGATTACATGAAGAAGCCCGCTAGACCGCATGCACGTCAATCTTCAAAGTAGCTGTATGAGCCCACAGAATAGTTGCTGGCCTAACTGTAGAGAGATTGAAGGCTAGAACTACCAAATTATCTTTTTGAGAATAGGGTTGGAAGTGGAGGGCACGTAATCCCTCATCACAACTTCTCAAAAAATAAAGATCAAACTTCAAACTGGTAAATTCTCATTTAATCTCTCAATTTAAGTCACATGATTGACTATGTGAAGAATTCAAAGCTCTGTGGTTTCATACTGTGACATAATCTGTGTTTGAAAACACTAAAACAGATAAACCATTAATGGTACCATTACCTACAAAATTCTTAAGGGGTTGGACAAGCTAGATGCTGGAAGATTGTTCCCGATGTTGGGGGAGTCCAGAACAAGGGGTCACAGTCTAAGGATAAGGGGGAATTCCTTTAGGACCGAAATGAGGAAAACATTCTTTACACAGAGAGTGGTGAGTCTCTGGAATTCTCTGCCACAGAAGGTAGTTGAGGCCAGTTCATTGGCTATATTTAAGAGGGCGTTAGATGTGGCACTTGTGGCTAAAGGGATCAGGGGGTATGAAGAGAAGGCAGGTATGGGATACTGAGTTGGATGATCAGCCATGATCACATTGAATGGCGGTGCAGGCTCGAAGGGCCGAATGGCCTACTCCTGCACCTATTTTCTATGTTTCTATGTTTCTATGGTAGGAAAAACATGAGGTATTAATATCACAATGCTAACTTGCATACATGACCATTGGTCTAAACTGGACTGTAGTCCAAATAGACTGTTGAGTTAGACAATAACTTATGCAAAAATGTGCTTAATTCTATCTGCAAACATCCAGACATATTCCACCAATTTTTTAATTTGTTTAGCTGCATTATGTAAACCTCATGCTGCATGATGAAAGTGAAAACCATTGTATTGGCTGCTAAAGAGCCATCAGCAATATCTTGAGAGTATTGAAAGAAAATAATTATCTTCCATATCATAGGCACTAACAATTGAGTGCACTTGTATGCCTAATGACATCCCTGATCTCTGCCGTGGAGGGTATGCTGTCAACCTCAAATGCACACAATCCTGCTCATTTGCTTATGAGATTATCTCTATAACAAGCTACACCTGCATCCCCCACCAGGATGGTCTCAAAGTCCTCTGGTACTTCCTCGACCAGAGGAGCAACCCATACCCATCCACTGACACCCTCCTCCGCCTAGCGGAGATGGTCCTTACCCTCAACAACTTCTCTTTTGACTCCTCCCATTTCCTCCAAACACAAGGCGTAGCTATGGGCACACGCATGGGCCCTAGCTACACCTGCCTCTTTGTCGGGCACGTTGAACAATCTTTGTTCTCGGCGTACCAGGGCCCCACCCCCGACCTTTACCTCCGTTACATTGACGACTGCTTTGGTGTCACCTCCTGCACCCACGCACAACTGACTGACTTCATCCATTTCACCACCAACTTCCATCCGGCACTCAAATATACTTGGACCATTTCCGACATTTCCCTACCATTCCTTGACCTCACCATCTCTATTGCAGGTGATACACTCCTGACTGACATCCACTACAAACCAACTGACTCCCACAGCTACCTGGACTACTCTTCCTCCCACCCTGCTTCCTGTAAGGACTCCATCCCCTATTCCCAATTCCTCCGTCTACGCCGCATCTGCTCCCAGGATGACGTGTTCCACACCAGGTCATCACAAATGTCCTCGTTCTTCAGAGAACGGGGTTTCCCCTCCCCCACTATACATGAGGCTCGCACCAGGGTCTCCTCCATACCACACAACACTGCCCTCTCTCCCCATTCCCCCACTCACAACAAGGGCCGAGTCCCCCTGGTCCTCACCTTTCACCCCACCAGCCAGCGCATACAACAGATAGTCCTCCGCCAGTTTCGCCACCTCCAACGTGATCCCTCCACTCGCCACATCTTCCCATCTCCCCCCCTGTCTGCCTTCCGCAAAGACCGCTCCCTCCGCAACTCCCTTGTCAATTCTTCCCTTCCCTCCCGCTCCACTCCTTCCCCGGGCACTTTCCCTTGCAACTGCAAGAGATGCTACACTTGTCCCTTCACCTCCCCCATCCACTTCTTTCAGGGACCCAAGCAGTCATTCCAAGTCCGACAGAGGTTGACCTGCACCTCCTCCAACCTCATCTACTGCATCCGTTGCTCCAGATGCCAGCTGATCTACATCGGTGAGACCAAGCGGAGGCTGGGCGATCGTTTCGCCGAACACCTCCGCTCGGTCCGCAATAACCAACCCGACCTTCCGGTGGCTCAGCACTTCAACTCCCCCTCCCATTCCGTATCCGACCTCTCGGTCCTGGGCCTCCTCCACGGCCAGAGTGAGCAACACCGCAAGTTGGAGGAACAGCACCTCATATTCCGCTTGGGAAGTCTGCATCCTCTGGGCTTAAACATTGAATTTTCTCAATTCTGTTAACCCAGACTGCCCCCTCCCCTCTCCACCTCTCCCTCAGCCCTCGGGCCCTGACATTCCTTCTCCATCTCCCCCCCCCCCAACCCAGTCGCACTAGCTTCTCATTTTCACACCACAAACAGCTTACAATGGCCTGTTTCCTTTACCATCAATACTTTTTTGCATATCTTTCATTCATTGTTCTTTATCTCTCCACATCACTGTTTATATCTCTCATTTCCCTGATCTCTGACCAGTCTGAAGAAGGGTCTCAACCCGAAATGTCGCCTATCTCCTTCGCTCCTTAGATGCTGCTGCACCCGCTGAGTTTCTCCAGCTTTTTGTGTTACCCTAATGTCAGTATGACATAGAGACTAGGCAGAGGTTGAGCAAGGATGTGTTCTTAATGCTGAGATCAGCTGCTGAAAGCATAATCATTTTAATATACTGGTCCCATTAGGGAAATTTTGAGGAATATTTGCACAACAAATACTGATATGCATCGCACACTACAATGAGTTTAAGCTATGAGGGTGTTGAAATAAATTACACCCTGCATAACATTGGAGAATAGTGGGTAAAGAACTAATCATTTACGCCCACTTATGTTATAGCAGACATGATAAACCAGCACAGGAACTGTCAATTGTGCTGTCCCATAAAGTTTCTCTAGGCTCAAACTGGAAGCCACACAACCTTGTTACTTCCGTATAGAATTGACTCACACATGTTGTTCACAAGCTTCTCATACAATCGTGCAGAGCTAGCTGGCCGAGAAGACAGGCTGTCCCAGCTGTCACACGTGAAGGAGTAAATAAGAGTTGCTTCAGCCGTCTACCATGGCATGACTGAATAGGCAAACTGTTAAATTCCATGTTGCCTTAAAGGTAATATTGCCAAAAATATCTACCGACAATGCATAAGATTTATCATTTGCAATTTTGCATAATACCCAAAACTCGATGACATAATGCCCATAATCTGAGTAGGGCAGCATAGGCTTTCACCACTAGCTTTGTTATAAACAGCAGAAACTGTGCCTATGTGTATAGATATGACAGAGTATGCAACTACAAGATTGATCCTCTGAGTTAGTTAATTTGCAGACACCCAATCATCCATCTTAAACTGGGTAAGTGAACCATAATTTGATTAGCCTAATGGTATCCTGATTCAGCCTGCACCATATTTCCGTAATCTTGAGAAATATACCTCTCTATTCCTTGGTCAGACCACACATCCTCGGATGAGTTGTCACTGAATGTACTAGTAACTGCTGATCCTCCGTAGATCCTATGGACGGAACTTATGTGGGGCTCCGCTACCTGCGGCAGATGCATATCTAGCTATTCATACATATTGCTGATCATATAATCAGCAGCTAATGACTAGAGCTGAACCACAGTTTTCCTTAGATGTGAGAAAACTAGTTCCCTGTCAACTCTTGACTAAGAGCCATGATGAATAAGTAGCATTTCCCTTCAGAGTGGAGTTTAGTATAATGCAAAGCTGAATGAAGAATCACCTCGCAGACCTTTGACTGAGACCACATGTCTAAATCTCCAAAATGCATAACACAATCTGTTGGACGCACCACTCAATCAGGAATAGTGGTATTGAGAACCTATAGAAACATAGAAAATAGGTGCAGGAATAGGCCATTCAGCCCTTCAATTCCATATGATCATGGCTGATCATCCAACTCAGTATCCTGTACCTGCCTTCTCTCCATACCCCCTGATCCCTTTAGCCACAAGGGCCACATCTAACTCCCTCTTAAATATAGCCAATGAAGTGGCCTCAACTACCTTCTGTGGCAGAGAATTCCACAGATTCACCACTCTCTGTGTGAAAAATGATTTTCTCATATCAGTCCTAAAAGACTTCCTCCTTATCCTTAAACTGTGACCCCTTGTTCTGGACTTCCCCAACATTGGGAACAATCTTCCTACATCAAGCCTGTCCAACCCCTTAAGAATTTTGTATGTCTCTATAAGATCCCCCCTCAATCTTCTAAATTCCAGCAAGTACAAGCTGAGGATATCCAGTCTTTCTTGATATGGAAGTCCTGCCATCCTAGGAATCAGTCTGGTGAACCTTCTCTGTACTCCCTCTATGGCAAGAATGTATTTCCTCAGATTAGGAGACCAAAACTGTACGCAATACTCCAGGTGTGGCCTCACCAAGACCCTGTAGTACTGCAGTAGAACCTCCCTGCTCTTATACTCAAATCCTTTTGCTATGAATGCCAATATACCATTTGCTTTCTTCACTGCCTGCTGCACCTGCATGCCTACTTTCAATGACTGGTGTACCATGACACCCAGGTCTCGTTGCATCTCCCCTTTTCATAATCGGCCACTATTCAGATAACAGTCTACTTTCCTGTTTTGCCACCAAAGTGGATAACTTCACATTTATCCACATTATACTGCATCTGCCATGCATTTTCCCACTCACCCAACCTATCCAAGTCACCTTGCAGCCTCCTAGCATCCTCCTCACAGCTAACACTGCCCCTCAGCTTCGTGTCATCTGCAAACTAGGAAATGTTGCATTCAATTCCCTCATCCAGATAATTAATATATATTATAAATAGCTGGGGTCCCAGCACTGAGCCTTGCGGTGGCCCACTAGTCACTGCCTGCCATTCTGAAAATGACCCGTTTACTCCTACACTTTGCTTCCTGTCTGCCAGCCAGTTCTCTATCCACATCAATACTGAACCCCCAATACCATGTGCTTTAAGTTTGCACACTAATCTCTTATGTGGGACCTTGTCGAAAGCCTTCTGAAAGTCCAGATATAACACATCCACAGGTTCTCCCTTATCCACTCTACTAGTTACATCCTAAAAATATTCTATAAGATTCATCAGACATGATTTACCTTTCATAAATCCATGCTGACTTTGTCCAATGATCTCACCACTTTCCAAATCTGCTATCCCATCTTTAATAACTGACTCTAGCATTTCCCCCACTACTGAAGTTAGACTAACTGGTCTGTAATTCCCCGTTTTCTCTCTCCCTCCCTTTTTAAAAAGTGGGGTTACATTAGCTACCCTCCAATGCTCAGGAACGACTCCAGAAACTAAAGAGTTTTGAAATATTATCACTAATGCATCCACTATTTCTGGGGCTACTTCCTTAAGTACTCCGGGATACAGCCTATCTGGCCCTGGGGATTTATCGGCCTTTAATCCATTCAATTTACCTAACACCACTTCCCGGCTAACCTGGTTTTCACTCAGTTCCTCCATCTCATTTGACCCCTGGTCCCCCGCTATTTCCTGCAGATTATTTATGTCTTCCTTAGTGAAGACAGATCCAAAGTAGTTATTCAATTGGTCTGCCATGTCCTTTTTCCCCCATGATCAATTCACCAGTTTCTGACTGCGAGGGACCTACATTTGTTTTAACTAACCTTTTTCTCTTCACATATCTATAAAAACTTTTGCAGTCAGTTTTTATGTTCCCTGCCAGTTTTCTTTCATAATCTATTTTCCCTTTCCTAATTAAGCCCTTTGTCCTCCTCTGCTGGACTCTGAATTACTCCCAGTCCTCTGGTAGGCTGCTTTTTTCTGGCTAATTTGTATGCTTCATCTTTAGTTTCAATACTATCCCTGATTTCCCTTGTTATCCATGGATACACTACCTTCCCTGATTGATTCTTTTGCCAAACTGGGATGAACAATTGTTGTAGTTCATCCATACAGTCTTTAAATGCCTTCCATTGCATATCCACCGTCAACCCTTTAAGAATCACTTGCTAGTCTATCTTGGCCAATTCACGTCTCATACCCTCAAAGTTACCTGTCTTTAAGTTCAGAACCCTTGTTTCTGAATTAACAATGTCACTCTCCATCCTAATGAAGAACTCACCCATATTATGGTCACTCTTGCCCAAGGGGCCGCACACAACAAGACTGCTTCTGTATGCTTCTGTTTTTTGTTTTTTTTTGGAAAGTAAAGAAGTAAAAGTTTAGATCTATAATCAATGGAGATAATGATTAAATAATAATGATTATGATTAGATAAGTAAAATAAAAACATTTTTTTTTTTTAATTGTAAAAATAAACAAATAAGAAAAAAAACAATTATTATATAATAAAAAAGTGAAATATCCATCTTAACAATGAATGGAACAATTTCACATAACAGTATCTATAGAGACGTGTATACAAATCCCAGAACACATATTTTCATCTAAATAAACAAATAAGAAAAAAAAACAATTATTATATAATAAAAAAGTGAAGTATCCATCTTAACAATGAATGGAGCAATTTCACATAACAGTATCTATAGAGACGTGTATACAAATCCCAGAACACATATTTTCATCTAATCCTACACCAGGGTACTTATTGAGTTACAATGCTGAGCTCAGCTACCCCTTTAAATAATCAATGAATGGAGACCATATTTGTTCAAAAAGTTCGTATTTGTCCATTAGGACAAACCTAATTCTCTCCAAATGCAACGTCTCCGACATTTCCACAGTCCACATTTTGATTGTGCGCGATAATGTTCCCTTCCAGATTTTTAATATTATTTTTTTTCCAATTATCAAACAGTAATCAAGAAAATGTATTTGACTTACTGTTAATATTAAGCTTGAATCAGGAACTCATAATATTATTAGCTTTAGATTGGGGTCCAATTTAGTTTTAAGAACTTCAGAAATGATTCTAAAAATATCAGCCCATTAACCAAACTGTTCCTACTTGGAACTTACAGAGGTTACTGTGTAGGGCAACTTGCCAATGTCTCTACATCAACCATATCTGTATGCCTCAAACTGTCTGTGCATGCTTCTATAATACCGAGCATATTTGCGACACCATCTCCGATAGTCTTTCGGGTGGGAGGAAATGCGAACTTTGAAACCAGGGTAGCTGCAGGCATATGACTTGAACTGCCTGTGTATGCTTCCATAATATGGGGCATAATATATATGGCTCCATCTTTATACTTCATACATCCGGATGGGAGGACTATAGCAAATCTGAACCAGGAGCTGCCTCAGGCATATGTGCATATACTTTAGCACCATCTCCACCACTCCGTTCATTTGAGTGGGAAGAAGATTTGAAACCCTGAACCAGGAGCTGCTGCCTGACATGCCTTCATAAGACAGAGCATTCCTTGGGTTATAATTTGATTCATCAGATGTTTGCAATTGAGACAAACCCCAATCATGTCCGACATAGATGTCCCAAGACTTGGCTATGACTTTGCCCTGACTTGGGGTTCTCAGGCTGCTCCCTTTCGCAGCCAAACCGGGACTAGCTGTGCAGATCGATGTTCTGTTCGTGTCATCATTTACCAAACAGGCTGCATGTGCTAGTGACTCCGAGTCCTGCTCCCTTCCGGTGCCAACGGAGAATTACAGGGAAGGACTGGAGCACCTCTGGCCCCCATACGCCAGACAGAGTGGGAGAAATGCTGCAACCCTAGCAGGTGTTCGTCATAGGCAATGACACTTATATGACTGTCAGAACTCTATCCCTATTAAATCAGAGATTTGATCACTTTATTGGTATGCATAAAATTGGCGTCTTTTGGAAAGGAATCTTCCACAGTCCCCTCTAATGAGCAGATATTACCATGAAGCCACCAGGTGAAGCTCCCAGAGGTGACTGATAGGCACAGCTCAAACAAGGCTTCCCAAGCCTGGGGCTCTGGACTGCCATGGCGGGTCCAATTCCACTACACCTTTTTATTGGTGTAAGTGATAATAAATGTTCCTTGTAATTTTTTTCTCTTTTAAAACATAAACTAAATTCGCATGATAATACATATTTATGATATTGCCAAGAATAAAACTTGACCTGATATTACAAACCAAAGGATACCAGCATAATGGTGCAGCTGGTAGAGCTGATGCCAGAGACCTGGCTTCAATCCTGACCACAGATAGATCTATGTGGAGTTTATAGCTCCTAGAATGCTACCGGCTATGACAGTCACAAACGTGACCCTGTGGCAACTGTTATGAATGCCAACTCTATTATACCGTCCAATTAAAAAAACACACTATATGTGCTATAGTATAGCTGTAGCAGCAACTCAGTTAAATTTGTTTGGTGCTACAGCAGGCTGAACTTACCTAAGCGGTATTTTTTTTAAACTCACCTGCTGCTGGAAATCTCCTGCAGCAACACCCGCAATTTATGAATGTTATCTCCTGAATTTGTAACTCTGGCTGCCTGCTCACAAAGGGAGCTCTGATGTCGGCAGCCTCTATTATTAGGGCCGTCTGCTGAAGACTATAATGGTCACAGCGATAAACCCAGCTTTTAACGAGCCTATCGGTCGTCCCCTGCTGTGCAGACTAACGGCAACAGCCATATGAAGCCCTATAACTTCAGCCGCTTGCTCACGTTGGAGACTGCGGTGAAAATATACCCTACACTAGCTCCAGTGGAGCAGCTACTTTTATGGGGGCCCGCTATAGAACGGCCCAAAGAAAACTGACTTACCTTGCAGAGCAGTGCGGGTACTGCTCTGACTAGCGCCATGCATTACAAGGATTGATGCGCATGCGGTCTGGCGGGCTTCTTCACGTAGTCACTCACGTGACTTTGAAATAAAATGGGAAATTTTATAGATTTTTGATAGATTCAGATTTTATTCCTTGAAATGTAAGAGATTGAGGGATAACCCTTTTGAGGTATGTAAAATTATAAGGGACATAGATAAGGTAAATGGTCAGCCTTTTTTTCCCAGAGTAGGTGAGTCTAAAACAAGAGACCAGGGGAAAGGTGAGAGGGGAAAGATCTAAAAGATTTAAAATAGAGTTGAGAATTTATGGAAATTTCTGCCACAGAAGGCAGTAGAGGCCAATTCATTGGATGAATTTAAGAGTTTGATAGAGCTCTCGGGCTAGCGGAATCAAGGGATATGGGGAGAAGGCAGGCATGGGTTTACTGATTGTGGATGATCAGCCATAATCACAATGAATGGCGGTGCAGGCTCAAGGGCCACATGGCCTCCTCCTGCACCTATTTTATATGTTTCTATGTAACCTGAGGGGCAACTTTTGCAGGTTTGTGGTGGGTATTTGGAAGGAACTTCCATAGGAACCTGTAGAGGTGGGTACAATTGCAATGTGTAAACTATATTTAGGCAGCTACATTGCTATGAAATGTTTAGAGCAATGTAGGCCTACCGCATAGGTCGAGCAAATATTTTGGTCCACATTGATGAGCTGGGCCACAGGGCTTGTTTCCATTCCAATCCCGAGATTCCACAAAGACATCGCTGTACACAATTACTTTTAAACAAATACTTTTCCACTGAAATTAAAAATGAATCTTCAAAAAGATAATAATTTGTCCTTTCCTTCCTCCCGAAGAATGATATTCCCAGCTGTACAGTGCATTAAAATCAAATTCCATTACATAGGTTAGCAACATAATGCGGTTTGAAACCAATTTTGTGATTGCAATTAGAAAGAATCATGACAAATAATCAGATCATTTGGAAACATTTTTTCTTCAGGAAACAAGAGGAAATCAGATTTTTAACCATTTAGAAAAAACTGAAAATATAAACTTGTTACTGACAATGAAGATTGAATATTAATTATAGTGGGAATACAATAATGTTACAATTACAATGCTAACACAGCAGGTCGAGGGTGCTCAGGCATGAAAAACTACAACTTTAAAAAAAGAAACAATACAAATAATAAACTGTGCAAATCTAGAAAAAAATATATTAAACATGAAATTTGATTGATTTTGTAAAATAATAATAGAAGAAGATATTTAAGAATATATGGGATGTCGCTTGGTAGACAGAAAATGCTGGAGTAAATCCACGGGACAGGCAACATCTCTGGAGAGAAGGAATGGGTGACTTTTGGCTTTAGACCCTTCATCAGACTGATCTTGCTTGGGGATGTTGCTTGATATATTGCTGCAATGTAGTGGTTGACTGACATTTTATTATTAACTCTCATCTTCACAGTTATTAATTAATGTATTATGAATTCCCACTTTCACAGTATATTAAAGTAGTTAAAAAGCAAATTTTCCATCTTTTTGCCAAAATAAAATTTATCAGCTAACTAAATGGAAGGTTGGTTAAGAAGGTTCAATCTTTGGGTGTTAATGGTGGAGTAGCAAGATGGATTCAACAGTGGCTGAATGGGAGATGCCAGATAGCAATGGTGGATGGCTGTTTGTCAGGTTGGAAGCCGGTGACCAGTGGGGTGCCTCAGGGATCTGTGTTGGGTCCACTGTTGTTTGTCATGTACATCAATGATCTAGATGATGGGGTGGAAAATTGGATGAGTAAGTATGCAGATGATACTAAGACAGGGGGTGCTGTGGATAATGAAGTAGATTTTCAAAGTCTACAGAGAGATTTGGGCCATTTGGAAGAGTGGGCTGAAAGATGGCAGATGGAGTTTAATGCTGATAAGTGTGAGGTGCTACATCTTGGCAGGACAAATCAAAATAGGACGTACATGGTAAATGGTAGGGAATTGAGGAATGCTGTGGAACAGAGGGATCTAGGAAT
Source organism: Raja brachyura (assembly GCA_963514005.1). The sequence continues at coordinate 45,992,312 of OY740786.1, read as the reverse complement.
AACTGTGCATAGTTCCCTGAAGGTGGAATCGCATGTAGATAGGGTGGTAAAGAAAGCTTTTGGTGTGCTGGCCTTTATAAATCAGAGCATTGAACATAGGAGTAGGGAAGTAATGTTAAAATTGTACAAGGCATTGGTAAGACCAATTCTGGAGTATGCTGTACAATTTTGGTCGCCTAATTATAGGAAGGATGTCGACAAAATAGAGAGAGTACAGAGGAGATTTACTAGAATGTTGCCTGGGTTCCAGCAACTAAGTTACAGAGAAAGGTTGAACAAGTTAGGTCTTTATTCTTTGGAGCGCAGAAGGTTAAGGGGGGGACTTGATTGAGGTCTTTAAAATGATGAAAGGGATAGACAGAGTTGACGTGGGTAAGCTTTTCCCATTGAGGGTAGGAAAGATTCAAACAAGAGTGCATGACATGAGAATTAAGGGACAGAAGTTTAGGGGTAACATGAGGGGGAACTTCTTACTGAGAGAGTGGCGGCTGTGTGGAATTATCTTCCTGCAGAAGTGGTGGAGGCAGGATCGATTTTAACATTTAAAAGTAAAGTGAATAGGTATATGGACAGGAAGGGAATGGAGGGGTATGGTCTGAGTGCAGGTAGATGGGACTAGGGGAAAATAAATGGTCGGCACGGACTGGAAGTGCCGAGAAGGCCTGTTTCCGTGCTGTAATTGTTATATGGTTATATGGGTAAATATCTGATTATTATTCTGGATCCATTTGTCACTGATGCATTCAAAACAGAGGTTATAGATTTCTGGATATTTAATGAATTAAGGTATATGGGGACATGGTGTAAAATTATGCATGAGGTTGAAGATTGGCCATAATCTTTTTGAATTAAAGAATATGCTTAAGGGAGCAAATAGTCTACTGCTCCTATTTCCTTTCCTAATGATTCTATCCAACTGCACTTAGATGCTTGGCCCAGAGCCTAAAATTATTATGTAATATTAATTGATTATAAGAGGTTATGTACCTAACAATTGTATACAATTGGAAGAAAATCAGAACAAATTTTTTTTTTTTTTTGTTGGCCTAACCTGGCATTAAACTCATTCAATTTCTAGTCCAATCGACAATTAATTGTTTATACTTGCGGTGTCACATAGTTACAAGTAAATCTTATGTTGCTGAACAGCATTAAAAACTGTCAATAAAGACAACTGGGTTGAGAGTAATAATTGCATAGACCAACTCTGACGTTTGAGAAATAAATGTATGGATTAATAAAGCAAAAAGAGAGTTTAGATACTTGAAGAAGCAATCATTTAATTTTAAAAGAGCATGCAGGATGTTAGAGCTTCCTATGCCCAGCTCAATAGAAATATTATTTTGAGATATCTTGTTTTAAAGACAATACAAAGAGTGCTGATTAAAACATTGATGGCGATTACCAGATGTAAAATGGAAAGTGTGCATTATGCAGTCGTTTGTGGAACGTGCTTTTTGTTTTTGAACCCCAAAAAATCCATTTTATATCAAAAGCATATTTCAGGTCATGTGTTCTGTATAATAATTTGTTCTGACTATATGCCAAAACATATTTCCTGAAACCTTTGGTGTAATTTCTACAGCAATATAGAATTAACCTTTTTGCTAAAAGATTTAGCAACTTAAAAACTCATGACATTTAAAAAATCTAATATTAATGTATACTTTTGTATTTTTATACATATCACACGCAGTATAACAATGGGACAAATTTTAATAATTTCACCCCAGATTTTTGGAACGGATCCACAGTCTCAATGGCAAGAAATTGACCTGAAATTTATATTTTTGATCTGTAAAAGTAATATCCTTTTTTGCTGACAATTCAAACTCCTCCATCAGATACTGACAATTTTACATTACAAAGATCATAAAAAATGGTGCTTACCATGATTGGTACCCAAACAGATTACTAGAGGCTCTTTATGGCCAAATGATTGACAATGTTTCCTCCCGTGCATGAAACAGGATGATGAACTGTCCAGCAAAGTCATTTTGCTTTATAGCTGTGACTACAATAATGAAACATTGTTTTCTCAGTGGCTTCATCCTGAATATCATCATTCATTTCTTGCCATAGTGGAAATTTTGAATTTCTTCAGACTCCCTCTATTCTTCTCTATCTCATATCTGCTGGAAAGTTAAACCAATATCATGGGCAAACCCCAAAGATATGAATAATTCTCATCCCCAGAGTGAAATAAATGTGATTTATTCTTTGCATTGTTTCCTGACTTTTCTGATTATTTCCTCACGTTATCCTGGCAAGATCAATATAACACAAGTGAATAAAAAACTGCTGGTCAAATTAAAAGCTCAGCATAACTCTATATACGAGGAAGAGAACCAAAAATAAATTAAATATGAGAATTAAAGTTGGGGTGTTGCTGTAGCTGACAGAAAAACTGGAAGTTGGAAAATGAAAGGTATGACTTTTGCACCAAGCTCATTCCATCAATAAGTATTTGCTGCTGAGTGTTTGGCTGTTCATAGTTATCTGACTCTATTGAGTTACTCCCACTCTCAGTTTCAGCACTCTTAATGAATCATGAGCCTCCTACTCATTTTACACTGCCAAACCATCATCTCCTCCTCCTCCTTCTCCTCCTCCTCCTCCTCCTCCTCTTATTCCACTATAGTTGCTATTATCAGGTCTTCTGACCAATTACATTAATTTGATTGTTTTCTCTGTTGCAGAAATATATTACCACATTTAGCTCAGTAACTTCAGATCCAGCCTGAAGTAACATTTTTCATTTACGACTTAACTGTGTAGAGAATGTTTCTTAATGAGATGGCGTCTAGATGTGGATTTGTCCATTTGATTTAAATATGTAGCTTTACATCAGTCTCCCATGAAACTTTACTCTTGGAATCGAATAACAGGCACTATTATTGTAGAAGCCATTTAATGTCAGAAACCAAAGGCAAATTTTAACTCAAATCCTAGAAATAATGCAACACTTGTTTTCACACACACCTGTGCAGAAAGGTGTTCCTTTAATGACTCCTCCTAGTGGAGAGTGAACATGGGAAGAATAGGGGACATCAACTGTGGATGAAAAAAAATATAGAAGATGTTAATATAGTCAGATATTGGGGAAGTAGAAAAGACTATATTTCAATATCAAATAATATATCAAATGTAACCCTCCCCACATAATTATACGTATACAAGGAGCAGGTCAGGAAGGAATATATGAAAAAAGTGATTAATAACAAAACATGAATAAGGAAGGAAGAGTAATGCACGTTGCTTTAGATCACCTGGGATCCAGGGAGAGCTAGCTATTTGGTTACAGAATTGGGTTCATGGAAGGAAGCGGAGGGTAGTGGTGGAAGGGTGATTTTTGGAATGGAGGCATGTAATGATTGGAGTGTTTCAGGGATTGCTGTTGGACCCATTGCTGTTTGCAGTTAGTTAGTGGCATCATAGATAGTGAAATGGTTTTTATAAGTTACAGCAGGCTCTTGATCAGTTCAGCAAGTGGGCTGAAGAACGGCAAATAAAGTTTACTGCAGATAAGTGCGAGGTGTTGCATTCTCGGAAATAAAGCCAGAACAGCGCCGTTGTGGAGAAGAGCAATCTAGGGCTACAGGTACATAATTCCCTGAAAGTGGCTTCACAGGTACAGCTGAAAACAGGCCCTTCAGCTCACCAAGTCCGTACTGACTGGCGAACCATGCAAATTAACATTATCCTACACACACAATTTACAATTTAACCAAGCCAATTAGCCTAGAAAAACCTGTACTTCTTTGGCACTGTGAGGCGGCAACTCTACCACTGTACCACCATGCCGCCCTTTTTTATTTACAGAAAGTTTTCTTTTACTTGGGTTTGTGATCATAACTCATACATTTAATATACCACTTGAAAATTGCAGCAATAAAATCGATGTAATGGCCATTTGGCCTGTTTTGCATGTCGCTGATAATGGCATGTGCCTTTAAATTTTAGACTGCCCATTATATTGTGTGTGGGATTGATGACATGTTTTTTGGCTTGTTTGGAGCTTAGATGCTTGCGCAGAAGTTTAGTTTTTAGATTCGTTTGGAGAGCCGATGGGGAAGGTTAACCCATCTACCATGCGGGATACATGTGAGATCATGCAAGCCATGCGGTCCATGGGAGATCATTCCAGTGTTACGGAGAAACAAGGAGTTTTCTAACTTCTAAAGTAATAAGCTGGAGTTCGAAGAAGATTGCAGTAACAAGTCGGAAGAAACTTGAATGTATCTTACTGTTTTCTATCAACAATAAAGCATTTATTCATCAAAAAACTGTGTTTTGAAGTTATATCTGAGAAAAAGCTCTGAGGGTTTCTGTGAGTGAGCCTGCATGCATTTAAAAGACACCCCCTTCATCATTCTCATCCAAAGGTGCTAATTACCTGAAAGATATGAAAATCTGCCGCTACATTAAGTAGAAGGGAACCTCCGGCAGGGGGGGTTAAATACCAGTCTCAGAGAGTGGGACAGAAGATTGTCGAATGATACCTCTGGCGGGGGTTAAATATCAGTCCCAGAGAGTGGGACAGAAGATTGAATCGAAGCAAAGAAGGCTAAGACCTCGGAGAGGCACAGCCAGAGAAGAACGACAAGGCTAAGACCTCGGAGAGGCATAGCCAAAGAAGACTGGTTGCAGTCGTGGAACTGAAGAAGAAGAAATTACAAGTCCCAGAGAAGGGAACAAAAGATTGGCTAAAATTCTCGGAGAGGTTTTAGCCAGAAGTAAAGGGCCTGTCCCACCAGCATGCAACTCTATGCGATTAGCGCGACCTAACGTGGTCGCTGGAGCCGTCCGGCGTCGCGGGGCCGGTCCCACTTCGATCGCCGGAGCCTTGCGGAATTGTGCGGACTATGTCCAAAAATTCAGCGCGGCAACGGCTTGTCGACTCGCAGTCGCCTCGACATTTACACACCGCCCGGACATCGTGCCTCCGTGAACCTATTTGGAAGTGCTCCGTGACCCTCTATGTGTGTGGCTCCGTGGCCCTGTATGTGTGTGTGCCTAGGTGCCCCTCTCTGTGTGCCCCTCTAAGTCCTGGCGAACTTACCTTGGACTTGCTCCAAGTTCGCCTCGCTTTGCGCCGCGTTGCGCCACTCACCCAACCTCCGCGCGGCCCCTGCTGCCGGTTTAGTTGCGCTTGCCACTTGCAGGCGCATGCTGGTGGGAATGGCCCTGTACAGGGGATCACCCGACCTCCGCGCGGCCCCCGCTGCCGGTTTGATCGCGTTCATCACATAGAGTTGCATGCTGGTGGGACAGGCCCTTAACTGGTTCCAGGAGGAATTGAAGATAAAGATCTCGGCCTTGAGGTCTATCAACAGTATCAAGATGTATCTGAAGATGTATCATTGGATTTGTGAGTACAAATCGATTATTACTCTTTGAATTAAAATCACGGCTTTAATTACAAGACTTCTACAACAGAGCTTAGTAGAGAAAGTGTTTTCTCCAGCTTGTCTGGGGAAAGCAGACCGACCTTGGATTGTTTTGAGTCCTGTGATAACCGCAATCCATTGAATTAGAGCATCATTTTGCACCTGGAATTAAAGAGATGTTCTCTACATTATCAGTATGTTTTGGTTTTGAAAGAAATTGTTGACAAAACTAGCCACAGCTACTAGCAGAGACTTTTGTTCGATTAATTTAAAGACTTGGCAATCTGCCAAGACCTCTTTAAAATGATGGAATTAGAAGTGGAAGGCAGAGCTACGCCAGATGAACCATGTGGTGGTGAAGATAGACCCAGACAACTTGAAGAAACAGATAATACACTAGCTGCCTATTTGAGGGAAACTGAGAAAGAGAGAAATGCAGGTTACAGGTGACCAGATTAATAGATACACAGAAGAAACTAATGGAATCAGAACAGAACGTGATCAAGGTGAAATCTAATATGAGCCAACTATGGAACCTCTACCAGGAGGTTGGCAAGAAACAGAACGTACTGCTGTGTTGGGAAGAACGCAGAAGACATACCCAATGGGATGAAGACACGAAGAAGATATTCAATGGTTTCATGAAATAGGCAGAGAAGTGGTTATCTGAAATTATGTCACAAGTTACAAGCTTAGTAGCTGGAAGTGCGACGCAACAAGGTGCCAGAATGGAAGATGAAATTAGATGACGAGATAATGTTTCCAATATATCTTCACGAGGATCAAGACATAGATCTGGTTCTTCAGCCAGTTCAGTTTCGAGGGCTTCTGCTCAATTGGGAGCAAAAGCTGAGTTAGCAGCGCTCTCAATAGAAGCGGATGCCATGAAGAAGAAACATGAGATGGTGCGACAGCAAGAAGAGGGAAAACATGAGATGGCGCGACAGCAAGAAGAGATGAGGCAACGTCAAGAAGAGATGAGGCGACGTCAAGAAGAGATGACGCAAGTGATGGCATGACAACAGGAACAACTGGAATTAGATGCAAAGATGGTGGTGGCCAAAGCCAGGAAGGACATACTGGAAGGGGAGGGGTCAAGATGCAGCTCTAGATCATTGAGGACGATGAGCTCTGGACCAAATAGAAAAACTGCTCAAAATGAATCAGCAGTTGGATCAATTCCACAGTTGAGGTCCACCGGATTTCTAGGCTTGGCAAACCCATTGGAACAAAGGAAGATGGTTAATACTGCATCTCAGCAAATGAGTGCTAGATCAAAACTAATTACTATTGGAGTGCCTGTGGATGCTTGAGACAAACCAATAGCAGACCACACTTTTTCGAGGCCTGGTGTACAGGCTCGAGCAAGCCAGTTTGAATCACAAAGGCCTGTTTATCAACAGGTGGAGCTAAGACAGAGTTTTCAGGATGGATTATTGGCACTGTTGAATAGGCAATCTGAATTCAACAAGATTATAGCTCGATGAAATACCTCTCTCATTCTACCACCAGTAGAAATTCCCACATATGGTGGAAATCCTTTGCAGTATGAAACTTTCGTAAGGGCACTAGAGGAGGTGTTAGAGACGAAAGTTAAGGATGAGAAAGAGCGGTTACGATTTCTGGTGAAGTACACAAGTGGAAGTGTGAAGGTACTTGTGGAAAGTTGTCAGAAGGAGCCAGGCAACCTGGGCTATAAAAAGGCGAGGAGATTACTAAAAGAACATCTTGGTGATGAACAGAAGATTGCGAACGCATACATAGAGAAGGCCCATGCTTGGAAAGAAATTAAGCCAGAAGATGTGGAAAAATTGAGAGATTATGCAATATTTATGATTGATTTCCCGACGAGGGGCCACAGGGTTTTGTTCCATGACCTTTTGATTTTGATGTATGTATAGGCTTTATGGCCACTTTTTTAATGTTTATTAGTAATTGCCTCATTATGTATTCAGAACAATTAGGGGCCGGTATGTAGTGGCCATGTGACCTATTTTGCATGTCACTGATGATGGCATGTGCCTTTAAATTTTAGACTGCCAGTTATATTGTGGGTGGGATTTATGACGTGTTTGTGGCCGTGTTTGGAACTTAGATGCTTGCACAGAAGTTTCATCTGTAGATTAGTTTGGAGAGCCGATGGGGAAGGCTCTCCATCCCTTCTACCATGTGGGATTCATGTGAGATCATGCAAGTCATATCTGAGAAGAAGCTTTGAAGGTCTCTGTGAGTGAGCTTGCATGCATTTAGAAGACACCCCCTTCAACCATTCTCATCCAAATATTGGCTAGGGTGCTAATTACTTAAAGATTTGAAAATCTGCTGCTACAATCGAGATGAGAGAAAAAAAGTCTGTCTACTTAAAGACTCATTGGAATGTTTGTTTTGCACTTCCAGAAGGGGATCAGAAAAAACTCACCAACTATAAACTAACCTGTTCAAAATATCGTAGTCCTTGCACACAGGGTTCAGGTTTTCTTTCTTTTTGTTTAAAAGTTTATGTGATTAAACACTGACTTTTCTGATTGAAAGAAATACATTTTATTCTGGTAGCATTAGTGGCCTGTGCTTGCTGAGATTTGTTTTGCAGTAGCCTGCTGACTCACTGTCACAATCTCCTGGCTCATCCTTTCCTGCTAAGTATGTTTTCCTGCTTGAAACTAAAACCTACATCCAAAGGAGCCTCCGTAGTTACCTCTGAAGGGGCCACACGAGCTTCTGCGTCTGTAGCCGCTGCCATCTCCACCTCCCTTCATGGGGCTTTAATTGGAGGACTGGTTGGGGTAGTTGCCCAAGTCGTTGTAACCTCTGCACTGTCTATAGAAGTATATAACATTGCGAGGGGAAAAGATAGGGTGAATACATAGAATCCCTTATTCAGGGTAGGAGAATCAAAAACAAGAGGACATGTTTTTCAGGAGAGAGGCGCAAGATTTAATACAAACCTGAGGAGCAACCTTTTCACCCAGAGGTTGGTGAGTATATGGAACAAGCCGTCAGAGGAGGCAGCTAAGGCAGGTACTATAACAGCATTTAAAAGACACTTAGACAGGTTCATGGTTCGAAAAGGTTTAGAGAGATATGGGCCAAACATGGGCAAATGGGACTAGTTTAGATGAGACAGCTTGGTTGGCAAGGACCAGTTGGGAGAAGGGGCTTGTTTTTGTGCTTTATGAATCCATCATGAAGTTAAAACTACCCAGAAATATTGAAAATGATAGTAAATGTTTTTACAGATATTTAAATTAAAGAATTACAAAATTAATGGTAGCCCCAGAGAAAGTAAATTTGGCATTACTTATAAGGGTAAACAAGGGCTTGGCAGTTTTATTTTGCTTCTGTGTTCAATGCAGAGGATACAGTAAGATCCCAGTCATTGATGTTGGAAATTGGAAAGTAGGATGGATGGATGAACTCAGAAAATTATAATTACTAACGCAGAGTTACTAGACTAACTGTTGCAGCAGCTAGTTAACAAGTGTTAGGGTCCCGTTGAAATTGCTGATGCGGTGATTACAGTTTTATAAAAAATGTTTGGATTCAAGAAGGATCTCTTGTAGTGAATAAGGAAGAGAGACAGGAAGCAGAAAATTACAAACACATTAGCTCAACATCTGTCAGAATGAAAATGTTAGAAGATAATATTAGTTACTAGACTAAGTGGGACCAGTTGGGCCCCATGTTCACACGGGAGGGCTGGTTCCCCAACACAATATTCCACCTCTCCACCAATTCCAATATTGGTGGCCAGTTGGGAGGGAGGGGGGCTTTCTGGAGTGCTAGTATGATTGTTGTGGGCCGAAGGGACTGGTTTCCAGAGGGCTAGTATGGACATTGTGGGCTGAATGGATTCTTGGGCTGGCAGCTCAATCACTTAGGCCTACTGGGCTGGCAGCTCAGTCAGTCGGCCCTGGTGAACTGGCAGCTCAATCAGTCAGGCCTGGTGGGCTGGCAGCTCAATCACTCGTGCCTGGTGGGCTGGCAGCTCAGTCACTTGGGCCTGGTGGGCTGGAAGCTCAGTTAATAGGGCCTGGTGGGCTGGCAGCTCAAGCCTGGTGGGCTGGCAATCACTCAGGCCTGGTGGGCTGGCAGCTCAGGCTTGGTGGGCTGGCCGCGCAATCACTCGTGCCTGATGAGCTGGCAGCTCAGTCACTTGGGCCTGGTGGGCTGGAAGCTCAGTCACTCAGGCCCGGTGGGCTGGCAGCTCAGTCACTTAGGCCTGGTGGGCTGGCAGCTCAGTCATTCATGGCTGGTGGGCTGGCAGCTCAATCACTCACGGCTGGTGGGCTGGCAGGCTGGCAATTAACTCACTCATGGCTGGTGGGCTGGCAGTTGACTCACTCACGGCTGGTGGGCTGGCAGTTGACTCACTCATGGCTGGTGGGCTGGCAGTTGACTCACTCATGGCTAGTGGGCTGGCAGTTGACTCACTCACGGCTGGTGGGCTGGTGGTTGACTCACGGCTGGTGGGCTAGCAGTTGACTCACTCATGGCTGGTTGGCTCTCACACACACACACCCTCCATTGGAAAATTCTCAGAGTATGTCATGGCCATTGGTACTTTCTGTATAAATTATATTAACTTTGCATTCAATTAGCAAAAAATAGGAATATTAGCTCCAAAGCAGCCGATATTACAAAAAATATTTTGTTGATATAGAACATTGTTGATAGAAAGTCCTTGTAAGTATGTGCCTTTGTATATTTTTTATAATACAGCTTACAACCAACCTGAAGAAGGGTCCCGACCGAAAATGTCACCTACCATTTCCTCCAGAGAGGCCACCTGACCTATTGAGTTACTCTAGCATTTGTTGTCCATCTTTGGTATAAACCAGCATCTGCAGTTCCTTTATTATTTTATTTTTATTGACCCTTTTACATAGATAATGATGAATTATGGAAAGAACCTTTTGCTCTTGAAGCAAAGAAAACAGGTGGAGGAACTCAACGGGATAAGCAGCATCTGATGAGGCAAACAAATAGTCAATTTTTGAGTTGTGACCCTGTATTTCTGGCTCCTTTTATCTTCTGATGTTCATTTTATTTATATACCAAACAATGTTAAGCAAAAAAAATATCAAACAGAACCAGCAAGATTGGGTTCAATCAGCATTGAAATAAATAGACTCCAGCCTTTCTGGCGGTGTAACAGGCAAGCAATTAGTTGTAAATTATTGTGCATTTCTGTGGTAGGAAGTGTCAATGATTATGGAACAGATGACAGATGTTTTACTGAAAGATTTCCTGAGGTTACCATGAGATTACTTTGTGCATAAACTGTACTGGCTGAGAGTAGTGCACATGTTCATTCATTCCATTGGATAACAATTTTTTGTGGGCAACCCTAAATTGTATACTTGAACAATTTTTCCTTGATCAAAGATATGCGACTGTAAATGTTTCAACTTTAATTTGAAAACCATTTACAAGCTTTGTAAGAGATTCCATTGGATTGAAAAATATTCAAAAAGGGAGGGAGAGTGAAATTAGGAAACTTCAGGTCAGTTAGCAGGGCACCGAGCAAATTTCAAAGTAATCAGGCAAAGTCAACAAGCTTTGGAGAAGGGGAAATCATGTTTAATTTATTGGATCATTTTAAACAAAACGAACATGTGCTGTGGATGAAGAGGAACAAGTAGATGTACAGCATTTATGTTTTCAGAAGGCATTTAATATTGAGCCACATCAAAAGTTATTGCGAAAAATATGTTAATCGTCTGGCAGGTCATATGTTGGCTTGAATAGAAATCTGGGTGTCTAACAGGAATAGAATAAGAATGAAAGTATGTTGCTTCTTGTGGCTCACAAAATGTAACAAGTGGCACAAGTTTCATTGCTGGGATTAAATCCTTTTTGATTTATATAAATGTGTTGGAGAAGAATACTGGTATGATTTCCTGTTCTCTCTCACAAACACACACATGTACACACTCTCTCTCCCTCCTTCTCCCTCCCTCTCTCTCACCTCTCCATCTCTCTCTATGTCTCTCCATCCCCTCCCCATATAGACCCTCTCTCTCCTTTCTTCTCCTCACCCTTCCTCCCTCCCTCCACCCCTCCCTGTCCCTTCCGCTCTCTCACTCTTTTCCTCTCTTTCTCCCTCCCTTTCTCCCTCTTCCCTATAATCCAAAATTAATTCCTGCAACAAATTAATTAGTATAACCTGCTCTTTCCAATATACAATCTATCCTGTTTGTCTGGTATGGGAATAATTTGTGCCCAATTGTTCATGCTATAAAAATGAATGGAGGAAATGATGGAGAAAAAATAAAAAAAACTAAAGCTTGTTTACAATTGTACTTCATCTGTACTGTCTTTGTACTTGTAACACTATATTCTGCAATGAAATGATGTCGAAAATGATGTGCTGCACAGTTTGCTGGGCTGCTCCAGACACGCAGGCTGCTGATGAACACAGCCCCTAGCGATGCATGTTGGTGTTGAACCGGCTGACTTCTGTACGGAGCCGGTTCAGGCTGACCCACTCTTTGCGGGGCAGGTCCGAGCCGGGTGGGACTGTGGTGTTCGATGCAACAGTGAATTGCGGAGGTCGCAAAGTCTGTTCCCAGCTGATTCTCCGTGTTCCTAGTGTGTTGAAACCAGAGCCACAGAGGGTCGCTGCGTGACGGGAGAAGGGACGACGAGAAGACATAATTCTACTTATACATTATATGATTTGTCTGGATAGCATGCAAAATAGTTTTTCACTGTATCTTGGTACATGTGACAATGTAAACCAACACCACGATAGCAACTAATTCCGAAAATAAATAAAAGTTTTTGTTTATTGTCAGAGGAATTGAATACAAAAGACAGGAGGCTTTGCTTCAGTTATATAGAGCAATTAGAAGACCACTTCATGGGTAATGTATGCAGGAAGGATTATTTAAGGGTTGACATTAATATGTTGGAAGCTGCTCAGAAAAATATTATTAAAAATTATACCTGGAATGAGTCACTTGCTTTAAGAGGAAAGTTTGGACTATGTTTGTTCTGTTTGATGTTAGAGGAAAGAAATGTGGTTTTACATAAACAGAAGATTTTGAGGGGAGAAGATACATCCTAATATGGGAGAATTTAGACTTGATAGCAGTTTTTCAAAATATGTTTTAAAATTCATGACAGAGATGAGATATTTTCTGTTCTCAGAGGTTCATGAGTCTTGCACTTTTGAGAGCTCAATTTCTCAAAGGCAATTAGAAGCTTTGCTAATGTTTAAAGTTGAGGTGACTGATAAGTAATATGTTAGAGGTGAGGGTTTATCCATTAGTAAAATAGAATGTGTGGTTGAGGTTACATCAGAACAAACACAAATTTATTAAATGGCAAAATGGACTTGGGAGGCTCCAGTAGTCTACTCCTAAATCAGTCCTAAATGTTGAAGGCCCTAATTTTCAAATTGATATTGAGCATATCTGCATTTGGATATTGATGCTTCTTGTCTATACAAAACCCACTGCCAACTCCCTCCCACTAGATTTCATTATTATGGTAGTACCTAGATTTTTTCTATTAGATATGATGCCAACGTGAACCATGAAAATAGGACGATTAAATGAGAACTTACCAGTTTGAAGTTTGATCTTTATTTTATGATAAGTTATGATGAGAGATTACGTGAAGAATCCCGCCAGCCCGCAAGCATGTCAACCTTCAAAGCAACGGTGTGAAATCACAGAAATCCAGTTGCTGAACTGATTATAGGAAGATTCGAGAAAACTAGAACTACCAGATTACTTTATGAGAAGGGTTGTGAGTGGAGGGCACGTAATCCCTCATCGTAACTCCTCATAAAATAAAGATCAAACTTCAAACTGGTAAGTCCTCATTTAATCTTCCTATTTTACTTCGGAGTCACATGAAGATTTCAAAGCTCTGTGATTTCATGCCATAAACACAAGTCCATGCCACAGTGTGGAGGTGTGAGCGACAAGCAGGGGCCGGTGGGTGCCGGGGGAGGAGGGTGAGCTTCCTGCAGCCGGGGGGGTGCTGGTAGCAGGTGGGGGCTGGCAGGGGGTGTCAGGGGGCCGGGAGGGGGGTGGGTTGGGGGGGGCAAATGTCGTGCAGCTGGGGGAGAGGAACAGCTTCAGGAGTGGGCTGTATCAGGGGGGAGCCTCCTGTTGCCGGAATGGGGCATGGCTTCTGGTGGGGGCTGTTAAGGGACATTGGGGAGGGGGCGAATGACGGGCAGTGTCGAGATGGGCGGCTTCGGAACTGCTTCTGGATGGCTTCTGAACAGCTTCTGGACAGCTTCTGGACTCAGCCCGGCCTCAGGTGCTTTATTCTCCTCGCCCCATTGATTGGCAGCAGGTGCAGGAAGGGGCATCGCTATCCCGGCGATTGACAGGAGAGAAGACCAATCTGTTGATCTTACGATTTTTAAACGTTCACAACTTTGGTAATATTCCACCGAGCGGAACAAAACTTGATGTGCTTGCAGCAAAGGAGGACAATGAGTAAAGTGGGGAAAAATCACAGCACAATCGTGTACCTTTTTTGCGCAAATGTAAAAACAACACAAGCTGGAAGAGGACAAGATGAGAGTTTTATTTAACTACTAGATTATTTGCTTGTTCGGTATTGAAAACTCAAAGCATTGAAAAAAACATTTGTTTAATAGACAATAGGTGCAGGAGTAGCCCTTCGAGCCAGCACCGCTCATTACATAGTTTCATTACATAGTGTAAATACATTTAAAGTCATAAGCAGAAAAATCATGTATGGACTTTGCAATACTTGTGCCAGTAATGTAAGTAAATTTGTTACTAATTTTGCAAATAGTCAAAAGGAGAAATTTATTTCTCAGTTTTGGGGAAAGGGAGAAAAACGCAAATAGCTAGTAACAAGGTGGAAACTATCTTGTTGATCACCTTTATGTGTAAATTATTATAGTTATCATCTGAATGTAACTCTGTAAGTTGAAATGAGTTCCAGGTGACATTATGCAGAATTATTATATCTAAATTGCCTTTGACGGATGACCTCATCTCGTTGGCATACATGTACTATCTGGTAAATCCACAAAATAAATAAAGTGGTGTTTCAGGTATTGACTGTATGGACACGTTTGAGGTGGGGCTGACAAACTAGGAGGTAATTTTCAGTTCTGGAGTGCGTAAGCAGCGCTTGTGTGAGCTTCTGACAAATATCCACAGGGGGTAAGGTGAACAAATTGGAGCCCCACTGAAACATTTCCAGTGACTGCATTCTTTATTGCAAGGTGAGGCAATATTATCTCAGAGTAAAACAGGTTCATAGGACAGCCAGTAGGTGATAAGAATTAGGTTTCACCGTTTTATCCATAAAATATAATTTTTAACAAGCATTATTGCTAACTTCTAGATTGTATTAATATTTAACCTCCTATTTCATATTGCTGTATAGATAATAATTTTAAGAATATTGAACTGGTAACATAATATTAAAACCAACATAGTAACATATTTTGTTCAGACTATTAAAACTACGAAAAAAAGATGTAGGGTTTGAGATATTACACATAGTACTCCAAGTGTAATTACACCAACGACTTGTGCAGCTTCATCATAAAATCTCTACTTTTGTACTCAATACCCTTATCAATGAAGCCAAGCATGCCAAAGTCCTTTTTCACCATACTGTCTACTTGGCTCGTTGCTTTCAGGGAGCCGTGCACCGATACTCCCAGATCTCTGTTCCGCAACACTCTCCAGCTCTCTACCATTTACTTTTTTAAGCCCTGCCCTGGTTTGACGTATTGAAGTGCAACGCCTTGCTCTTGTCAGAGTTAAATTCCATTTGCTATTCCTTGGCCCATCTTTCCAAATTATCTAGATCTTGTTGTAAAGTTACATATCCTTCCACACTCTCCATTCTACTATCAGTTTTTGAATCACCTGCTAATTTACCAACAATTTTAACTACATTGTCATTCCAAATTATTAATGTAGATAAAATATAAGTGTGTGTGATGCCCGTCATACAGCAGCACACCTCCCCTTCACTCGGCCTCCGTCCACGGCCTTGATCGCAACCCAGCCCATCGGTGAACCCCTCTCATCAAGAACTAACTTATGGCTTACAGGTGCCTACCTTTATACAGGCAGAAAGCAGTTATTAAAATGGCTGCCGGTAAGTCTTGGCCAATAGCGCTGCTTCCAAATTCAAACTACAAACAAAGGCAGAGGGTTGCATCCGAGTAAGGCAACACCCCATCCCTTTGGAAACAAACCGCTATCAGCTGCAGACTGGCACGTAAAGCAATACATATAGAGTCCAGACTTGGCACGCAAAGTAATACACACAGCGCTACAGACTTGACGCCCAAATCAATACACACGGTGCTGCAGGTTTGGCGTTTTAAACAGATCGCTGTCAGCTTAACGCACGGGGATTTAAACAAAGATTTGTGGGCTGCAACGCTATGGGTTCCAAATACTGGCGCTATCAGCTTTTAACTATGGCCACAGCCTTATGGGTCGCAGACTGTTCGGGCAAAATTCTCTTATAATATTCCACCTCTTGAATAGTCTGGTTACCGTCACATTCGTCCTGCAGGTGTTACCTCGTTACATCTGGCCCACAGGCTTCGTCTCTTTACATCCGATCCACAGGCTTTAGTAAAGGCCACACGGTCGTGATGCCAATCCACACAAACAACGCATTAATATAATCGTCAACATGATTGTCCCAATGGTCAATCCCCAGTGCACCACCATTGTCCAGCTACCAAATATCCCAAAAGGCCACCATCCTCCGGGGGGGGGGAGGGGGGTTGTGGTGAAGGTACTGTTCTTCTCTGTCTAGAGTACCACATATGCCAGGTAACAGCATCCCCTCCAGGGCATTGGTCTCTCCCATGCCCCAAAGTACACCCCTGGCATTTCCGGGAGCCAAAGATAGGCCCACAGCCCACAGCCCACATGCCCAGTAGGTTTCATTAACTGAGCGTGGGGGAACCATCATGGTGTATGTCGTACAGGTATCATTACCTAGGGAAGGGTCCGTCACCTCAAAATTACAATGGTAGGTACTTTTACTGGACTCGTCTGCCCCAGTTAGGTGGAAGCGGGGCTTCCTTCCCACCCGAGTGTGGTGGAATGGCAGAATGTACCACCCATCATCGCCGTGACATTGGCAATCAAGGGTGGTTCGGTGGCAGTTCTTAGCCACACTATTTCTGGTCTTGTTACAAAAAGACCACATGGACAATTGTTCACTATGATTTAAGGGGACTTCCCACGATGGGATGCCACATTGCCCGAGCCAGAGGCTTGCCCCTTACGTCCGGGGTTACGTCCGCGCCCGGGTGGTGTCACAGAGGAACATAGTTGAAAAGTAGTTATTTAGTATACTTGTAAGAATTGTAACCAAGTTGTTTGAAAATTTAGATAATTTGGTGATTTTGTACTATGGTGGTCGGCGTGTTATGGTGGTGGGATGTTTTGTTTGGTATCGTGATCGTAATTAAATAATTTATTTTTGATACAAATAAAAGTGGGAAGCCTCCACTGTGGTAGTGGATGTGTGTACACACCCAGCACGCTGAGACATTGAGCCGTTGGGCGAATTTATAGCTGAGGGTGAGAAACAGGAGATACATTAATGTAGGCCGAGGTGTTCACATTTTTTCTGAACACCGCAAGCAGGCAAGCAACTTCGGGTGATGTGATTGTTCTTCCAGACAATCAAATCACCCGAATCAATAGTGATGGTCATGAAGATACTTGAGTCTGGGTGTTCCAATGGTAGCTGGTGCCGGACTGTTCAGTCCTGGTGATACAGCCTCGAACACCGCCTGCTGGTCAGGTCCACACACAAAGGCAGTCTTTTTCTGGGATGTTTAAGAAGGAACTGCAGATGCTGAAACAATTGAAGGTAGACAAAAAATGCTGGAGAAAAACAGCGGGTGAGGCAGCATCTATGGAGAGAAGGAATAGGTGACATTTCAGGTTGAGACCCTTCTTCAGACTGATGTTGGGGTGGGCGGGAAAAAGAAAGTAAGTAGGCAGAGGTGGTTAGACTTGTGGGAGAACTGGGAAGGGGAGGGGAAGTAGGGAGAAAGTAAAGGCTGTCGAAAATTAGAGGTCAACGTTCATACCAATGGGGTGCAAATTACCCAAGCAAAATATGAGGTGCTGTTCCTCCAATTTGCACTGGGCCTCACTCTGGCAATGGAGGAGGCCCAGGACAGAAAGGTCAGATTGGGAATGGGAGGGGGAGTTGAAATGCTGAGCAACCAGGCAATCAGGTTGGTTTACACGGACTGAGCGGAGGTGTTCAGCGAAGCAATCATCGAGCCTGCACTTGGTTTCACTTGCTTTCTCCCTCCTTCTCCTCCCCCTTCCCAGTTCTCCCAAGTCCCACTTTTTCCGCCACTTCCTTTATTTTTCCCGCCCCCCGCCCTCCCGACATCAGTCTGAAGAAGGGTCTCGACCCGAAACACCATTTTTAAATCATAGCCTTAAGATCATAGTGAGGTGGGGAATATGCTGTCGCCAGTAACCAAGAACATCCACAAATCTTTGAGGTGGGCACCGAGGCATTCAGGATCTTTTTCCTGGCCTTTTCTGGAATTTCGCGGTGGCCCAAATGCCACTGTACACTCAAGAAAACAACATTTGGGATAGGTCCCTGGGCTTTATCAGGGTTAATGTGCCACCCATGGTTCTTGAGCCATATCATCAATGCATCCAAGGTCTCAACTGTATCACTAATCTCCGTGGTGCTGCCAGGTGTGCGATACTGCTTGGTGCGAATCACCCTTGTGGGTGGCGGGAAGACCAATGGTTTCCACTTGGTCTGTCCCACCAGCGCAGTGGCTCGGGCAACGCCAAAGGTGAACGTCCCCCTGTTGGTTTGTATGGACCGGCCTCGCAAAACATTCATTCCCAATATGCACTTGGGGGAGGGGGTAATGAGGACCGAAGTAGTCACAGGGGACCCGCTTCCAATTGACATGGGAAGGGTGGTTTGGCGGGTGGGGCTGAGGGTGCCCCCTAGCCCCTCCACCAGCACCCTCAGGCTGTGTATCTTCCTGGGAACCCTGGGACTATGGTATGTTCTGCCCCAGTGTCCACTAGGGCCAGCCACTGCTGCACACCCCCCCCGCCCCAATGTACTGCAATGGGTACGTATGGCCTCAGGTCTCCCAGTCGGGAAAGGGCTGCCAAATATATCCGCCAGGGGACCTGGCCACACCCCTATGGGAGCGGGACAGCGGGTCTCCATTCCTCAACTCCTCTCCCTGTGGATGTGACCCAATGGGTATCGCGACTGACTGTATGTAGAGTGTCAGGGAGAGGGTCGAGAGAAGAACTCCATCCCTTTTTCCAGGTAATGTTGGTTCCTTTCTCCCCAGACTCATTCATCCTCCCCTGACAGTGATCTTTCCACAATGCATAGATGGCGGGGGTGGGTATCCCATCCACCCACTCCTTAGGGACCGCGGATCTCAACAAAGTCATAAACATCACTGTGGCGGATGTTTATGTTAAAAGGCATTTTGTGTGTTCCATTGCTTTTTATTGATATGACTGACTTGGCAAACTAAATTCCTCATATGTTGCCAAACATACTTGGCTAATAAAGTATTATTGTACTGTATTGTATATTGTGTTGTATTGTACAGTCAAAGTCAAACATCAAGTGAGCTTGCTTGACACTTTGGATCAGATGAAACTGGACCTAATCTACTGCTTGGACATATCACCCATAGTACCTGCTCTCCCTTGCAGATCACCTCTCCTACAGTGCAGAGGGCTCAACAGACAAATCCTTGGCACATGTGAGACAGCCCATGAGATAGAATGGGCTCTGAGTAATGTGTGGTCCTCTGGGAGCTTATTGTGGTTTTTCATTAATCTGAATATCCTGACAGCCTTTAAAAGCTCATTAAAAATAAATTGCAAAGACATTTAAAAAATAAGAAAGTGCATTTAATAAATAAACCTTAAAATACTAAACCTTAAAATGCTAATATTACTAAATAATTGGAAAAATTGAAGTAAAATATCTCTGTTGTGAAATTAAAGCATGAAATGCAAACATTCATTTAGCCTCTGTCAGAGAGATATGTAGAAGCATTAGTTATCCTCCGGTCTGTGCCTTACAAAGATGCAAAATTCTCCATCTATGCCCCAGCTATCTCTTTGATTGTTCCCATAGCTGTTGGGATATACCTCATCCAGGCCTTGGGACTCATCAATCACTATGTGTCCTATGACATTTTATCCTCCTGCTTCTCAATGCTGACCTGCTCTAAATTATCCACATAGTTCTCCCTAAACTCACAATTTTCCAAAGAACACAAAAGTGTTGGAGATCTGAAGAGGGATCCTGACCCGAAAGGTCACCTGTCCATGTCCTCCAGAGATGCTGCCTGACCTACTGAATGGCTCCAGCATCTGCACCTCCATGTGCCTCTGTCACTATTTTCCTTGCCCTTCTTGGTGACATATTCATTTGGGACATCGCCCACCTTACCTGGCTGCATGCATAGTTTAGCACCTTGATTCTTTAGGAGACCCACTCTTTCTCTGGTTATCCTCTTGCTCCTGATATAATTATATAATGTTTTGGAATTCCCCCTGTTTTTACTTGCCAATTATATTTCCTGGCACCCTTTCACTTTCCTAATTTCTTTCCTAAGTTCCCTTCTACACACTATACTTCCCAAGAGTCTCCTGGAACACAGTGTCTATTTCTGCCATGTTTTGCTTTTGTTTTCCTGATGAAAAATGTAATATCCTTTGTATTCCTCAATGCTCAGTGCGTTTTACACACGCTTTGATAGGGATATCACTGATGTGCCTTCTCGTGCCCCCATTCACTGTGATGGTATTTCAGTCTCAGTCACAGAGGCCAACGTCAGAAAATCCTTCAGAGGGGTGAACCCTCAAAAAGCGCCTGGACGTGATGGTATATCAGGTTGTCTTCTAAAAATCTGTGCTGACTAACTGGCTTGAGTTTTTGCGGACATTTTCAACCTCTCACTTCTGAGGTTTGAGGTTCCCTTTTTGCATTAAAAAGGCATCAATTATACCGGTGCCCAAGAAGAGCAAGATGACGTGCCTCATACAGAATGATTGTTACTCTTCCAAAAGTGCTCCCCTTCAACATGTACCAATCTGCTCAGTTTCATTTCTTAAGATAAGACCAAGTAGTGTCACAATTATTACATCGGTGCACCACCTTCATGAGAAACCTATTGGAGAAGCAGGATCTCAAGTGCACTAAATAAGCAAGTAACTGCCGTGCATTTTGTAGATGCTGTGTGCAGTATCCAATGTGTATAAGTGATAGATGGATTGCATATTTAAGGTGATGGATAGGGTGCCAGTCAAATGGCAACTTTTATTCTGGGCTTAAGATTCCTGAGTAAAGTTAAAATAAGTAAAGAGTGTTCCATCACATTCCAGAATTGTACTCTGTTGATGATGGAAAGGCTTTGGGGTATTCAGGATATGAGTCATTTGCCATAAGATATCCATCTTCTAACCTGCTCTGGTAGCTATGACATATATGTATGTAATTGATCCAATTAAGTTTACAACTAATGGTTATTCTTAAAATGTGAACTGTGGGTACTTGGTGATGGCTATTTATATCAAGGACAGGTATTAGAATCTCTAATTGAGGATATTCCATCCCTAGGATCATTTTGATATGAATATTACTTGCTACTCATCAGACTGTGCATGAATGCTGATAATGTCTTGCTGCACACAGACTGTTTCATTTGCTGAGGAATTAAAAACAAAATTGATCATTGTCCAATCTTCAATGTACATTCACAGTTTTAAAAGTATGATGGAACTTAGCTCAGTTTTATTTTCAGTTCAATGAAAGATCATTGTCATGAAGTGTTAACTCTCCGCAGATGCAGCCTTTATCTGTTGAGGATACACAGTATTTTCAGCATTTGTTTTTGATGTTCAATAAATTCTCTTGAACAAACCATTTCTCACTTTCTGCAAGGGATCACTCACATAGCAATTGTTGATGTACTATCATTTCACAGGGGCCAGGGAAACAGTCCACTTCCTATCAGCTCCATTCATCCATACATGTAGAAGCTGCTGAAATGCTGCATTCTAATCAGCAAACATGGTGGGGAATTTCTCCTCATTGATGTAACATTACTGTGCAACTGTTTCCCACTTACTGGTTGTCATTGCATCAATATCTGTAAATATTTTTCAATATCTAGATTGAGCACAAGACAACATTAGCCTCTGCCAATTTTACAGGTAGTTATGAGGGTACTTCAGCCAGCAAAGAGCTTTATTTCATCACAATTGTTTGTTTCAATTAAGTAACCTTGAAGATTTTAGTCAAATGGATTAATTAAAAAGCTCTGCAGTCACCTGCATCAGTGAAATCTGCAATGGAATTGCCAATAAATCAGATCAGGAGAATTTTGTAAATGTCTTACAACCAGCTCTAACAATAATGGTCTAGTGTTTACCCTTTCACTGCAATATCTGCAGCAATCTATAGTTTCTGCACAAATCAGATGAACTCTATGGGCAAATGTTTTTTATTGTGACACCAGCATTCATACTCCTGTTGACCACCTGTCAAGGTTCGTGAAAAAATAATTAAATTGAATTAATAAATAATTAAAGATAATTAACACTTTCATTGCTCAATGAAATAGGAAAAAAAAACTGAAAATATTAATCCTTGAAAAACGCAAGCAATTCTGAGTATGACCCGAGTAATACAGATCCCATACTTATTTTAGAACTTCACTGCATCATTAAATGAATGCTGGAGGAGGAGACAATGTTGGAAAGAGAGCAATTCTTTACTAATATAGAACTTGAGCTGTCCACTAACTGAATTGCAAAGTAAATGTGTTCATAGATAGTGAGGAAAATAGTTTGACACCTGCTTTAATAGTCAAAGTGATAGTTTGGATTGTCTGTTGTCGTAATGAAAGCATAGTTTGCATTGGCTCTCCATTTAACAATCAATATTCATGCATTTATTAGCCATTTCTGATGTTAACTTGGTTAATCAACAGTACCTGGAAGTCAGGACGATGGTCAAACAATGTTCTCCTGGAACACTGGTAGGTCAACCTGCTAAGTTAACTCTATTTCTCTCTCCACAGATGCTGCCTGACTGGCTGAGTATTTCCACCTTTTCCTGTTTTTCAAATTTCCAGCAGTTGCTTGAGGATAATTCACCCTGTGCTTCTAAAGAGTAGTTTGAGGGGATTTTGGCTACAAGGAACAAAATTCAATTTTCCTACTGGATAGTTTGAAGGTACACATTGTGCCACTCCTTACAAAAGCAGAACACCAACTTCTCCTTTATGAAGTAGGTGGCAACTAAATCAAGCAGTTAGGGTTAAGTAGTTGTTCCTGTGTTTTCTGAACTTTCAGCATTATAAAGCAACTGACTGAGAGATAAAAGTCATAAGATAGGAAAGGTCTAATGTTTTATGAGTTACACAAGAGGGGCAGCACGGTGGTGCAGCGGTAGAGTTGCTGCCTTACATCACTTGCAAAGCCGGACACCCGGGTTCGATCCTGTCTGCGGGTGGCTGTCTGTACGGAATTTGTACGGTCTCCCCGGACCGCATGATCTTTGGTTTCCTCCCACACTCCAAAGATGTACAGGTTTGCAGGTTAACTGGCTTGGGTTTGTACACTTGGTATAAGTGCAAAATTGTCCTCTGTGTGTGTAGGATTGTGTTAATGTGTGGGGATCACTGGTTAGTGCAGACTCGGTGGGCATAAGTACCGGTTTCCATGCTGTATGTCTCTAAAAAAAGATCCTGTAATGATTAAATATACTTGACCATGTTGTATGCAGTTTTTCCCCCTGAAAGCACCAAATTTCCTAGATCTCCTGGTTGCTAACCATTATATAACTCCCAACTTCTCTTCCTATTCCCATAATGATCTGTACTTCACTGTACTGCCACTCTACTTCATCCACCGGAAGAACCACCTCTTCAATCAACAATTCCTGGCCCACCTTAACTCCACCAAGGACCTGAAACTAGCCCACCTCCAGTCCGTTCCTGCCACCGACACCCCGCGACTCGACTGCCCGCAAGCTCCGGGCCCCAAGGCTGGCCCGCACCTCCTGCCAGAGCCCTGCAACGCCATCTTGGCCATGAGGAGCAGCTCCAGTACTCACCAGAACGCCGCCTTCGCCGACCTCCATGTCGATGCTGCCACCGACCTTCACCTGCCTACCGATGACGTCCAGACTCGCTGCCTCACCGGCAATCTCCCCCTCCCAGATTCCTCCAACTATCGCCACTATAACATGACCGCTGAACCTCGTTGTCCCCTGGGACCGCCTAACCTCACCGCCCCACTAGGCCCATTGAACATTGCCGCCGCACCGGGCCCATTGAACATTGTCGCCACACCGGGCCCATCCAGCATTGTCGCTGCACCGGACCTACCGAACATCACAGCCGGACCGGGGCTCACCGAACATGGCCATTATAACGCGTCCTACTTACCTCGTCACCTCACCGGGCAGGCCAAACAGCTTCGCCACACCGACCATCCGCCCACTGGGACCTCCCACGCATCGCCTGCTGACCCGGACTCCACTACCCTCGGACTCCTACCATCGATTCCACCAACCCTCACCAATCCACTGCCCTCCAACAGCCTGCAGCCATCGCCTTACCTGCAGCCTGGACTCAGCACCAGGCCTGAGGTTTCCACACTGCAGATTCCCAATCCCTGTGTTTGACTGCGCTGGGTGTTAGTGCCAGTCCCCCTAACCCTGGTACCCTCAGTGGCTGTTCCACTGGGTCTTCGCCATCCCCCTCAAAACATATGACCCCAGCTCTTCCCCACCCACACTACAGTCTTCATGCCCCCCTCCTCCCTAACCACCGACCACCCCCCCACCAGACATCGCCTCGGCCTCAGTCCACTCACCTGCCTTCCTCTGGCCCCAACCCCCATCCCTGCCATGTGTTCACCATCCCCCCTGACCTCCCCCTCTCCAACACCGAATGGTCGGTCCTCAGCAGAGGCCTTACCTTTGTCCCCCTCCGTCCCCACCTCAATGAGTTCCGTGCCCACCATGACTTGGAGCTCTTCTACCGCCGCCTCCGCCTCACAGCATTCTTCCATTGGAAGGAGTCCTCACCCCCTATTGATTAACCCTTTTCCCATCTCCAACAGACCCCCCCCCTCGAATGGACCGATGGCTGTCCGCAACAACCCAGACTGGGTTATCAAACCCGCCGACAAAGGAGGTGCCGTGGTAGTCTGGCACGTCAATTGCTACAAAGCTGAGGCCACACGTCAACTCTCCGACACCTCCTCCTACTTACCCCTGGACCAAGACCCCACAGACGAGCACCAGGCCACTATTTAGCGCCATCACTGACTTCATACACTCGGCTACCTGCCCCCCCGAGCCTCCAATCTCATCTTTCCCCAGCCCCACACGGCCCGATTTTACCTTCTCCCCAAAATCCACAAACCTGACTGTCCTGGTAGACCCATTGTCTCTGCCTGTTCGAGCCCTACTGAACTTATTTCCACATACCTTGACTCCATCCTATCCCCCCAGTTAAATCCCTCCCTACCTATGTTCAAGACACCTCAGACACTCTCCGTCATCTCTATTCTCTAGGCCCCCATCCCCTCATCTTCACAATAAACATCCAGTCACTTTACACCTCCATCTCCCACCAGGATGGTCTCAAAGGCCTCTGGTTCTTCCTCGACCGGGGAACCAACCAATACCCATCCACTGATACTCTCCTCCGCCTAGCGGAGTTGGTCCTTACCCTCAATAACTTCTCATTTAACACCTCCCATTTCCTCCAAATACAAGGCGTAGCTATGGGTACGCGCATGGGCCCCAGCTATGCCCACCTCTTTGTAGGGTACGTCGAACAATCGAGGCATACCAGGGCCCCATCCGCGACCTCTACCTCCGCTATATCGATGATTGCTTTGGTGCTACCTCCTGCACCCATACACAACTGACTGACTTCATCCACTTCAACACTAACTTCCATCCGGCACTCAAATACACCCGGACCATTTCCGACACTTCCCTACCATTTCTTGACCTCACTATTTCCATCGCAGGTGGTAGACTTCTGACCGACATCCACTATAAACCCACTGACTACAATGACTATCTAGACTACACATCTTCCCACCCTGTTTCCTGTAAGGACTCCATCCCCTACTCCCAATTCCTCCGTCTACGCCGCATCTGCTCCCAGGATGAGGTGTTCCACACCAGGGCATCGGAAATGTCCTCATTCTTCAGGGAACAGGGGTTCCCCTCCCCACTATAGATGAGGCTCTCACCAGGGTCTCTTCAAAACCCCATAAACACTACTCTCTCTCCCCATCCTCTCACTCATAACAAGGGCAGAGTCCCCCTAGCCCTCACCTTTTACCCCACTAGCCGTCACCTACAACAAATAGTCCGCCGTCATTTTTCCCACCTCCAACATGACCCCACCACATCTTCCCATCTCCCCCCGTAATTCTTCCCTTCCCTCCCACACCACCCTCTCCCCGGGCACTTTCCCTTGCAACTGCAAGAGATGCTACACTTGTTGCTTTACCTTCCCCCTCGACTCCATTCAAGGACCCAAGCAGTCATTCCAGGTGCGACAGAGGTTCACCTGCATCTCCTCCAACCTCATCTATTGCACCCGCTGCTATAGATGCCAGCTGATCTACATTGGTGAGACCAAGCGTAGGCTTGGTTATCGTTTCGCCGAACACCTCCACTCGGTCCGCATTAACCAACCTGATCTCCCGGTGGCTCAGCACTTCAACTCCCCCTCCCATTCCGAATCCGACCTTTCTGTCCTGGGCCTCCTCCATGGCCAGAGTGAGCACCAATGGAAATTGGATGAGCAGCACCTCACTAGCGGAATAAACATTGACCTCCAATTTCCGTTAGCTCTTGCCGTCTCCTCCCCTTCTCAGCTCTCCCTCAGCCCTCGGACTCCTCCTCTTCCCATCTCCTTTCTTCTCCCCTCCTCCCCCCCACCCTACATCAGTCTGAAGAAGGGTTTCCGCCCGAAACGTTGCCTATTTCCTTCGCTCCATAGATGCTGCTGCACCCGCTGAGTTTCTCCAGCACTTTTATCTACCCGTAATGATCTTTCTGTCCTGGTCCTCATTCATTCCCAGAGTGAGACTGCAGGCAAACTGGTGCTTTATTCAATGGTGCTTTATTAGTCCTGGTAATGTTTCCAGCGCTTCCTGCACCCGACCTTGAAGGTGCTGCAAGCATTACCCCAGTTCACCCTCCTACTGACCCACTCCTAGTGCCTGATGTCTCAAACTCCTTCCCAGTTCTGCCGTTCAAAGTGCCTTTGGCTATGTTACCAGTCCAGCTGACTGACCAGCCTTCGGGTGGGCCCCAATAAGCCTTCATGCAGGTTTCTGGTCCCATCGACCGATGAGCCTTCGGGCGTAGTCCCACCCACTGATAATCATTCCGGGTAGTCACCGCAGCCACAGTGACTCAGGAAGGCCTCCGGCAGTTTACTACCCAACAGTATGAACATTGAATACTCCAATTTTAGGTAACCTCAATGAACCATCCCCCTCCTCCCTCAGCCCCCCGCTTTCTTCCCCCCCCCCCCCTCCCCCTCTCCTCTCACACCTATTTCTCCCTTCCCCATATATTCTTCTTCTGGCTTCACAATTTGCAACTCTTCAATCCTATTTTCTCACACTTGTTCCTACTATCTGCCTATCAAATAAAATCCCTCACCTGAGTCTACTTTTTACCTACCATAATTTGTCCTGTCTCTCCTCTCTCCCGAATTCCTTTCCCTCCCCCCTACGTCATGCCACTCCAATCAAGTATTCCAACTCAAAAGTCATCTATCCATGTTCTCCAGAAATGCTGCCCGACTTGCTGAGTTACTCCAGCACTTTGTGTCCTTTTTTGAAAACCAGCATCTGCAGTTCCTTGTTTCTACTGTACATACATATACCTTGACACTGGATGACATTGCAAAATAGAATGATGAATGATAGAGGGTTAGGTCACTCTACAGCCCATCATGGGGAGAAGCTTCTTCTCCAGACAGGTCAATCTCTGAACCGATGAGAAACCTACTTCATCTAGTGTACCTACAAGTTTAGCTTAGAAAACAAATGGTAAATCTCATTTCAGTGCTCAATTGACATACTTGTTTCTGTTAATCCCTGAGTGTCTGTCTACCTGCCAGAGTCTGAGATTGGTGTGTGTATGGTTTCCTCAATGACTATTGATTGTGTCTGGGTTTCTGTCTGCTTGTTCAACTTTGGTGATGTCTGTGTGGGTATATGCTTGACTATCTTTGTGTCTGACAATGAATCCACTCACAATTACTCAAGTTATACCTCCTGTAGAAGTAATATGCTTTCAAGGCTGGATGTATTGTAAGGCTGAATGATCTGTACTCCTCTCTGATAACCTGAGTACTGCATGTTGTGTGAGATTTAGTTTTCATTTATTGAGGGATAGGTGGCCTGCCAAGTGAAACTACACCTGTGAACAGTATGATGACAATTTAAAACCACTATCATAATGCCCTGGTGTGAGTCACTGTGGTGAGCAATGGAGTTCTCATTGCAGTCCAAATGAATTCTAAGGGAAGTATGGCTGTGTGCTTTGATACAAAATGTCATAATGTCAAAATGTACAAATGTCAAAATATAAATGCAAAGAGCTAAATATTTTAATATTGGCTTTGGGGCAGAAATCAGCAGATTGCGAGTCACAATTTGTGACGGGGATAATTAGGATAGAGAACTGCCTAGGGTAATCACCTCAGTACCATTAACTTTGCTTCCTGTATGCTTTACATTTTGTGCCATGTTTTGCTACCTATGAAGAATAATTAGTGTGTGAGTTAACTCCTCGCATATGTTTTTAGTGTCTCCCCTGTGCCCCACTGCATGGCACAGTAATTCCAAGGGACATGCCTGAGTAACAGTTGGACTAAATTAGATGAGTCTCTTGTCTCCATCTTTCCTGTTTACATTGAGTGGGAACATTGTAAAAGGGTACTGGAACTCTTTAAATAGTTATGTCTGTGTTTTAAACATCATGCTAGGTATTGCATACTCCAGATTCTCCCTGGAATGTAAAATAGAGGTAACTATGAATAAGTAAATTTCAAACCTGAATATTCTGTCAGGGAAGTCCATGAATTGTAGGCAGTGGAAGCTCAAAGATCAGTGTACTCACATATTTACCCTAAAATGTACTGAGAAAATACAGAGATGTATCATTCAAAAATATATTTTACTTAAACTATATGCAAGTATGTAATTCATTGAACAGAAGTTATCAAAGGAATATCACCTCAGAATGATCAAATTATTTTCCTTTTTTGGGTTTCTATTTGCCACTGTGAAGCCTCTGGGATAATTTTCCACATTAAATGAATGTATGAATGCAGATTGTTATTGTAATTATCATCTTTCCATCAAATATATTTCAAGATAGAAATAACTTCAAATAGTTATCAGCTTAGTCAAGTGCAGCTACTTTAACATTTGACATTGTATGAATGTGAATGCAATGAAAAAAAAATCAGCACAGAACTGAAGCCAACACCTTATTTAAGTGGAATTTCTGAGAGATAACCTTTTCTGCTGTGTTTTGGAGGAGAGTGCATAATTGACCTGTCGTCCTACAATGACAGAATAACAATGAAGCAACCATTTTAACTTTCTAAGTGGCAGTTATATTTATGGTGCCATTGTTCTGTATGTTTCCTTCAGACAATCCAGCAGTATGTATGCCAAACACAATATATATGAAAACAAATCAATCACCGATTATTTTTTTTTGATCTGATCTCTTATGCAAAACTGTAAACAAATACATGGACTTGTTTTTTGTTTGGAGTTGTCATCTACAGATGGAAGCCATACCAAGGTCTTATGATCCTTTGACTTTTTCCAGGAGGTATAATCAAACAAAAAAGAGGTTTGAGCAATTTTTATACCACACTGACATAGTATCCTTGTGATTAACCATATAACCATATAACCATACAACAATTACAGCACAGAAACAGGCCTTCTCGGCCCTTCCAGTCTGTGCCGAACATTTATTTTCCCCTAGTCCCATCTACCTGCACTCAGACCATACCCCTCCATTCCCTTCCCGTCCATATACCTATCCACTTTACTTTTAAATGTTAAAATCGATCCTGCCTCCACCACTTCTGCTGGAAGATCACCCCACACAGCCACCACTCTCTGAGTAAAGAAGCTCCCCCTCATGTTACCCCTAAACTTCTGTCCCTTAATTCTCATTTCATGCCCTCTTGTTTGAATCTTCCCTACCCTCAATGGGAAAAGCTTATCCACGTCAACTCTGTCTATCCCTTTCATCATTTTAAAGACCTCAATCAAGTCCCCCCTTAACCTTCTGCGCTCCAAAGAATAAAGACCTAACTTGTTCAACCTTTCTCTGTAACTTAGTTGCTGGAACCCAGGCAACATTCCAGAAAATCTCCTCTGTACTCTCTCTATTTTGTTAACATCCTTCCTATAATTAGGCGACCAAAATGGTACACCATACTCCAGAATTGGTCTCACCAATGCCCTGTACGATTAGTGAATTTATTGTAATGCAAAATTACGATGTCTTTTTACCATTGTATATTTATATATCAGTTTTTGTGGAGGTCCATTTGGTTTACAATATTTGAATTTTTAATTGAGATTTACTCATATCTTCGTGCAATTTTACTGGATATTCTTAAGGGATAGACGTTGCTTCCAATCATTTGATATTTCCCATCTGATTTTGCAGGGGATAGCAGTCAGCATTGTTTTCCATGTTCTTTCTATTTTTGTCCTTAAACATATATTTTTAATGGTAACTTTTGCGATAAACAGTGATGATTACATCAGTGGGAAATTATTGTCTTGAAAAAATTACTTAGCTTGACAGCATGTGGGAGCTGAATTGACAGGCACAGGTGAAGCTGACTCATTTTTCTGCTATTGTTAATTTTGCTCTCCTGAAGTCAGATTTAGTGTAACCAGTTTTGCTGTCCTTGAAACTAACAGGAGGTGGAAGTAGCAGCTGCCCGAGACCAGGACTATTGAATCCTGTTGTGTTCCTGCTATAAGCCAATTACAATATTGTAAATACGCCAGAGGATTCACTTGTTGAGAACAGGAAACTGCAAGTAGTCTGATGGGGCAGTACAATTTTCAGCAGCTTTGTTAATATATCATCCAACTGTCAGGCTGTTGGCACTATGTACTGATTTAAGCTAGTTAAATGTTTGTACTGCTTATTGGCTTATTTACGAATGTCTTCTTTAAGCTGAATTGAATGAGCCAAAAATAAAATAGTTCAGGCTTGTGGTGATCTTTGCTGCAGCAGGCAGTGTGGCATTTGCCCTGCAGGTTAACTCTAGGCGGCCTGAAACATTTAATCCAAATAGGTCACTGCCTTCTTGGTAAACCATGAGCCTCAATTTAATAACTAGTCCGGGGGTGGGTGGGCATAGAACTTAAGAGTCTGGAGTATATATTGCAGGCAGTGAATTGGATCAGCATATACACATTTTAAATTAAACTTTTCAGACTGCCGGCTCTCTATCCAGCCACATTCAACTACTCAACACATGCCTTTGCTTCCACTCCACCTGTCCCATTTTCAAGTCCCTTTCTTCTTCCACACCTCCCCCATCTGCTCTTCTCCCAACCCTGCCTATTCCAGATCATGCATTTTCTCTTGCCCACAAGCCCACCCCCATTTGCTTCTACCCATCATCCCTCCCTCTGGTTCTACACACATCTCCCCATCATCCTTTCTAATCAGATTCCATGAATTGGACCCACTTGTCTTCTCCGCTTATCACTTCCAGACTTGGCGAGTATCTCTGCACTTCTCTCTCCCACCTGCTTCATCAGCCGGTACAACTGTCACTTGTTATGTCTTTGCCCCACTCCTTCATCTCATCTCTTTCAACCATCTATGTCCTCTCTACTCCATCAGCCTGAAAAAGTAATTTATACATTTCCCTCCACAGACACTGCCTAACCCATTGAGTTCCTCTAGAAGTGTATTCTTTACTCAACTATTCACATGAAAAATCTGGACTTGAAATTCTGCAGATAACTGCCTAAGAGAACAATCCATGGATTCCTTTAAGAGAAGATTTTCTTTAAGAGGCCCACAGGAGCCGTTGGAAGAGGAGGAGGGGGAGGAGCAACACCCGACAGGTAAGGATAAAAATCCAGCGCGGGGCTTGTTTACCAAAATCCATAACGTTCCATTGGGAGAAGTGGATTTTTTGGGGGTTCTTTTTGAGGAAGCCGCTGATTGGTGGGAAGGGGACGAGGGTAAGCAGCTGATTGGCCGTCAGATTCCAGCAGTTTGTAGTGTATTTTGTATTGTGTTGATATTGTATCCTGTGTAAGGGGCGAGTATGAAGGCCAGGGCAGTGTACTGTTGCGGATGTCAGATGTGGGAGGTCAGGGAAGCTGATAGCCCACCAGACGTCCACATCTGCGCCAGGTGTGTCGAGATGGGGCTCCTAAAGGACTATGTTAGGAACCTGGAGCAACAGCTCGAGGACCTCCGTCTGGTCAGGGAGAGTGAGGCGGTCATAGAGAGGAGTTACAGGGAGGTGGTCACTCCCAGACCACGGGAGGCAGACAAGTGGGTCACTGTTAGGAAGGGCAAGGGGCAGAGGCAGAGACTGGAGAGTACCCCGGTGGCTGTACACCTGGAAAATAGGTACTCATGTTTGAGTTCGATTGGAGCGGACAGCCTTCCTGGGGGCAGCAACAGCGGCCGGGCCTCCGGCACAGAGAACGGCCCTGATGCTCAGAAGGGTAGCAAAAAGAGGAGGGCAATTGTAATAGGGGACTCCATAGTTAGGGGGTCAGATTGGTGATTCTGTGGACGCAGTCGGGAGACCCAGATGGTAGTTTGCCTCCCTGGTGCCAGGGTCTCGGATGTGTCGGAACGTGTCGAAAATATTCTGTAAAGGGAGGGAGAGTAGCCTGATGTTGTGGTACACATTGGTACCAATGACATAGGCAGAAAGAGAGAAGAGGTCCTGAAAGGAGAATTTAGGGAGTTGGGGGGAAAGTTAAGGAGAAGGACCAAAAGAGTAACAATTTCAGGATTACTGCCTGTGTCACGTGACAGTGAGAGTAGAAATGGAATGAGGTGGAGGATAAATGCGTGGCTGAGGGACTGGTGCAGTGGGCAGGGATTCAAGTTTCTTGATCACTGGGACCTCTTTTGGGGAAGGCATGATCTGTATAAAAAGGACGGGTTGCACTTAAACCCGAGGGGAACCAATATCCTGGCAGGGAGATTTGCAAAGGAGACTTTAAACTAGAAAGGCTGGGGGGAGGGACTCGGGTAGAGGGGGCTAGGGGGCAGGGTGAGGGGCAAGAGGCAGAGAAGGGAAGCACTCGGACCCAAAATGTAGATGAGAAAGAGGAAAAAGATAGTAAACAGAGAATAAGGGATGGTGGGTTTCTAAAATGTGTATATTTTAATGCTAGGAGCATTGTAAGAAAGGTGGATGAACTTAGAGCCTGGATTGACACCTGGAAATATGATGTTGTGGCAACCAGTGAAACATGGTTGCGGGAGGGTTGTGATTGGAAACTAAATATTCCAGGATTTCGTTGCTTCAGGTGTGATAGAATTGGAGGGACCAGAGGTGGAGGGGTTGCATTGCTTCAGAGAAGATATTACAGCAGTGCTTTGGCAGGATAGATTAGAGGGCTCGTCTAGGGAGGCTATTTGGGTGGAACTGAGAAGTGGGAATAGTGTAGCAACATTTATAGGGGTGTATTATAGACTGCCAAATGGGGAGCGAGAATTGGAAGAGCTAATATGTAAGGAGATAGCAGATATTAGTAGTAAGCACAAGGTAGTGATTGTGGGAGATTTCAATTTTCCACAATGTGTGCAGGATAGTTTTTTGCAGCAATACATAAAGGTATCGACCAGAGAAGGGGCAGTGCTGGACCTCCTATTAGGAAATGAGGCAGGTCAGGTGTCGGAGGTATGCGTTGGTGAGCACTTCGGGACCAGTGATCACAAACAATACCATTAGTTTCAATATAATTATGGAAAGAGTTAGAACTGGACCTAGGGTTGAGATTTTTGATTGGAGAAAGGCTAACTGAGAGAATGCTTAATGATTTAAAAGGAGTGAATTGGGACATTTTGTTCTATGGGAAGGATGTAGAAGAGAAATGGAGGACATTTAAAGGGGAAATTGTAAGAGTACAGAATCTTTATAACCCTGTTCGGTTGAAAGGAAATAGTGAAAATCGGAAAGAGCCATGGTTTTCAAGGGAAATTGTATACTTGGTTCAAAAAAAGAGAGATATCTACAATAATTATAGGAGGCATGGAGTAAATGAGGTGCTAGATGAGTATAAAGAATGTAAAAAGAATCTTAAGAAAGAAATAAGCTAAAAGAAGATATGAGGTTGCTTTGGCAAGAAAGGTGAAAGTAAATCCAAAGGGTTTCTACAGCTATATTAAAAGCAAAAGGATAACGTGGGATAAAATTGGACCATTAGAGAGCCAGAATGGACAGCCATCTGCAGAGCCACAAGAGAGTGGGGTAGATATTGAACAATTTATTTTCTTCGGTATTCACCAAGGAGAAGGATATTGAACTCTGCGAGGTAAGGGAAAAAAGTAGAGTAGCTATGGATACTAAGAGATTCAAAGTGGAGGAAGTATGGACACTTTTGAAAAATATAAAAGTAGATAAGACTCCAGGTCCTGACAGGATATTCCCTAGGACATTGAGGGAAGTTAGTGTAGAAATAGCAGGGGCTATGACAGAAATATTTCAAATGTCATTAGAAACTGGAATAGTACCGGAGGATTGGCGTACTGCGCATGTTGTTCCATTGTTTAAAGGGTTCAAAGAATAAACCTGGCAATTATAGACCTGTTAGTTTGATGTCAGTGGTAGGCAAATTAATGGAAAGGATACTTAGCGATAATATATATAAGCATCTGGATAAACAGGGTCTGATCAAGAAGATTCAACATGGATTTGTCCCTGGAAGGTCATGTTTGACAAAACTTCTTGAATCTTTTGAAGAGGTTACAAGGGAAATTGATGAGGGTAAAGTAGTGGATGTTGTCTATATGGATTTCAGTAAGGCCTTTGACAAGGTTCCCCATGGAAGATTGGTTAAGAAGGTTCAATCTTTGGGTGTTAATGGCGGAGTAGCAAGATGGATTCAACAGTGGCTGATTGGGAGATGCCAGAGAGTAATAGTGGATGGCTGTTTGTCAGGTTGGAAGCTGGCGACCAGTGGGGTGCCTCAGGGATCTGCGTTGGGTCCACTGTTGTTTGTCATGTACATCAATGATCTAGATGATGGGGTGGAAAATTGGATAAGTAAGTATGCAAATGATACTAAGATAGGGAGTGCTGTGGATAATTAAGTAGATTTTCAAAGTCTACAGAGAGACTTATGCCATTTGGAAGAGTGGGCTGAAAGATGGCAGATGGAGCTTAATGCTGATAAGTGTGAGGTGCTACATCTTGGCAGGACAAATCAAAATAGAACGTACATGGTAAATGGTAGGGAATTGAGGAATGCTGTGGAACAGAGGGATCTAGGAATAACTGTGCATAGTTCCCTGAAGGTGGAATCGCATGTAGATAGGGTGGTAAAGAAAGCGTTTGGTGTGCTGGCCTTTATAAATCAGAGCATTGAACATAGGAGTAGGGAAGTAATGTTAAAATTGTACAAGGCATTGGTAAGACCAATTCTGGAGTATGGTGTACAATTTTGGTCGCCTAATTATAGGAAGGATGTCAACAAAATAGAGAGAGTACAGAGGAGATTTACTAGAATGTTGCCTGGGTTCCAGCAACTAACTTACAGAGAAAGGTTGAACAAGTTAGGTCTTTATTCTTTGCAGCACAGAAGGTTAAGGGGGGACTTGATTGAGGTCTTTAAAATGATGAAAGGGATAGCCAGATTTGACATGGATAAGCTTTTCCCATTGAGGGTAGCAAAGATTCAAGCAAGAGGGCATGACATGAGAATTAAGGGATAGAAGTTTAGAGGTAACATGAGGGGGAACTTCTTTATTCAGAGAGTGGTGGCTGTGTGGAATGATCTTCCAGCAGAAGTGGTGGAGGCAGGATCGATTTTAATATTTAAAAGTAAAGTGGATAGGTATATGGACGGGAAGGGAATGGAGGGGTATGGTCTGAGTGCAGATAGATGGGACTAGGGGAATATAAATGGTCGGCACGGACTGGAAGGGCCAAGAAGGCCTGTTTCCGTGCTGTAATTGTTATATGGTTATATGCTTATATTTACAACGACTAATCAACCTACCAAACCACATGTCTTTCGGATGTAGGAAAAAACTGAAGTGCTGGGGAGAAACTGGAGTGTTGTCGGAAGAATTTGGAATTTGCACGGTGACAAGAAGTACCACACTGGCAGCTCCTTAGGGACATGATATTGCTGATGCTGGAATCTTGACCAAAACACAAAGTGCTGGAGGAAAAGATAAAGAAGGCACAAGTACCTTTAGATGCTGGAATCTTGAGGGGAAAAGAAAAGTGCTGGAGTGATAGATCAGCCATCATTTCTAGAGAACATTAACAGGTGATGTTTTGGATAAGAACCTTTCTTCAGGCTGATTGTATTGGGGGGAGAAGGTTGGAAGGAAGGTGGGGTAGGACAAAGCCAGGCAGGTGGATACTGGTGAGGGGGATTGGTTAGCAAATGGGTGGACAAAGGCTGTGAGATAAGGAGAGAAGATGTTTATATTCAGAGGACAAAGGAAGGCATATAGGTAGAAAGATAAAGAAAAATAGTGATAGAAATGGGTGCACATCCAGATGGGGGTACAGAGAAGAGACAGGGAGAGGTTTGCAGATTAGTTACTTAAATTGGAAAATTAAATGGTCAATAACACAAAGAAGTGTAATGTTCACAGTTCCTTGTCCCAATGTTCAGACTGTTGAGTTGTAAGCAGCCCAAGTGGAATATAAGGTGCTGTTCCTCTAGTTTACGTGTAGCTGCACTATCCCTGTTACATTGTGGGAGAGGAAGCTGAACTGTGGGAGAGAGAGGAGACACAGATGTGGGATCCATCTACGACAGAGGAGATGAGGGAGTTGGGTGTTCATGGGGGGGGGGGGGGGGGGGGGAGAGCCTTGTTTATGAAATAAAGATTACATTTCAGATGTCCCAGAATAGAAAGTGCTGGAGGAACTTAGCAGGCCTGGCAACATCTGTGGAGGGAAATGGACATACAACATTTTGTGTTAGGACCCTTCTTCAAATTGATGCAGTAGAGGAGAGAAAGCTGGTAAAAAGAGATGAGGGAAAGGCATGTGGAAATAAATGTCAAGTGATGGTATGATTCAGGTAAGGAGGTCAATTGGGAGATGGTTTGAGATACATGAGCAACAAAGGCTCAAGGCGAAATAGAGTGAGAAGGGTAGAATTGCATGTGGAATCAGGTAAGAAAACAAGAGGAAGGGTGTAATGGAGGGAGAAATAGTGGGTGAAAATGAGTGAAATGGGGAGGAAAATGGGAGACTTAGAATGGGGAGGGATGGGAGATCAGCAGGCGGATGAGGCCAAATGATCTGGGTAACAGTACTGGGGGGTCAGGTTGTGCACATGTGGTGGTGGAAGGTAAACAAGGTTAATGACTAGTCATGGAGGTTTACTTGTAACTGGAGAATTTAATGTTCATGTTGTGGGTTAGCAGACTTGGTCACCTGGGACACTGGAGCTGTGATGTTGCAAATCTACTTTTCTGTGTCACGTGAATTTGAGAAGGATTATCTTGTATAACTCTTAATTATTTTTCCCATGATTGCATCAATGGAAGTAATGATGAGGAAAATGTAACCAAGAGTTCATCCAATGAAGAAATGATGATGACATTCAGTAGATGGACCAGATGTGACAGTAAGCATGAACTCAGCTATTCTTTCTGAATATGGAATGAGTGGAAAATTTTCCAGGTGCTGATTATTAAGCCAAGGTCCCAGTTGAGCACCTAGAATAGTGTGGAGATGTGTATGTAATGCTTTTAGTGGCAGGATCAGAGGCCAGTGGAAGAGTGGTGAGTCTGCAATGTGAGATTTGTGAAAGTTTGAGGTATTTGAGGGTACATGCTTGTTTGGCACAATCTGTAAAGAATCAGAGGACAAAGTTGAAAAGTATTAGAAATTGCATATTTGGCTAAATATATTGCTGAAAGTATGTCATTTCTAATATTTATTGAGCCAGAAGTTATAGGAACACTTCATGTGGAGTCTAGTGGGTGAGAAATGTAATTGTAAGGTTGTTTCAAAGATTGGTCCTAATGTTCAAGAGATCATGTTCAAGACTCTTCAAGACATGAAGTACTTTTACTCAAGGCATGTTGCAAGATAGCAGCAGAGGCCAAGCCCAAAGAGATGGCTCAGATATTGTGGTTGTTGCTTTTCTTGTAGCTTATCCATGTAGATGCCGCTGGGCTTTCGACAGATAACTAGTAGATCATTTGAATGCAAATTATGCTAATGTTGCATTCAAGTGAATTCTGAATAAGGAAATTGTGGGTGATATGGAAGCTACAACATTCTTGAACGCCCCTATGATGTATCTCAGTATAATAGGTGGGATAGGTGAGGATGTATCACATAGGGGTGCAACTCCCTAGAATGTCATGGCCAATAAAGATGGGATTTCCCATATAGTTCAGATGGAAGGGGCAATTTATGGAACTATATGAGGTATTGTGCATATAGGAAAAGGGATATGGAAAGTTGGATATGAGGACAATTTAGCAGTATCTTTTGCACATCTATGCAGTGATAAGGCAGTTAGTCCACCAAGTTGATAGAGGGAGGAACAGTAAATATCCAATTCATAAATGTGGCAAGTCAATCTGCTTTAAGCCAGGATGTGCAAGTTAAATAACAAACTGTTTGAGTCAGAAAGTCAGACATACAGGTGGTAAACTGAATGGTTTGGTCTCTGAAAGAAGCAAATGGGTCCGATTACATACAATAATTACTGGCCATGACTGTGCACCAGTGATCGTAGGACAAGACTAGGTCAAATCAACTCAATACATGATTTGTATTTTTGAAGGGAACAAAGCACTGAGCAACTCACACTTTAGGAGACATTGGCCCCCTCCTGAGAAGAATACTATTTAGGTAGATTTGGGGGGTACCTAGGGAAATCTGTTATCGACAGAGGACAGTTGCAGTCTACTGTATGAATGAGATAGCTATGAACAATGTTAGTTCAATGATTAATGTGCAACCACCGAGAACAGCGAGATAATTGATGAGGATGCAACCAATATAATGTTTTTTTTTCCAGGTGTGTTGTTTGAAGTGCAGTTAGTGATGGAATGGCATCAACGCAGCAAACTCGATGACAGCACACCCAAATGAAATGTGCAGCTTCAATTGTAAACAAAAATCTGAGCAATTAACTGAGAAACCATCATGGGAGGACGTACAACCTTGGTTTAGTCAAAGCACCCATTTGTGGCTTACTAATAAAATGAAATAAAAGTCGTGTGACTGTAGAACCAAAGGATAGCTACGGCAGCATAACCGTGAATGAGGAAACGTGATATTGCCAAATGTGGGTTTGCAATAACTGAATAATAAGAAATAATATGCCTTCAGGGATACTGGAGATTATACTGAAAGTGTTCTTCAAGAATCATTGAGTTGCAGTGCTGGCTATTCCGGCATCATTCGGTAAAGGCAATACATGTGATATTTCATCTAGGATCAATAAATTTAGCAGATACTGCATCATGTCAGGAAACCATACCAGGCCAAAGATGACTAATGCAGATAAATTCTTCTTCCTCGTGTCCGGCCATCTTCTATATTACGTCTTTCTGGTCGGTCAGTGATGGTTGACGGTCAGTGGTTGCAGAATTGGCTACTTCAGTCAGTCACTGTGGTACAGTTTCTGTCGTCAGCATTGCCCAGGATGTGCCATGTGGAGGCTTCTGCTTGCATCCCATGCAGATACATGAAGTTGAGCAATATACTGTACTGGAGATTAGGATGACTGGCACAGCAAGGAATTGCAGATGCTGATTTGAACCAAAGAAAGACACAAACATCTGGTGTCATTCAACATGACAGGCAGCATCTCTGGAGAGAAGGAATGGGTGCTGTTTTGGGTAGAGACACTTCTTCTGACTGTTGGTCAGAGGAATGCACCGTCATGAAGTATTACGGGGATGTGGAAGAAATTCTATCGCAAGTAGCCTGAATCAAAAATGTTACTGCAGCAGTGACTAAATATTTTAGAAAAATATGGTGATTGTCAGTTGAAAGCAAATAAAATTCTTCATCCAATTTGTTTCCTACAAAGATTACACAAAAAGCTGGAGAAACTCTGCGGGTGCAGCAGCATCTAAGGAGCGAAGGAGATAGGCGACGTTTCGGGTCGAGACCCTTCTTCAGACTGGTCAGGGATCAGGGAAACGAGAGATATAAACAGTGAGGTGGAGAGATAAAGAACAATGAATGAAAGATATGCAAAAAAGTATTGATGATAAAGGAAACAGGCCATTGTAAGCTGTTTGTGGTGTGAAAATGAGAAGCTAGTGTGACTGGGGTGGGGGGGGGAGAGATGGAGAAGGAATGTCAGGGCCCGAGGGCTGAGGGAGAGGTGGGGAGGGGAGGGGGCAGTCTGGGTTAACAGAATTGAGAAAATTCAATGTTTAAGCCCAGAGGATGCAGACTCCCCAAGCGGAATATGAGGTGCTGTTCCTCCAACTTGGTTCACTGAACCAAGTTGGAGGAACAGAAATCACAGAAATCACTTCATTCATTGTTGCCTTTCACGTGGAAACAGAGTACAGACAAAGCAATCCGTTAACCAGCACCAACATGAGAGCTTAGATCCAGAGCCTTCCCATGCGGCTCCCACACAAGCTTTTCTGACTAATGAGGACATCCTGTCTGCTAAGGAGAAACTGGATATCAACATACAATCCTTGTCAGATTTGTCTCATAAACATCAAGATCCCACTTCTGACACCATGTAGGAAATGATCAGACTCACACATAGTGATTAGAATCCATAGTCTTTTATTAGCAACTCTGCGGAGGAAACACAAGGTACTTTCGTCTCCATGCATTCAGCTAGTCTAACTGGGGAGAGAGAGCGAGAGAGAGAGCTAATAAGCCTGTGGGTGAACCAGTAGTATGAGTGACATAAGGAATGTGCAGCAAGTATAATCTGTGTGATAACATATATATAGTATCGACACACTAATCTACATATGCTCCCATGTTTGGTTAGGTCGGAGGAGCTCCAACATTCTGAAAAATTGGTGTAAATTCAACGTTGCGGGGGAACAGTTTGTGTTAATTCTTGTTAAAGAATAAAATGTTTGTAAATTTTGATTCTGGTAATTTTCTTTTGTAATGTTTTTTAAATCATTTCTTTTTAAATGGCTCACATGCTGTGTTTGAGTTGATTTTGTTGAGTTGACACTCGCACTCTGTAATTCATTCATCTAATTACACTGTTCACAACTGCAGTATTTGGGAAAATAATAGCAATATGAAGATTCCAGTTGCTCTAGCCCTTAATGTTAATGTTACTTAATGTTTTTGTGTCTATGGAGTTGTTTCTCAACAATAAAATGGGTCTGGTCTTCCCAAAAGCCAGAGAGTCGAATGAGATCTGTCTGTAATGGTAGAGTTATCTAAATTAAATATTTCACAAAATTACATGTATTTAAGCAAGATTTACAAATGATGTATAACTTAAGGATGGTTTTATTCAGCGAGCATACAACTGATTAGATTATGCTGGAAAGAACACACACACATGAATGTGATATAGATGTATGTAATAATGTAACACACACATTTACATTTCTTCCAATTTTTATATCCAATGATGAACTTTATTTCAGACTGACAAGGGACAACATTAAATTAAAAAACATTGTAAACCTCCCCGCAACTTCACTTTGGTGTCTCAGCTGTGCTGATCCAGGCCAGACTCCCCGCACGCTGTCGAAGGAACATCTTTTCACTTTTACTGTGATTTATTTCTCTTTTTAACACTGAATATCTGATAACGACACATCAGCAGCATATATATCACCAACATTGCCACGGGCTGATTCAAACGCCGCGGCCCACGGCGGTCAAAGCTGACGAAGCTGTCGCCCTCCAGTCCAGCGGACGAAGTTGTTGCCATGGGAGCTCCGGAAAAACAGGTCACCAACCTGTGACCTGCGAGCTCCCGATGATGTCATCTACTGGGCCCGCAGCCGAACCTCCAAAGTCGGGGCACCGTCGCTGCCGGAACAGCCTCAGCTCCGACTCGGGCGGTCACCTCTGCGACACAGCCTCAGCCCCAAGTCAGGCTGCTCCGGCAGGACACAGCCTCAGCCCTGAGTTGGGCGGTTGCCGCTGGGACACAGCCTCAGCCCCAAGTCGGGCTGCTCCGGCGGGACACAGCCTCAGCCCCAAGTCGGGCCGTCGCCGCCAGGACACAGCTTCAGCCCCAATTCGTGCCGTCACCGCCGGGACACAGCCTCAGCCCCAATTCGGGCCGCTCTGCCGGGACACAGCCTCAGCCCCGAGTCGGGCCGCCGCCTCAACCCCGAAGACGGAGGCGGAAGCAAAGATTATATCTTTGGGCGGAAGCAAGATGGCAGAAGCAAGATGGCGGAGGCTGGTTGCTGAAATGGGTCCTACAATTACCCATGAATCTGCCCATGACCGTACTATGCGTTTTTCCTGGGAATAGGTAATCTCGCTCCGCTATAGGATCTTTGGGTTGAACCACACTGAGAAACCCTAACAACACCATTTTCGCAGCCACAAACTACAATGGACTTTCTGTAAGGGTCATTATGTATTTTGGCTTGCTGTATTATGGTCCGACTTACCTAGTATAACCTGTCATTTACAGTATTATTGTTTATTGTGTATTTAGTTCTTGTGTTGTTGTATTAATGTGCCTGTAAAAACCTGCAGAGAGTGAGAATTCTATTGTTTTGTTCCTGGTGTGTTTAAAATTAATCACATTTGACACTCTTGAATGTTATGTGACATTTTAAGTGTAAAAAGCTGACAATTAAAAGATTTTGATGCAGAAAGTTTCATGTTATGTATTGAAAACTATGAAGATAATTACGTTGAGGCAATAACTGCATTTCGGGTAGCGATGCCACATATGTACAAGATCTATGCCTGTAGTGGACACAGAACAGATATCAAGTGCAGTCAGTGAGGAGAATGATTGCGTTTATAATTGGTTGAAACTGTAAGTTAATGCAACTAGTTAACTGATTGTATACTGCTCTGTATGTAAGTCAGTTAATTAATTGTATGGAATGTTTTCATTTGTAAAGGAGAAGCAGAGTGGTGTGCATATATCCATGCACCTTCAAGAAGTTTGAATCACATGCTATGAAACTTGACACAATGTCGTAACCAGACTCTTTGGTATAGTTAGAAGTTTCTGTCTTCAATAATTACTGTTTTGTTTATTTTCAATTCCTGCTAATTTGTTTTGGCAAGCAGTATCACAAAGAAACCTATAGGCACGTCACATTGTGCTAATTATGTGATTTGCAATCCTCTCACAGTCAATACAGTAGACAGCCTGCATGTTAGAACATAGTTCTTCTGAGAATTCGCCCAAACTGTTGTAGTTACTTCAAGTTGTGTTTTGAATCATTGCAGAAGTTCTAGCCCAGAGAGTTTTAAAAGTTATCTTAATCCCCTGGAGCAGATTGACTACTTTTGACCAGTTCCTGATTTACGACTGCAGGAATCAAGAGACACCAATGTCCATGTCATTTTTTTTGGAGTTTCAAGACCTTGACTTTATAACATTACTAGACTAAGTGGGACCCGTTGCTTCCCAGCATCACACGGGAGGGCTGGTCACCCAATGCAATATTCCACCTTTCCACCAATTCCAATATTGCTGACCAGTGGGGCTAGTATTGGTGTTGTGGGCCGAAGGGACAGGTTTCCAGAGGGGTAGTATGGACATTGTGGGCTGAATGGATTCTTGTACTGAGGCCTGGCAGTATAGTCACTCAGACCTGGCAAGCTGGTAGCTGAGAAACTGCCAGAAATTATGCCCAAAACAGGTGACTCTGTGAGGAAGAATGGGGGTGGGTGGACTGAATGGACACTCACACACAACACCAATAATAAAATGCCAAGTAACGTCAGAGCATGGTAAGCATACTGAATCCTGTTACTAACCATATACTCTATGTAAGAAGTTTGAAAATAAGAATACAGGTGTGTCTAAACCGAATGATTCAACGTTTAAAGCCATTTTTATTCTGAAACACTCCTCTACAGCTGCTGCTACAGCAAAACATGCTTTAAATAACTTTCAACAAACACACTCACCATATACATGGCAGTAAGCTCTCGTGAATTACTCAAATGGTTCAGGGTGGCTTCTCCACTTTGCGCCTTCCGCACTCAATGCCACCTCTCCACTAAGCAGAAATGGCGCACTCAGCACCATCTCTCCACTAAGTGGAAGTCACGGAAAGCATGGCAATCTTGCATTAAACACAGTCCTGATCTAATAAAACGTTTATTCACGGTTTTTCCTTCCAAAAACTGTTGCACACTTTTCAATAAGGCACAGTTAAAAGGCACATTTTCAAAACAAACCTGTTGCATTTGGCAATGCAACTTTAATTAAGCAAGGCAACTTTAATTAAGCAAGGCAACTTTAATTAGGCAAGGCAACTTTAATTAGGCAAGGCAACTTCAGCATTCTGAAACCAAAACACACTTTTAGCAAGCCTTTTCAAATCACATTAAGGGCACTCACAGTTTAGCAGGCATGTGTTCTAGTACTAAATAAAAGGCAACAAGACACACAACCACATATTAGTTAACATAAACATCCACCACTGCCAATAACCCACCTTCCTCACTGTGATGGAAGGCAATAAAGTCCAAACTTATTCCCTCGAGGTCGGGGCTGTCGAACCATCCACAGTTGGAGCGATTGAAGCTCCCACAGCCGGCAATTGAACCCCTGCACCAGGACATTCGAAGCGTCGAGAATGTCAAAGCTCCCGTAGCGGGGCGGTTAAAGATCCCGCATCGGAGCGGTCAATGCTTCTGCAGCTTTGAGCTCCCAAAGTAGGTCTCTAACCAGGGATCATGAGCTCCGCAATGTCAAAGTCTGCAGGCTTCCGCGGTTGGCACTCCAAAGTCAATCTCCAAAAGGGATCGCAAGCTTCACGATGGTAA
This sequence comes from Raja brachyura, assembly GCA_963514005.1. The sequence goes on along the minus strand of OY740786.1, from coordinate 45,947,669 downwards.
GTCCTGCAGGCTCCCGCGGTTGGAGCTCCTGAAGTCAGTCTCCTGCAAAGGCCACCAGCTCCTTGATGTTAGGCTGCAGTGCCGAAGGAGATACGATATGGAAAAAAATTGCATCTCTGTTGAGGTAAGAGATTAAAATAAAATTTTTCCCCAACCCCCCCCCCCCCCCCCCCGCTCCCACAAAAACAAGCTAAAGAAGACTAAACCATACATTTAACACATACTATAAAACAATAAAGAAGGAAGGGACAGACAGACTGTTGGTGAGGCATAGATAGGTGACATTTTGGGTTGAGACACTTCTTCAGACTCCACATGACATATTCTCTAATACTCAATATGCCCTCTTTACATATCTATTTACTGTGTTGCAACTATCTATTCCTCTTGTTATCTGCATGCTAACCTATCTCTCAGATGCCTTCATGCTTCAGAATATTGTAGACTAATTTAATTTAACTAATAATTTGCATTTTCATTTTTCCTTTTAAAGTGATTGATCACATTTTCCCATATTATTTTCCATGTGATGACTACTCTTTATTTCTTTAATGATAAAGGTTGTTCTAACTCCCTCCCTCCCTGTAGTCGCTTTATTATTCATTCTCATTTGTCTGCTGTTGGCATCTTCTGCTGTCAAGAGTGATACAAAGTCATTATTTTAAATCTTTACCATTTATAAATTCCCAATTCCTAATTCCCCAGTGTTATCCTATTCGGGACAAATGTTCACATTAGCTACTTCAGTTCTTTAAATGTACATGTTGAAGCTCTTTTTGTCTGTTTTTATATTATTTAGTAAATTTAGTCAATTTAGTCATCCTTTCCTCATTCCCAGTCTTGCAACCCGCCCCCAACTTTGTACATTTTTCCTTTAAATTTAATATTGTAAATTATTTCATTATGCACATGCTTTTCCAGGAACCATTCAGTTGCACTACATTAAGTGTTTTAAAAGTTTGTGTAAATATTCTCCGGTTTGTTTTATGTGGGGGGAGGGGGAGGGGGTTGGGGAAAACTTTCTGTCAGTCTCTTACCTTGACGGAGACGCGATTATTTTCCAGATCTTATCTCCAATCGCTCTGCGGCCTAACATCGATGGAGCTGGAGGCCTCCTCGGACTGACTTAAACCCCACCATGAAGGGTGGACTTAACATCGGAGCCGATCCCTTGCCTGGGATCGCTCCAACCGCGGCCTGCAAACTTTACCATCGAGAGCTCGCAGTCTTGGGAGAGGCCGATTCAGGAAATCCAAAGATGGAGAGGTTCGACCGGCCCTGTCCTGAGGTCTGATCGCCGGCGCAGGGGAGCAAACCCCCCCCCCCCACCAAATATGATATGGCGTTTTGGCCCTGATATGGAGGGCCAAAACGCCACTGGCTACGGGAGTCATGATCGTCCCGTCAACGGAGGGTGCGAGGCCCCCGACCGCGGGAGAACAAAGAAGGGAGGAGATTTAACTTTTTTCGCCTTCCATCACAGTGAGGAATGTGGAGGAGTCACTGTGGTGGATGTTTATGTTATAATATATTTTCTGGGTTCCATTGCTTTTTATTTGTATGACTGACTTGGCAAATTGAATTCCTTGTATGATGCAAAACATACTCGGCTAATAAAGTATTATTGTGATTGTGATTGTACCATTATTGAGATTTTTGAAATACCCCTAAAACATTTGTCACTGCTGAATACCATCTTACATTTTCATCTATTTCCCTCCTTAATTTAGCCATCTTTGTCCTAGTACTATTGCATTGCTTTTGTTTAAATTCAGCACACTAGTTTCAGTCTTTCAGTTCTCGCCCTCAAACCAAAGTTGAAATTCTATTACATTGTGATCACTCCTCACTAACATGGACTACTTAAACCTTCTTATTAACTCCTGGCACCCCTGGCCCCATCTATCTGCCTCGCCCCCATACCTCTTTATCAATCTCTAAAATCTAATTGCAATGCACCCTGCCTGTAATGTTTCCAATCAACGCTCTAGTTTCTCTTCCCTCTAAAACTCTCACCCCTTTGACCCGAACATCGAATTGGCCTTGTGTGCTCAGCAATAGCAGAAAGTGCTAAGCAAAAATCTTTCCTTGTGCAAGGCCTGTTCAGGACAGCAGGCCACCTTTGTCCTTATCCATTATTAAACTTTACAGTAGCAGGTACTGGATCAAGACTTTCATTAGCTGCTACAAATTGGTTCATTAATGTTCAGTGCCCTCGATAATGTTTGGGACAAATACCCATCATTTATTTATTTGCCTCTGTACTCCACAATTTGAGATTTGTAATAGAAAATAAACACATGTGTTTAAAGTGCACATTGTCAGATTTTATTAAAGGCCATTTTTATAAATTTTGGTTCCAACATAGAAATTACAACTGTGTTTATATATAGTCCCCCATTTCAGGGCACCATAATGTTTGGGACACATGGCATCACAGGTGTTTGTAATTGCTCAGGTGTGTTTAATTGTATCCTTAATGCATGTATAAGAGAGCTCTCAGCACCTAATCATTCCTCCAGTCTCTCCATCACATTTGGAAACTTTTATTGCTGTTTACCAACACAAGGACCAAAGTTGTTCCAATGAAACTCAACAAAGCCACTATGAGACTGAGTAACACAAATATAACTGTTAGAGACATCAGCCAAACCTTACGCTTACCAAAATCAACTGTTTGGAACATCATTAAGATGAAAGAGAGCACTGGTAAGGTTACTAATCACAAAGGGACTGGCAGGCTAAGGAAGACCTCCACAGCTGATGACAGAAGAATTCTCTCTATAATAAAGAAAAATCCCCATACACCTGTCCAACTGATCGGAAACACTTTTCAGGAGTCAGGTGTGGATTTGTCACTGACCACTGTCCACAGAAGACTTCATGGACAGAAAAACAGATGCTGCACTGCAAGTTGCAAATCACTGGTTCGCCGTAAAAATAGGATGGCCAGGTTACAAGAAGTACTCAAACGAGCAAACACAGTTCTGGAAAAGGTTCTTGTGGACAGATGAGATGAAGATTACCTTATATCAGAATGATGGCAAGAGCAAAGTATGGAGGAGAGAAGGAACTGCCCAAGATCCAAAGCTTACCACCTCATCTGTGGAACACGGTGGTGGGGGTGTTATGGCCTGGGCATGTATCACTGTTGAAGGTACTGGCTCACTTTATGTCATTGATGATACAACTGCTGATGGTAGTAGCAAAATTAATTCTGAAGTATATAGACACATCCTATCTGCTCAAGTTCAAACAAATGCCTCAAAACATATTGGCCGGAGGTTCATTCTACAGCAAGACAATGATCCCAGACATACTGCTAAAGCAACAAAGGAGTTTTTCAAAGCTAAAAATGGTCAATCCTTGAGTGGCCAAGTAAATCACCTGATCTGAACCCAATTGAGCATGTCTTTTATGTGCTGAAGAGAAAACTGAAGGGGACTAGTCCCCAAAACTAGCATAAGCTGAAGATAGCTGTAATACAGGCCTGGCAGAGCATCACCAGAGAAGCCACCCAGCAACTGGTGATGTCCATGAATCACAGACTTCAACGAGTCATTGCATGCAAAGGATATGCAACAATATGCTAAACATGCCTACTTTAATCTACATGATGTTGCTGTGTCCCAAACGTTATGGTGCCTTGAAATGGGGTACTATGTATAAACACAGTTGTAATTTTTACATGGTGAAACCAAAATGTGTAAAAATGTCCTTTAGTAAAATCTGACAATGTGCAATTTAACCACATGTGATTTTTTTTCTATTACAAATCTCAAATTGTGGAATACAGAGGCAAATAAATAAATAAATGATGGGTCTTTGTCCCAAACATTATGGAGGGCACTAGCTATTTAATGGGGACCATTCAATTTCTTGACCCACATCTCAACAAGTACAGCACTGTCTGAATATCTACATGCATATGTAGATTGCACTGTAGTGATATCCAACATGCTTGTGGTCAGGACTCTGAAATTCTGCTTGAACTACAGTGTTTATTAAAAATGCATATAACCAGAAGCTATGAATTTGAGCTTTGAGTGTTCCCTGCAGAGCATCTTACACACCCAGTAGCATGGTTCTAGCTGCCCAAATCCCTGATGTAGTCCTCAACTACTCCCCTCCAACAATATTTGTGCCAGTTCCAAACTCCTAGAAACTGTTTCCAATAAAGGCTGAAGCTTGCGTTTTGTGCAAATTCTCCCAGTAGTTTGGAAATCTCAGGTTTCTGCCCACTGCTGTTTCTGTGTTGCTGATTTTGAAATATAGTCAGTCTCCTTATTAATTTACACCTTTCAAGATGCATTCAACTGTGATTTGATTTGGCAGTAATCTTTTTCAACCGTGGCAGAGACTGAGGGGCTACAGATGAGTCATATGTTACACTCATCACCCAAAGTCCATGTGAAGGAAGATCAGGCAAATACTGACTGACTGGTACTGACAAATTGCTCTGACTTTGAGTTTGCTTTATTTAGTGAAGGCTTATCGAGATCGTGCTGTCTCTCTGGACACGACAATGAATGCGGCTATTAGCCTCGGATTGTTAAAGACGCTACACCATGAGATAACACACATGATACCTTCCCGCTTTCAATGACAGCACCCACAATTATTTACGGCGCAAAAAATGATCATTTCAGCGGTTTTTAACAGGAAAGTACGCGTTTCGTGTGTCAACAGTGTATACCAAGGCTGCCATGTCCTCCACATGGATTTAGCTGCTCCATGCATCACTTGCCCTTTGACCCGATTACCTTACGTGCAACCCCCCTATACAGTAGGAAGAGCAATAGACCCATGACAGTCCCCTGTGGTACACCTGATGTTACAGAAGTTGCAATCGATGTCTCCCCCTCCAAGAGAACTCGCTGGTAGAGAGGGTCAAGAGCTTCAAATTCCTGGGCGTGCATATTTCTGAAGATCTCTCCTGGTCCAAGAACACCGATGCCATTATAAAGAATGCACATCAGTGCCTCTACTTCCTGAGAAGATTATGGAGAGTCATTATGTCAAGGAGAACTCTTTCTAACTTCTACAGGTGCACAGTAGAAAGCATGCTGACTGGTTGCATCGTGGCTTGGTTCAGCAACTTGACCGATCAGGAGTGGAAAAGCCTACAAAAAGTAGTAAACACTGCCCAGTCTATCATCGGCTATGACCTGCCTACCATCGAGGAGCTATATCGCAGTCACTGCTTCAAAAAGGCTGGCAGCATCATCAAAGACCCACACCATCCTGGCCACACACTCATCTCCCCGCTACCTTCAGGTAGAAAGTACAGGAGCCTGAAGACTGCAGCGTCCAGGTTCAGGAATAGCTACTTCCCCACAGCAATCAGACTATTTTACTTCAGAGTCACGTGAGTGACTACGTGAAGAAGCCCCGCCAGGTGCATGTGCATCATTACGTCGACGCATGTCGCACCGGCAGGCTAGAGAGCGCAGCTCCACCTGCAGGTAAGTAGTAACCCGCAGGTAAGCCAATATTAAGCCTTTCCTGCGAGTGTTTTTTTTAAACTCTGTAAGTCTGGCTCACTGAACCAGCCAGAGTTGCTAAATATATATTGTTAAACTGCGGTAATGGAGTGGAACGCGCGGGGACCATGGTTACTGCTTTTAGATCGGGTCGGCTGATAACGGCTGCTCTAAAGCCGGCTCTCGCTTATACTGCTCTTTAGATTGGGTTTGGAGATAACGGTTGGGCAAAATGCCAGCTGCAATACCCGCTACTGTTTTACTGCATCTGAAATTAAATAAAATAAAATAAAAATGAAATTAAATAAAATGAAATGCTAACTTTATTTCTCAACTATCTGCATCAATTTCCAGTGCTTCAAGGCACTCAGAAATATCAATCTAATTTGTCTCATGAGTCTGATGATATGCAAGACTCCCTCCTTTTAATTTAAAGGTTTGGGGAAAATGCTCCAAATTTAAAGAGCCAGGGAGATTTTCAATTGGGGTTGAATGCCCGAGGATTCCCACACAGCCTCTCGCAGAGGTCCATACGGCAAAGAAGAAAACATCGCTTATGGATAACAGTGGGAATCATCCTCTCCAGCTCCTTGTTAAGGGCTGGATGAGACGTCCCTAGAGCATGACTCAGGAGAAGCAGGGCAGAAGGAGTCTGACCCTGAAGCTGGTGGCACTGCTTATGTGCACACACCAGCGCACACGAGCCATGTTCCAGGTGTCCCAGACATAGCGTTAAACTTCGCTAAACCTGGTAGGGAATGGTGAGGCTATTGAGAAAACTCTAGCCGCCAATGTAAATTACATGGGTTCTCACCAGCTCCAGGATACGTTCATGGAAGACTGCCACATGTTAAAATACACCTGTAAAGTGTGCTTCACTCAAAATGCCCACCGTGAACTCGGAAAGGGCACAAATAAGTGCAATGATGCGGAGACAATAAGTGGGATTTCAACGCGTCCTCAAGTTGTTGGCAGCAGGCATTCGGAGAAGGTCCAGGGGGCACTGATGTCTGATACTCAACAAGATATGCTGGCCTGTTCTGTTACGCCTACGTCGAACCCAAAGTTGCAGCTACATGTAGGTCCACCAATATCCAAGCCCAGATTATTTATTTGGGGTGGACCTCCTCGAACAAGTCAAGGACATGGAGGAACATGCCAAAACAATCCTTCTCACGAAGACATAAGTCCCTTCTGCCAGGATGCCACCTCGCAGGTCGTTTCAGCGTGAAAGGTGACGGATCCAGGGCAGGGCCAAGCAGAGTGGGGCCAGTGGGATGATGGTATTACTCACCTGTGTATCCCAGCTACAACCCCAATATGGGAAGAAGGAGTAAAGGCTGACTATAGAGGTACAGGTGATTCATTCTGTCCAGGATTAGATTCTGGGGCCTCCGGTTGGGGGTAGGTTGCAATTAGTTACGATGAATGGTGCTGCATTACATCTCACCGGTTTATACAACACACTGTCTCAAGCTCGAATACAGTTTATGTCAGGAATTGATCCGTACAGAATATGCCTAATAGAGTATTGGGGTTTCTGCACAAACTCAGCAGGTAAAAGAAGAAATTACAGTTTCATCCCAAAAAAGAGGTAATTGAGAGGACGATAAACCATCCTCAACAATTTGTGTCCTATATATTCCCCAGACAGAGAAAAGATAAGGGATGTAGAGGCATTCTGGATCTAAACCAGTTAAATTCCTATGTTCACTATAGGCATTTTTTAAAATGGACACCTTCAAAACTGTGAAACGGCTGTTATCACAAGGCTGATATATGGCAACTATAGATCTGAAAGATGCATATTATTCAGTACCAATCCATCATCAGTATCGGAGATACTTGAAATTTAGTTGGATGGGACAGCTGTGGCAATTTAAAGGATTACCCAATGAGTTAACCTCAGTTCCTAGGCTATTCAAGAAATAGTGGAAACCAGTGCCTGCGCTACTTTGGGCCCAGAATCACATGGTAATGGCTTATCCAGATAATATTTAATCATAAGCAACACTCATCAGGCAGCTGAGGAATCGGTTTCAGCAACCAAATACATGTTTGAAAGGGTAGGGTTCCTGGTCCATCCAACCAAATCCAAGTTAGAGCCATCCCCCAAAAAAATGGTTCATTTGGGATTTGTCCTGATTCAGTTGATATGCCAGTGATTTTGCCTACAGCCAAGGCTGTGGAGATCAGAGAGCTCTCTAATAGTCTCGCTGAAAAACAATATCCCTCCATCCGGGAAGCAGCTACTGTTATTGGTAAATTGCTGGCAGCTTTCCCTGCAGTGCAGTTTGTACCACTGCACTATTGAAGTCTGCATCGAGCTAGAGAACTAGCATTTAAAGAACATGCAGGTCATTTTGATAGACCTATGCAGTTACCAACCAGAGCCATAGCTCAATTACAAACTACCAAAAACATTTTGGTTCAGCAACCTTCAGTGCTTTTTCAGACATATGCGAGTGCTACCAGATGGGGAGCTACGGACAGTGAGTCTAAGCTGTGGTGGTAGTTGGAGTGTCCAAGAGGATTTGATCCTGCACAGGCATGGTATAAATTATTTAGAATTGCTGGGTGCATTCTCTGAAGTAAAAGTTTATTGTTTAACAATGAATAATTTACTTGTTCAACTCCAGATTGAAAATACCACAGCTGTGCCATATATCAATCTCATGGCAATAATAAGGTCAGTATCATGTGATAATCTGGCTAATCTCATGTGGCACTGGTGTATTTCCAGAAACATCTGGGTCTCACTATCTACCTATCAGGTAGACACAATGTGGTGGTAGACAACATAGAATGGATGATTAAATCCTGAAGTTTTAAAATGATTGTCAAGTAAGGGGTTGCCAGATATTGATCTGTTGCATCCAGGCTAAATCACCAATTGCCTAAATATGTTCCATGGGAACCTGATCCAAGAGCAGTAGCAGTGGATGCATTCTCGCTACATTGGGGACGTACTTCTTTAATGCTTTCCCCATTCTGCCTGAATAGGCAGTGTCTCACCAGAATAGAGCAGGACTCCACCTCAGGTGTTTTGGTGGATTCGGACTGGACTACAGAGCCATGGTACCCATTGGTGCTCAGAATGATGACTCAGCCATTCATGACTGTCCCCAACTGCAGTAATTTGTTGGTGCATCCAGTAACAGAAGAAAGTTATCCGTTACATGATCATATTAATTTGTTGATCTGCAGGTTCTGACCAGTCCGTTCCAAGGCTTTCTTGAATAGGACCATGGATGTCATAACTGCAGCTTGGAGAGATAGCACTAAGAAACTATATGTGTCTCATATTAAGAAATTGGAGATGTTTTGTTTACAGTCAGATATATTTGATCAGACCGCAAGCATACCGGATGTATTGCAGTTCCTTGCTATGTTGCATTTTTGCAACGATGAGGGATTATGTGCCCTCCGCTCCAGGCCCTCATAATCTAAAGGATCATCTGGTAGTTTGAGTCTTCTAACTAGTCGGGCCTTACTATGTTACTTTGGCTATCGGTTTCTGTGTTTTCACGCCGCTGCTTTGAAGTATGACGTGCATGAGCCTGGCAGTCTTCTTCACGTAATCCCTCATCGTAACTCCTCATAAAATAAGGATCAAACTTCGAACTGGTAAGTTCTCATTTAATCTTACTATTAAACTCAACACAAACAAAACTCTGAACATTAATAGCCCAGATAGCAAATCTGTTTATTTGCACTTTATCTCTTACTTATTCAAGTGTGTATATATTTATATAATGGTATATGGACACACTGATCTGTTCTGTATTTCTGCTTACAATACTTTGTTATGGTGAAGCAAAGCAAGAATTTCATTGTCCTTTCTGGGACACATGACAATAAACTCTCTTTAATCTCTTGAATCTTGAGTCTTGAATCTTGAATCTTGTCAGAAAGAGGTTCAGCCTCCGAAAATGCTGGATGAATTTTTTGTACGATTCATGTATTGTATATATTTATCAGCTGAATAAAGTCTATTTTGAAATTTAAAAAAAAAACCATGAATGTATATAATCATAATCATAATAGCACCTTATTACACCGTGGGGTGGCGCTTGCTTTTGTGGCTGCCTCGCCTACAGTCTGTCTGTCTGTTCTTTCATCTTGTTGTTGTGTGGGACCGGCATATGGAGATTGGTCTCATCCCGTATCCGTCAGGATTCTGGGAGCTGTGATTGGATGGCACCGGCCCTGAGGCGGGACTTCTACCCGGTTCGGGAGGAGGCACGACTACCGCACAGATCCATGTGGGGCGAGCAACGAGGAGGAGGAAGAGTGATTGGTTCGAAGCTTTGTCAGTCGGCGACAGACGGAGGTGCGATTGGTCTGATCCCCGTGTCCATCAAGTCCCACGCAGAAGGGGCAGGACTTGCACTTCGGGGAGGGGCAGCGGCGGGCGACACATCTGCTTCATCTTATTAAAATGGCGGGCGGGCGGGAGTCTGAGCTGTTACGATTGCGACAGGGATTTGATGCAGGGGGTGGGGGACGGGGACAGGGATGGGGTGGGGGATGGGGGTGGAGGACGTGACAGTGACTGACAGTGCATTATTTCTCAAAGAAAACATCAGTCCCACTGTTTTAAGATTATAGCTCAATGATCAAATTCAATATAAAAGACATTACAATCAGATGATATATTATCTCAGATATGATACTTGAGCCAACACTTGTCACCTATTTATTTTCTCCAGAGATGCTGCCTGACACACTAAGCTACTCCAGCATTTGTGTCTATTTTTGGTATAAACCAGCATTTGTAGTCCTTTTTTTTGGGGTGGGAGACTGCAACCTTCACATGGTCCACTCTGTTTCGACTAATGCAAACAACCCGACGTGCACAAACAAATAGATCAAATAGAACAAGTTGACCTACAACTTTAGGCTGTGCACGCCACATGCAAAAATAAGGCCTTTTTTAATTACATTTTGACTGCTTTTAGTGACTTGCTTTTGTACAATTTTTTTTTCTCTGTTTTGTATTATTTATGTATAATTTATGTTGTGTGTTGTCTGAGTCTATGTGCATGTGATGCTGTTGCAAGCAAGCGCTTTGTTGGAGCTGTACCTTACTTGTGCATATCACAATAAACACGACTTGATATTACAAACTATTTATTGGGTAAGTAGTGAGATTACTTGCATTTGATTTTACTTTATGCACAGTACTAAATGTTCATACAGCTACTGTACAAAGTATTACTATTAGGTCAGCATGCACAAATGGTGAAGAATATATTTTCACTTTAGGAAGTATATTATCTCCAAGCCTGCTAAATGCACTTATCTACAAATACAGTCCTCACAGACACAGGCTCAACACACTGATAAGCCCTCAAAAACATTATGATCCCCTGTTGGCTTGGAGGAAAACAAATATCAACTCTGCCTATTTAATTTTATATCTTACCACAATTTTGCATCGATTATTATTACTCTGTCACTCACCTATTGCTCCATCTGTGGACATGTATTCTGTTCCCACATTGCCCTTGTCACCCATCTCAACATCTGTCAATTCAACGTGGAACAAGTCCTCCTCAATCCTCAAGGAGCACCTAAAAGAAAAATATATCCAATATGAAACTTACTCATGTACAGTCATGTTTTAGAAATGTCATGTTTATTTAAACTTCTGCAGCCGACCCCAGCCAATTTCACATTATGCAACTTCCTTCTTTCTCTTTGTTGCCTCTTCTGATGCCTGATTTGAATGAATTAATCCCCTTCATCCTTAGTATCAGTTTATTTCTTCTCAGTCTGGAAGAAGGACTTTCAGTCCTATTACTCATTAAATTGCTCTGTTACTCTCAGTGTGCCATTGCAGCTCACAGTTAATGCTAATGGATGCACTAATGCCCAATTATTAGCATCCCTGAACTGTTTCCCAAGGATGCCTGAAGTAAATTTTCAACTTGAAATGTAGCTGGTCTAATGCAGCCGTTGAATTAATAACATTAAAAAAAACTTGCAATACTGCCCATAAAGATTAATCTCTGAACACGAAGGCCGGACATTCTAGTGCAGTGCAAAGAGGCAAACGTGGTATCTGGAAAGACAAGGAACTGCAGATGCGAGAACCCTGAGCAAATAAATCAAAGTGCTGGAGTAACTCAGCAGGTTAGGCAGCTTCTCTGGAGAAAATGGATAGGTGATGTTTTGGGTCAGGACCCTTCTTCAGAATCTAGCACCTAGGCAGTTGCAGCCTATAAACAACACCTTATGTTTGCCTTCCAATTGAAGGTTTAATCCAAGATTTAATTCAAGATTTGACCCAGCAGTGGTTAATGTCCATAGAGTAATGATGTGCATTGCCATCTTGCCTAGCACACTGATATTTTATAGTTTAGAAATACAGCATGAAAACGGTACGATACGATGGAACTTTATTTATTCCAGGGGGGAAGTTGATCTGCCAACAGTCATAAAACACAAGATACATGAAACATGAAATTAAAGTGATGAGTGGAAAGGATTGGGGATATTGCAAAGATTGCAGAAGAAGGGTGGGGGTTGTACAGTTCCCCACGACAGAAGGGGAAGGAGTTGTACAGTTTGATAGCCACAGGGAAGAAGTATCTCCTGCGGCGTTCTGTACAGCCTCTTGGTGGAACCAGTCTGTTGTTGAAGGTACTCCTCAGGTTGACCAGTGTGTCATGGAGGGGGTGAGCTGTATTGTCCAAGATGCTCCACAGTTTGAGGAGCATCCTCCCCTCCAAGTCCACGTCTCATGAATCCAACCCCGCCCCCAGGAAGGAGCGAGCCTTCCTGATGAGTTTGTTAACTCTATTGGCGTTCGCAGCCTTCGCCCTGCTGCCCCAGCACATGGCAGCAAAGAAGATAACACTGGGTACCACTGATTGGTAGAACATCTGCAATATCTTGCTGCGGACATTGAAGGAGCGGAGCCTTCTCAACAAGTACAGCTGTCTTCTTGTACAGGGTCTCAGCATTCCTGAACCAGTCCAGTTTACTGTCCAGGTACACTTCTAGGTATTTGTACTTCTTGGTAAACTGCACATCCGCACCATTGATGGAGATTGGAGACAGGGGTGTTCTTCTCCTCCTAAAGTCCACCACTAATTCATTAGTCTTGTCGATGTTGAGCAGCAGGTGATTCTGCCCACACCACTCAACAAAGTCATTGACTACACCTCTGTATTTAACTTCCCTCCTCTCACTGATGCAGCCTGCAATTGGAGAGTAATCTGAAAACTTCTGCAGGTGGCAGGAGTCCGAGTTATATCTGGTGCGAAAGTTGTAGATGGTGAACAGGAAGGAAGAGAGGACCGTCCCCTGTGGGGCCCCTGTGTTGCTCACTACCTTGTCTGAGACACAGTTCTGTAGCCTGACATATTGTTGTCGTCCAGTCAGTTAGTTGATGATCCTGGACACCAATGGAGCATCCACACGCATCTTCATCAGTTTGCTCCCTAGCAATGCAGGGATGGTGTTAAATGCACTGGAGAAGTAAAAACCCATGCCTCTCACAGTGCTTCCCGGCTTATCCGGGTGAACATAGGAATGATACAGCAGGTGGATGATGGTGTCCTTAACCCCCATCTTTGTTTGGTAAGTGAACTGCTGTGGGTCCAGGTAGGGTTTAAGCAGGGGTCACAGGTGAGTGAGCACCAGCCTCTCTAGGGACTTCATGATATGTGAAATCAATGCCAATGTAGTCATTGGAGGAGCTCCAACATGTCCTCTCAGACACAGGAACCAGGCAGGAAACAGGTCCTCTGGCTCACCAAGTCCGCGACAACCAACTATCCCCCATACGCTGGTTTTATCCTGCACACTAAAGACAATTTACAGATGCCAATTAACCTGCATGTCTTTGGAGTGTGGGAGGAAACCAGAGTACTCAGAGAAAACCCATGTGATCACAGGGAGATTACAAAACTCCATACCAACAGTATCCATAGTTAGAATTGAACCGGGGTCTCTGATGCTGTTAGTCAGCAATTCTACCACTGCGTTACTGCGCTACTCCTGGTTGCCAATTTCAAGCCAGTCTTTCTCTGTGAGCATGTGTATATGTTGCAGTAATTACAGTAAGCAATTACTGTCATGGCAAGTGTTCAGTACAAATGGCCAGTGTTCAGTGCAAGGAATAAACTGCCACCTTATTATAGGTAATCATTGCAACATTATACTCTTGCAGTAATGGGAAATTCTGAAATTGCCATTCGTAATGGGATTATTGTTGGTTTTACCAGGTTTGCGTTAAATCTTGTCACATTTCAACCACCTGATTATTCTCAGACTCATTGTTGTGAATGGCATAGCTCAGTGTTCCTCAAGTACTCAGTGGGAGGCATTCAGTAATATTACTCAGTGATACACAAAACAGGCTATACTTCAGTATTTCACAGTGATATTGTAATACAGTAACTCATGTGTGCAAGGAGTTACTATGTTATACTATATTATATAAAATGAAGATAGATTAATTGATTCACAGATTCATAGAACTTCATAGCATGGAAACAGGTAATTCGGCCCAAATCATCCATGCCAGACCAGGTGCTATCTACGCTAGTCCCATTTGCCTGCATTTGGCCCATAACACTTTCCTGTTCATGTGCCTGTCCAAATGTCTTTGAAATGTTGTAATTGTACCTGCCTCCATCACCTCCTCTAGCAGCTTGTTCCATATTCCAACAAGCACTCTGTGTGAAACACTAGCCCCACAAATCCCTTTAAATCTATCCCCTCTCTCATTAAAGCTATGGGCTCTATAATACCATAATTAACCCGGGAAAAAGACTGTGACTGACTATTCTATCTATGCCTCATTATTTTTATGAGCCCCAATAAGGTCATCACTCAGTCTCCCTTCTCCAGGGAAATCTATCTAAGCCTATTTAATCTCACTTAAAAACTAAAGCCCGGCAGTCCAGACAATAATCTTGTGTACCATTTCTGCATCCTTTCTGGCTTAATCACATCCTACCTAAAACATTACTATAAGTGCATACAACACTCCAACCCCAGCCTAACCAATGATTTGTACAACTGTAGCATGGTGTTCCCAACTTCTATACTTAATGCCTCAAATGATGATGGCAAGCATACCCTAAGTATTCTTCACCACTCTGTCTACCTATGTGATTACATTCAGAGAACTGTACCTTTGTCTCCCAAGGTCTCACTGTTCAATGAAACTATTCAGCGTCCTGCCATTTTTTGTGTATGCCATGGCCAGGTTTAACTTCCCAAAATGTTTCACTTCACACATGTCAGATTTAAATTCCATCGGCCATTCCTTTGCTCACTTTCCAAGTTAATCTAGATCCTTTTGTATCCCTAGACAATGTTCTTCGGTGACCATTATACCACCAATTTTGCATAATCTGCAAAGATACAAATCATATTTTCCGAATCATTAATATAATGATAAACAATAAACAATAAACAATGTTGCCTGGGTTCCAGCAACTAAGTTACAGAGAAAGGTTGAACAAGTTTAGTCTTTATTCTTTGGAGCGCAGAAGGTTAAGGGGGGACTTGATTGAGATCTTTAAAATGATGAAAGGGATAGACAGGGTTGATGTGGATGAGCTTTTCCCATTGAGGGTAGGGAAGATTCAAAAAAGAGGACATGACATGAGAATTAAGGAACAGAGTTTAGGGGTAACATGAGGGGGAACTTCTTTACTCAGAGAGTGGTGGCTGTGTGGAATGAGCTTCCAGCAGAAGTGGTGGAGGCAGGATCGATTTTAACATTTAAAAGTAAAATGTATAGGTATATGGACGGGAAGGGAATGGAGGGGTATGGTCTGAGTGCAGGTAGATGGGACTAGGGGAAAATAAATGGTCGGCACGGACTGGAAGGGCCGAGAGGGCCTGTTTCCGTGCTGTAATTTTTATATGGTTATATATGGTTATAAAGAACTCAATACTGATCCCTCTAGTACACCACTGGTTAATGATCTCCAATTTGAAAGCAAACCCTATTTCACTTTCTGTCTCCTATTAGCAACAATTTTGTATCCAAGTTCCTATCTCATCCTGAATCCGATGTATTCGGATCTGTGGACCAGCATATCATCCAGCACCTTATCAAAGACCTTCCTGAAGTTCATATAGATAACATTAACCGCTCTGCCCTCATCAATCCTCTTCCCACTTCTTCAAATAACTCAGTCAAATCTGTGAGCCACAAACAAAGCCCATGCTAACTATTTCTCACTAGTCAGTTATTGCCTTTCCAAATGCAAATAAATGTTGTCCTTCAGCATCCCTTCCAGTAACTTTTTCACCACTGATGTAAGACTCCCTAACCTGGAGCTTTATGACACCAACAACATTCCTTAATTCTGCCAGACTTGCCCTTCATTCTATTAGGAATATGCTACCCCTGAACTTTTCCTATGTCATTTTGAAAATCCTCCCATTTACCAGATGCCAGAAAATAAATTAAATATCATCCTACGAGGAACGAGAGGATGCAGCCCATATCACACATCTGATATTGTGAAATTATATCCTTCCAGTTTGAAGCTCGAATATTTAGCAAGCGTTATATTGCTTCTGCAGCAGAATAATACATGTGTAGAATCCGAAGCATCTGAATCAGTATTATAAGCAAGATCATGTTAGCAGTCTTCTTCTTTGGGATCAATGATATCTTGCTTCCACTCTGCGATTGTGTCCACAATGCACACGTGCATTGAACAAAGGTTAAAGGTGATAAATGCAATAAAAATGTATTAGCTGGTGTTCCGTTCTTCTTTCTCACCCTGCTATCCATTTCATTGCAGCTGGTAGCTTAGAATCTAAGATGACAAAATAATGTTGAACCTAATCACATGGCAATTGAAATAAAAGGAAACTTGCAAATGAAGTAAGCAGTTCAAAAACTGCCTAGCCTTGAGCCATCTTTCATCGACGGATTTCTAAGTTAATTTACTGAGTCCATTGTGTCAACTCAGATCCCACCTGTTCCAGGCTAATGGAAAGATCTGTGCATTAGGAGATGTGCCTGGATGAGTAGATCTGGTTCTCAGTGGATAGGATGTGTGTTGCACGAACTCAATGCGAATGATAGCTATCTAAGCTACCAAAATGTGAGGGCATTGTCATAGTGCTGGAGGTGAGAGCATAAGTTATGCAATCTGGAGAGAAGATAATAGTTAGTTAATCCACTGGAGTCATACAGCCGGGAAACAGGCCCCTTAGGCCCAACTTGTTCATGCCAACCATAATGCCCCATCTCAGCTGGTCCCATTTGCCCATGTTTGGCCCATATCCCTTAAAATCTTTCCTGTCAATGTACATGTCCAAGGGTATTTTAATTTCTATTATAGTATCTACCTCTACTACCACCACAGGTAGCTCATTCCATATTCCCACCACCCAGAGTGTAAAAGTGGCCCCTCAGGTTTGTTTTAAAATCTTGCCCTTCCCATCTTAAACATCTGTCATCTTTTGATTCCCCTACTAGGAGAAAAGACTCACCCTATCTATTCCCTATCACCCTATGCATTCACCCTATCTATTCCCCTATGATTTTATGCACCTCTATAAGATTATCCCTCAGCCTTCTGCGCTCAAAAGAATAATGTCCAGACCTGCCCAACCTCTCCCTATCGCTCAACCAATCAAGTCCTGGCAACACTTTAATAAATCCTCTCTGCACTCTTTCCAGATTAATGATATCCTTCCTATAGTATGGTGACCAAAACTGAATGCAGTATTCCAAGTGTTGCCTCATCAAAGTCTTGTATAACTATAACATAATGTCCCAACTCTACACACCATGCACCATGAGGCCAATGCACAAAAATCTTTTTTGACCACCCTGTCTATCTGTTCTGCTACTTTCAGGGATCTATGTATTTGCACTCAGAGAACCGTCTGGAACACTACCTGGGGGTCTACCTATCACTGTGAAGATCCTGCACTGGTTTGACTTCCAATGTGGTAACATCTCACACTTATCTGCATTAAACTCCATTAGCCATTCCTCATTCCACTTGCACAGCTGATGAAGTCCCTGTAATTATTGATAACCATCTTCACCATCTATGGTACCACCCTCTTTGGTGTTATCGACAAACTTATTTATCATGCCTTCTACATTCTTATTAAATCATTGAAATAAACCACAAACAACAATGGACCCAGCATTGATCCCTGAGGCACACCGCTCATCACAGGCCTCCACCATCACCTCTGCTTTCTTCCATGAAGCCTATTATTTTTTCAGTTAGCTAGGTCTCCCTAAAGCTTATGCAATTTAGCTCTTCTAGAGTAACCTACCATGTGGAATCTTATTAAAGGCTTTGCTGAAGTCCATATAGACAACATCTATGGCCTTGGCCTCATCAGTCTTTTTGGTTACCTCTTCAAATATCTCAATCAAACTTGTAAGACATGATCGCCAATCTACAAAACCATACCGACTATCTCCAATCAATCCTTGTCTATCCAAATGCATATATATCTTATCCTTCAGAATCTTCAGCAATAACATATCTAAGCTCATTCATCTATAGTTTCCAGACTTTTCCTTACAGCCCTTCTTAAATAGAGGCACAATAGCCACCCTCTAGCACCTTCCAGTACCTCACATATGTCTAAGGATGATGCATATATTCCAAACCAGGGCTCCCACAATTTTTTTCTCTAGCTTCCCACAGTGTCGTAGAATATATCTGTTCAGGCCCAGGAGATTTATTTACCTTCAGATGCCCCAAGACATCCACTATCTTCTCAATGGTAATACAAACTGTCTTCAACACATTAGACTTTACTTTAGCCTTTCGGGATACAGAGTGGAAACAGGCCATTCAGCCCACCAACTCTGTACAGATCAGTGACCACCATACACTAAAGTTATCCCACACACTGCAACTTACAACTTACAGAAGCCAATTAACCTACAACCCTTTACGTCTTTGGAGTGTGGGAGGAAACCCAAAGCGCCCAGACAAAACCCAAGTGGTGACAGGGAGAATGTACAAACTCTGTACAGGCAGCACTCGTAGTCAGGATCAAACCTGGGTCTCTGGAGCTGTAACACTGCCACTGTGGCACTGTGTTGCCACATCTCCATTAACTGTTCCAAGTTCCTTAGCTTAGATGATTTTATCCATGGTAAAAACAGAAGAGAAATACTCATTGTGGAATCCCTTTCTCCTTTCCCTCAATATCTGCAAAATGAAAGAACTAGTCATTGATTTTGGAAAAGAATAAATCGGGGAAGGTGGTGCATCCATGGATAACAAGGGAAATCAGGGATAGTATAAAAACAAAAGATGAGGCATACAAATTTGCCAGAAAAAGCAGCCTACCGGAGGACTGGGAGAAATTCAGAATGCAGCAGAGGAGGACAAAGGGCTTAATTAGGAAAGGGAAAATAGATTATGAAAGGAAACTGGCAGGGAACATAACAACTGACTGCAAAAGTTTTTATAGATATGTGAAGAGAAAGAGACTAGTTAAAACAAATGTTGGTCCCTTGCAGTCAGAAACAGGTGAATTGATCATGGGGAACAAGGACATGGCAGACCAATTGAATAACTACTTTGGTTCTGTCTTCACTAAGGAAGACATAAATAATCTGCCGGAAATAGCAGTGGAACGGGGGTCAAATAAGATGGAGGAACTGAGTGAAATCCAGGTTAGCCGGGAGGTGGTGTTGGGTAAATTGAACGGATTGAAGGCCGATAAATCCCCAGGGCCAGATAGTCTGCATCCCAGAGTACTTAAGGAGGTAGCCACAGAAATAGTGGATGCATTAGTGATAATTTTTCAAAATTCCTTAGATTCTGGAGTAGTTCCTGAGGATTGGAGGGTAGCTAATGTCACCCCACTTTTTAAAAAAGGAGGGAGAGAGAAAGCGGGGAATTACAGACCAGTTAGTCTAACATCGGTAGTGGGGAAACTGCTAGAGTCAGTTATTAAAGATGCGATAGCAGCACATTTGGAAAGTGGTGAAATCATTGGACAAAGTCAGCATGGATTTACGAAAGGTAAATCATGTCTGACAAATCTGATAGAATTTTTTGAGGATGTAACTAGTAGAGTGGATAAGGGAGAACCAGTGGATGTGTTATATCTAGACTTTCAGAAGGCTTTCGACAAGGTCCCGCATAAGAGATTAGCATACAAACTTAAAGCACACGGTATTGGGGGTTCAGTATTGATGTGGATAGAGAACTGGCTAGCAGACAGGAGGCAAAGGGTGGGAGTAAACGGGTCCTTTTCAGAATGGCAGGCAGTGACTAGTGGGGTGCCGCAAGGCTCAGTGCTGGGACCCCAGCTATTTACAATATATATTAATGATTTGGACGAGGGAATTCAATGCAACATCTCCAAATTTGCAGATGATACCAAGCTGGGGGGTATAGTTAGGTGTGAGGAGGATGCTTGGAGGCTGCAGGGTGATTTGGATAGGCTGAGTGAATGGGCAAATGCATGGCAGATGCAGTATAATGTGGATAAATGTGAGGTTATCCACTTTGGTGGCAAAAACATGAGGGTAGACTATTATCTGAATGGTGGCAGATTAGGAAAGGGGGAGATGCAACGAGACCTGGGTGTCATGGTACACCAGTCATTGAAAGTAGGCATGCAGGTGCAGCAGGCAGTGAAGAAAGCAAATGGTATGTTAGCATTCATAGCGAAAGGATTTGAGTATAGGAGCAGGGAGGTTCTACTGCAGTTGTACAGGGTTTTGGTGAGGCCACACCTGGAGTATTGCGTACAGTTTTGGTCTCCAAATCTGAGGAAAGACATCCTTGCCATAGAGGGGGTACAGAGAAGATTCACCAGACTGATTCCTGGGATGTCAGGACTTTCATATGAGGAAAGATTGGATAGACTCGGCTTGTACTCGCTGGAATTTAGAAGATTGAGGGGGGATCTTATAGAACCTTCAAAATTCTTAAGGGGTTGGACAAGCTAGATGCTGGAAGATTGTTCCCGATGTTGGGGGAGTCCAGAACAAGGGGTCACAGTCTAAGGATAAGGGGGAATTCCTTTAGGACCGAAATGAGGAAAACATTCTTTACACAGAGAGTCGTGAGTCTCTGGAATTCTCTGCCACAGAAGGTAGTTGAGGCCAGTTCATTGGCTATATTTAAGAGGGCGTTAGATGTGGCACTTGTGGCTAAAGGGATCAGGGGGTATGGAGAGAAGGCAGGTATGGGATACTGAGTTGGATGATCAGCCATGATCACATTGAATGGCGGTGCAGGCTCGAAGGGCCGAATGGCCTACTCCTGCACCTATTTTCTATGTTTCTATGTTTCTATGGAAGTGGTGTGGAATACATGACAAAGTCTGCATTGATGATGCTTAAGTGGAGATGGTTGAGGACTTCAAATTCCTAGGTGTAAATATCACTAACAGCCAGTCCTGTTCCAACAACATCAATGCTAGGGCCAAGAAAACATACCAATGCCTCTATTTTCTTAGGTGACTAAGGGAATCCAGCATGCCACAAATGACTTTTATCAATTTCTATAGATGCACCATAGAAGACATCCTATAGGATGGATCAGGGTCCAATATGTTCTGCCCAAGATCACAAGAAATTGCAGAGAGTTGTGGACACAGTGAAGTCCATCACTCAAGCCAGCCATTCCCCTATCAACTTCATATACATATTATCTGCTGTGGGCAACAGATAATAAGCAGACAACATTATCTCACTACTCACACCTTGGTCATTCTTTCTTCTCCCCCTCCTGTTTAGGCAGAAGATACACAAGCTTGAAAGAACATACACTAAATTCAAGAACAGCTTCTTCCCCACAAAGCAGAGGCCACGCGCCAACTCTCGGACACCTCCTCCTACTTACCCCTGGACCATGACCCCACTGACGAGCACCAGGCCACCATCTCGAGCACCATAACCGGCTTCATTAACTCCGGCTCCCTACCCCCCCGAGCCTCCAACCTCATCGTTTCCCAGCCCCGCACAGCCCGATTTTACCTTCTCCCCAAAATCCACAAACCCGACTGCCCCGGCAGACCCATTGTCTCTGCCTGTTCGTGCCCCACCGAACACATTTCCACATACCTTGACTCCATCCTATCCCCCTTTGTTAAATCCCTCCCCACCTATGTTCAAGACACCTCAGACACTCTCCGTCGGCTCCGCACATTCCGTTGTCCAGGCCCCCATCCTCTCATCTTCACCATGGACGTCCAGTCACTATACACCTGCATCCCCCACTAGGATGGTCTCAAAGCCCTCCGGTACTTCCTCGACCAGAGGAGCAACCCATACCCATCCACTGACACCCTCCTCCGCCTAGCGGAGTTGGTCCTTACCCTAAACAACTTCTCTTTTGACTCCTCCCATTTCCTCCAAACACAAGGCGTAGCTATGGGCACACGCATGGGCCCTAGCTACGCCTGCCTCTTTGTCGGGTACGTCGAACAATCTTTGTTCTCGACGTACCAGGGCCCCACCCCCGACCTTTACCTCCGTTACATTGACGACTGCTTTGGTGTCACCTCCTGCACCCACGCAGAACTGACTGACTTTATCCATTTCACCACCAACTTCCATCCGGCACTCAAATATACTTGGACCATTTCCGACATTTCCCTACCATTCCTTGACCTCACCATCTCTATTGCAGGTGACACACTCCTGACTGACATCCACTACAAACCAACTGACTCCCACAGCTACCTGGACTACTCTTCCTCCCACCCTGCTTCCTGTAAGGACTCCATCCCCTATTCCCAATTCCTCCGACTACGCCGCATCTGCTCCCAGGATGACGTGTTCCACACCAGGTCATCGCAAATGTCCTCGTTCTTCAGAGAACGGGGTTTCCCCTCCCCCACTATCGATGAGGCTCGCACCAGGGTCTCCTCCATACCCCGCAACACTGCCCTCTCTCCCCATTCCCCCACTCACAACAAGGGCCGAGTCCCCCTGGTCCTCACCTTTCACCCCACCAGCCAGCGCATACAACAGATAGTCCTCCGCCAGTTTCGCCACCTCCAACGTGACCCCTCCACTCGCCACATCTTCCCATCTCCCCCCCTATCTGCCTTCCGCAAAGACCGCTCCCTCCGCAACTCCCTCGTCAATTCTTCCCTTCCCTCCTGCTCCACTCCTTCCCCGGGCACTTTCCCTTGCAACCGCAAGAGATGCTACACTTGTTCCTTCACCTCCCCCATCCACTCCTTTCAGGGACCCAAGCAGTCATTCCAAGTCCGACAGAGGTTCACCTGCACCTCCTCCAACCTCGTCTACTGCATCCGTTGCTCCAGATGCCAGCTAATCTACATCGGTGAGACCAAGCGGAGGCTAGGCGATCGTTTCGCCGAACACCTCCGCTCGGTCCGCAATAACCAACCCGACCTCCCGGTGGTTCAGCACTTCAACTCCCCCTCCCACTCCGTATCCGACCTCTCGGTCCTGGGCCTCCTCCATGGCCAGAGTGAACAACACCGCAAGTTTGAGGAACAACATCTCATATTCCGCTTGGGGAGTCTGCATCCTCTGGGCTTAAACATTGAATTTTCTCAATTCTGTTAACCCAGACTGCTCCTTTCCCCCCACCCCCCCACCTCTCCCTCAGCCCTCGGGCCCTGACATTCCTTCTCCATCTCCCCCCCCCCCCCCCCCAAGTCGCACTAGCTTCTCATTTTCACACCAGAAACAGCTTACAATGGCCTGCTTTCCTTATCACCAATACTTTTTTGCATATCTTTCACTCATTGTTCTTGCTTTATCTCTCCATATCACTGTTTATATCTCTCGTTTCCCTGATCCCTGACCAGTCTGAAGAAGGGTCTCGACCCGAAACGTCGCCTATCTCCTTCACTCCTTAGATGCTGCTGCACCCGCTGAGTTTCTCCAGCTTTTTGTGTAACCCCCCTTCTTCCCCATTATTATTGGACTCTTGAATGAACCTATCATATGCTAAGATGTATTCCTGATCTTCCAATCTACCCTATTACAGCCATTTAATTATTTTATCGGCACTTTCTCTGTTGCTGTAAACTATATTCTGCACCTTGTTTCCTTTCTCCTTTCCCACTGCTAGTTGTACCCACATATGGTATAAGTGCACTGATGCATGGTATGATTTGCCTCGATAACACATAAAATAAACATTTTCAGTGTCAAATCTGACAACAATAAAGCAAAAACAATACCAATATCAATGTTTAGGAATTTGTGTTGATCAATTGTACCAAAGCTTGACCAAAGCAGGGTCTAGTGGGATGTAAAACATATGCAGGCAGATGAGATTAGTTCATCTTGGCATTATGTTCAGCACATGCATTGTGTGCCGAAGGGCCAGTTTCTGAGCTGTGCTTTTCTATCATCTATGTTATTTTCTATAGCTACAACAGCTACTTTGGAGGCAGAATTATCACTTTATTCAATCTGCCATTAAATCAAATGAAATAAACGTAAAACATTTTCTATCCCATGGTTCTTCTTTTGTCTATTAAATAGTGATAAGAAACAAACGAGAATGTACATAAAATAATATGATACACTGCTGTCATCCTGATTAAGACACTCTCTGTATATTGATTTAATCTTATGGAGTTTAATTAATTGAGTTTGAAGACAAGTTCTTTGATACCTTAATTTATAAATATGGCCAAACTCAAGGAAAACAATCACTGTCATCGTTCACTGTTTATACTTGTCCCCATTAATTTGTTGTAGTGGCTTCTTTCACACAGTAAATGCTACTTCTCACCAAAAAGAACATGGAGGACAGTGAGCTCAATGCGGAGAATACTAATATGTCAGGATAGCCTGATGTTAAGAAGGAGGAGGTTTTGGGCTTTTGAAAAGTATCACGGTGGATAAATCCCTAGGATCTGATACAATACAATACTATTTATTTATTTATATAAATATATTACATACCCATTCTCCTCCCGATGTCAGAGTCAAAGCTCCCGGCAGGCGATGGTAAACAAGTCCCTCAGCCATTAAAGCCGCGCCAGTCGATGTAAGGCCCCGCTCCAGGTGATTTTCAACCCAGCATCTTGGGCGGGAAAAGTTGCCGCCCCGGGAGTTCCGAAAAGCGGTCTCCCACCACGGACCCGCGAGTCCCGGTGTTACCGTCCATCGGCCTGAATGAATGAATAGCCTTTATTGTCATTCAGACCTTTCGGTCTGAGCGAAATTTCGTGACTGCAGTCATACATATATAAAAATAACAAAACCACACAATAAACACAAAAATTAACATCCACCACAGTGAGTTCACCAAACACCTCCTCACTGTGGTGGAAGGCAAAAGTTTTAGAGTCTCTGTCTTCTTCCCTCCTTGTTCTCCCTCTGTGCTGAGGAGATCCAGGCCTCTGATGCTGCCGTCCACCAGGCCCTCGGCTGAGCCACCACTGTCGCCAGAACACCGGAACACCGCCACAGGGCCCGCCGCTGGAACGTCGCTGGAGCACCGCCATCCCCGAAGCCAGGCCGCCGCTGGAGCACCGCAGCCCCGAAAGCCAGGCCGTCGCTGGAGCACCGCAGCTCCCGAAAGCCAGGCCGCCGCTGGAGCACCGCATCCCCGGAAGCCAGGCCGCCGCTGGAGCACCGCAGCCCCGAAAGCCAGGCCGCCGCTGGAGAACCACAGCCCAGAAAACCAGGCCACCGCCGGAACGCCACTGGAGCACCACAGCTCCGAAACCAGGTCACCGCCGGAATGTCGCTGGAGCACCGCAGCTCCGAAGCCAGGTCGTCGCTGGAGCACCGCAGCTCCGAAGCCAGGCCGCTGCGGGAGCACCGCAGCTCCGAAAACCAGGTCGCCGCTGAAGCTCCGAAAGCCGTGCCGCCGCCGCAGGAAGCTGGAGGCTGCCAGCTCCGCCATTAGGGCCTCAGCACAGACGGAGACTGTGTCGGGGGAAACGACAAGAGAAGTCGCATCCCTCCGAAGGGAGAGACTAAAACCCCGTTTCTCCCACCCTCCCCCCCCCCCCCCACACATACACAACCTAACAAACCAAAAATAATCCCTAAAAACAGGCACGAAGACAAAAAATAAAATAAAAGACAGACGGACTGCAGATGAGCCTGCAGCTGGAGCTTCCGAATCTCCGGGGTCGGGCAGCAGCAGTGGGCCATCACAGCTCCTCCCGTTCCAAACTCGGCCAGCTCCACGTTGGTAAGTAGTCCGCAGCTCCGCAACTGTAGCCCCAGGTCTGGTTGGAAGCTGCTCCACGGTGCTAGGCCCCAACGACAATGGAGACCCGAAAGAGGAAAGGTCGGGTCCTCCGTACAGGGAAAAGATTTTAAAGGTTTCCCCCACCCCTCCCCCCACCCCCCACACATACCCAGCTAAAAAAGTAAATCAATAAATAAATAAAATATATATAAAAAATTAAAAAAATAAGAAAAATCACTATAACTACACTCAAAACAAGACAAAAAATAAAAAAAGACAGACGGACTGCAGAGGCCACTGCGACAAGAGTCGCACCGCCCACCAGAGGGGATCTATACCAGGTATTGAGAGCGGCAAGAGAAGAGATAACAGGAGCCTTATTAAAGATATTGGTGTCTTCTCTTGCCACAGACAAAGTTCCAGAGGACTGAAGATCAGCTAATGTTGTTGAAGTATTTACGAAGAAAAGAAAACCAAGGGAATTATAGTCAGTGGTTGGGAACTGATTGGAGGGGATACTTTGGAATAGGGCTTACCTCCGTTTGAAAGAGGATGACAATTAAGGACAATTCCCATGGCATTATTCATGCCAGATCATGCATTACTAACAATCAAGTTTTTTGAGGATGTGATGAAATTGATCAATGATCAATTGATCAAGGAGCCGTTGGAAGAGAAGGAGGGGGAGGAGGGACACCCGACTGGTAAGGATAAAAATCCAGCGCAGGGCTTGTTTACCAAAATCCATAACATTCCATTCGGTGAAGTGGATTTTTTTGGGGGGTTTTTTGAGGAAGCCGCTGATTGATGGGAAGGGGACTAGGGTAAGCAACTGATTGGCCATCAGATTCCAGCTGTTTGTAGTGTATTTTGTGTTGAGATTGTATCCTGTGTAAGGGGCGAGTATGAAGACCAGGGCAGTGTACTGTTGCAGATGTCAGATGTGGGAGGTCAGGGAAGCTGATAGCCCACCAGACGTCCACATCTGCGCCAGGTGTATCGAGATGGGACTCCTAAAGGACTGTGTTAGAAACCTGGAGCAACAGCTTGAGGACCTCCGTCTGGTCAGGGAGAGTGAGGCGGTCATAGAGAGGAGTTACAGGGAGGTGGTCACTCCCGGACCACGGGAGGCAGACAAGTGGGTTACTGTTAGGAAGGGCAAGGGGCAGAGGCAGGGAATGGAGAGTACCCCGGTGGCTGTACACCTGGAAAATAGGTACTCATGTTTGAGTTCGATTGGAGCGGACAGCCTTCCTGGGGGCAGCAACAGCGGCCGGGCATCCGGCACAGAGAACGGTCCTGATGCTCAGAAGGGTTGCAAAAAGAGGAGGGCAATTGTAATAGGGGACTCCATAGTTAGGGAGTCAGATTGGCGATTCTGTGGACGCAGTCGGGAGACCCGGATGGTAGTTTGCCTCCCTGGTGCCAGGGTCTCGGATGTGTCAGAACGTGTCAAAAAGATTCTGAAAAGGGAGGGAGAGGAGCCTGATGTTGTGGTACACATTGGTACCAATGACATAGGAAGAAAAAGAGAAGAGGTCCTGAAAGGAGAATTTAGGGAGTTGGGGGGAAAGTTAAGGAGAAGGACCAAAAGAGTAACAATTTCAGGATTACTGCCTGTGCCACGTGACAGTGAGAGTAGAAATGGAATGAGGTGGAGGATAAATGCGTGGCTGAGGGACTGGTGCAGTGGGCAGGGGTTCAAGTTTCTGGATCACTGGGACCTCTTTTGGGGAAGGCATGATCTGTATAGAAAGGACGGGTTTGCTCTTGAACCCGAGGGGAACCAATATCCTGGCGGGGAGATTTGCAAAGGAGACTTTAAACTAGAAAGGCTGGGGGGAGGGACTCAGGTAGAGGGGGCTAAGGGATGGGGTGAGGGGCAAGAGGCAGAGAAGGGAGCACTCGGACCCAAAATGTAGGTGTGAAAGAGGAAAAAGATAATAAACAGAGAATAAGGGATGGTTGGTTTCTAAAATGTGTATATTTTAATGCTAGGAGCATTGTAAGAAAGGTGGATGAACTTAGGGCCTGGATTGACACCTGGAAATATGATGTTGTGGCAATCAGTGAAACATGGTTGCGGGAGGGTTGTGATTGGAAACTAAATATTCCAGGATTTTGTTGCTTCATGTGTGATAGAATTGGAGGGACCAGAGATGGAGGGGTTGCATTGCTTGTCAGAGAAGATATTACAGCAGTGCTTTGGCAGGATAGATTAGAGGGCTCGTCTAGGGAGGCTATTTGGGTGGAACCGAGAAGAGGGAATGGTGTAGCAACCCTTTTAGGGGTGTATTATAGACCGCCAAATGGGGAGCGAGAATTCAAAGAGCTAATATGTAAGGAGATAGCTTTCACAAGGTAGTAATTGTGGGAGATTTCAATTTTCCAAAAATAGACTGGGAAACACATTCTGTAAATGGGCTGGATGGTTTGGAGTTTGTTAAATGCGTCCAGGATAGTTTTTTTGCAGCAATACATATAGGTACCGACCAGAGAAGGGGCAATGCTGGACCTCCTGTTAGGAAATGAGGCAGGTTAGGTGATGGAGGTATGCGTTGGTGAGCACTTCGGGACCAGTGATCACAATACCATTAGTTTCAATATAATTATGGAGAGAGTCAGAACTGGACCTAGGGTTGAGATTTTTGATTGGAGAAAGGCTAACTTTGAGGGAATGCGTAATGATTTTAAAGGAGTGAATTGGGACATTTTGTTTTATGGGAAAGATGTAGAAGAGAAATGGAGGACATTTAAAGGGGTAATTGTAACAGTACAGAATCTTTATATCCCTGTTCGGTTGAAAGGAAATAGTAAAAATCGAAAAGAGCCATGGTTTTCAAGGGAAATTGGACACTTGGTTCAAAAAAAGAGAGATATCTACAATTATTATAGGAGGCATGGAGTAAATGAGGTGCTAGATGAGTATAAAGAATGTAAAAAGAATCTTAAGAAAGAAATATGAAAAGCTAAAAGTAGATATGAGGTTTGGCAAGAAAGGTGAAAGTAAATCCAAAGGGTTTCTACAGCTATATTAAGAGCAAAAGGATAATGAGGGATAAAATTGGACCGCTATCTGCAGAATGGACAGCTATCTGCAGAGCCAAAAGAAATAGGGGAGATATTGAACAATTTATTTTCTTCGGTATTCATCAAGGAGAAGGATATTGAACTCTGTGAGGTAAGGGAAAAAAGTAGAGTAGCTATGGATACTAAGAGATTCAAAGAGGAGGAAGTACTGACACTTTTGAAAAATATAAAAGTGGATAAGTCTCCAGGTCCTGACAGGATATTCCATAAGACATTGAGGGAAGTTAGTGTAGAAATAGCAGGAGCCATGACAGAAATATTTCAGATGTCATTAGAAACGGGAATAGTGCCAAAGGATTGGCATACTGCGCATGTTGTTCCATTGTTTAAAAAGGGTTCAAAGAATAAACCTAGCAATTATAGACCTGCTGGTTTGACGTCAGTGGTGGGCAAATTAATGGAAAGGATACTTAGAGATAATATATATAAGCATCTGGATAAACGGGGTCTGATCAAGAACAGTCAAGATGGATTTGTGCCTGGAAGGTCATGTTTGACAAACCTTCTTGAATTTTTTGAAGAGGTTACTAGGGAAATTGATGAGGGTAAAGCAGTGGATGTTGTCTATATAGATTTCAGTAAGGCCTTTGACAAGGTTCCCCATGGAAGGTTGGTTAAGAAGGTTCAATCTTTGGGTGTTAATGGCGGAGTAGCAAGATGGATTCAACAGTGGATGAATGGGAGATGCCAGAGAGTAATGGTGGATGGCTGTTTGTCAGGTAGGAAGCCGGTGACCAGTGGGGTGCCTCAGGGATCTGTGTTGGGTCCACTGTTGTTTGTCATGTACATCAATGATCTGGATGATGGGGTGGAAAATTGGATAAGTAAGAATGCAGATGATATTAAGATAGGGGGTGCTGTGGATAATGAAGTAGATTTGCAAAGTCTACAGAGAGATTTGGGCCATTTGGAAGAGCGGGCTGAAAGATGGCAGATGGAGTTTAATGCTGATAAGTGGAGGTGGTACATTTTGGCAGGTCAAATCAAAATAGGACATACATGGTAAATGGTAGAGAATTGAGGAATGCTGTGGAACAGAGGGATCTAGGAATAACTGTGCATAGTTCCCTGAAGGTGGAATCACATGTAGATAGGGTGGTAAAGAAAGCTTTTGGTGTGCTGGCCTTTATAAATCAGAGCATTGAATATAGGAGTAGGGAAGTAATGTTAAAATTGTACAAGGCATTGGTAAGACCAATTCTGGAATATGGTGTACAATTTTGGTCGCCTAATTATAGGAAGGATGTCATCAACATAGAGAGTACAGAGGAGATTTACTAGAATGTTGCCTGGGTTCCAGTAACTCAGTTACAGAGAAAGGTTGAACAAGTTAGGTCTTTATTCTTTGGAGCGCAGAAGGTTAAGGGGGGACTTGATTGAAGTCTTTAAAATGATGAAAGGGATAGACAGAGTTGACATGGATAAACCTTTCCCATTGAGGGTAGGAAAGATTCAAACAAGAGGGCATGACATGAGAATTAAGGGACAGATGTTTAGGGGTAACATGAGGGGGAACTTCTTTACTCAGAGAGTGGTGGCTGTGTGGAATGATCTTCCTGCAGAAGTGGTGGAGGCAGGATCGATTTTCACATTTAAAAGTAAAGTGGATAGGTATATGGATGGGAAGGGAATGGAGGGGTATGGTCTGAGTGCAGGTAGATGGGACTAGGGGAAAATAAATGGTCGGCATGGACTGGAAGGGCCGAGAAGGCCTGTTTCCGTGCTGTAATTGTTATATGGTTATATGTTATATGGTTATAAGGCGGGGTGGTGGATGTTGTCCACATGAATTTTAGCAAGGCATTTGATAAAGTCCCCCATGGAAGACTGATCCAGAATATTAAGATGCAAGGTGTTGTGAGGCAAATGAAAAATTCTACTTTACTTAAACTTTATTTAAGCTGTAAGCAACTAATTTCTGTAATACACATCTTCAAAGCGCCTGGAAATTATTGCTGATTCCGCAGGCCCCGCCAGCCCGAGGCCCCGCACACTTCAAACGGTATTAAGAGTAACTCGGTCAATGAATTCCACTGTCAGAGTGAGGCCCAATGCAAATTGGAGGAACCTAGCCGATCTCCTGGTTGCTAAACACTTTAACTCCCCCTCCCATTTCCACACCTTTGTGTCTTGGTTCTCCTCCACTGTTAAAGTGAGGCCTAAGCAAATTGGAGAAACAATACCTCATATTTTGCACGGGCATCTTACAACCCAGCAGTATAGATATTGATTTCCCTGACGATGTAACCCTTGCTTTCCCTCTCTCTCCATCCATCTTCCATCCAATTTCTCCGACTAGTACCACTGTCCTCATGATTAAATATTACTGATTGTACATCTTGTTGCACCTCCCTCTCAGCTAACAATGTACCATTCTACATTTCCTTGATCATCGTCCCGCGATAGCGCGACAATTTTTCGCCAGCTTACTCACCATTCTCCTGCGCTGTGATACCAAGTTTTGTTCCGATCGGTGGTCTAATGTAAACTTTAATATGGTTTAAAAATCTTAAAAACCATTCCTGCGCAGATCGATCTCCTCTCCAGCCATGTGGATTGGTCTTTTCCCCTGTAACTCGGTCTGCCCCTTCCTGCTCCATCGCATATTTACTGAGCATTGGAAGGTTTCCAACCGGACACAATTTTCGGAGGGACTGGCCATGGCCCGGCACGGGAAATGTTGCCAAATGGAAAGCAGAGAGTCTGATCTTGGTGGAGGAGAATAACCAGTGACCATCAACCAGCGACCAGTGACCAGCGATTCAGCGGTCCGGCAACTGCTGTGAGTCCACTCCTGCCCCCCTCCCTTATGATACACCACACAACCCCCGTATTTTCTCCGAAGTCTCTCCCCCACTGCCCCCACAAACCCCCCACCCACACCCCCCTCCCCCGCACACACCCCTCCCCCACAACCCACTCCCCCACACACACCCCCCTCCCCCACAACCCACTCCACCACACACACCCCTCCCCCACACACACCCCCTCCCCCTCAACCTCCCTCACCCACACACACCCCTTCCCCCACACACCCCGTCCCCCACACCCGTTAGCTGCATCTGAGCAGTAATACCTACATGTTCTATGTCACAATGAGAACCCAATGGGCGGGAATAGCTGCGCCGCAGGAGAGCCACTAAGGGTGGATGGGGGGGTTGAGGGTGGATGGAGTGAGTTCATGGGGGGGAAGGGCAAGAGGCAGAGTGGGGTGGGGGTGAGGGAAGGAGGGGGGATCTAGGGTGTCACAATGGGAAGCCGTCAGCCGCGCCTGCGCAGTTAGGGGCTATGGGTGAGTGGTGGAATATTGTGTCGGGGAATGGATTGCGTTGGGGAACCAGGCCTCCCATGTGACTGGGACCCAACGGGTCCCACTTAGTCTAGGGACATTTACTAGCATTGAAGTACAGAGGGATCATGGAGGCCAAATCCATAACTCCCTGAAAGTGGCAAGACAAGTAGAATGAGTGGTAAAGAAAGCATATGGTATGCTTATTTTCATGTCAGGGCATTGAATATACAATTCAGGAAGTCATGATGTAGCTTTTATAAAGCTTGATTAGGCCGGATTACAAGTGATGCATGCAGTTCTGATTGCCAACTTAAGGGAGGGAAGATTTATGCTTTGGTAGTTTGTGGAAGAGTTTCCAGAATAATGCCTGGGTTTGGGGATGGTAGCTACAGGGAGAGGTTAGAAAGGCTTGCATTGTTTTCTCTGGAAGACAAGAGGTTGAGGGGAGACCTGATATAAGTATATAAAATTATGAGAGGCATAGATAGGGTAGACAGTTAGAAACTTTCCCTGGATGGAAAAATCAAATAGTAGAGGGCATTGCTTTAAGGTGAGAGGGACAAAGCTTAAAGGAGATGTGCGGGACATGTTTTTTACATGTAGGGTGGTAACTGCCTGGGACGCAGTGGCAGGGTTGGTGGCTGTGTGAGATAGAACAGTGGCATTGAATAGATTTTATCAACGCATATAGGTATGCAGGGAATGGAGGGATATGAATTACGTACAGGTAGATATGGTCTTGGCATCATGTTTGTAACAGCTATAGTGGGCTGAAGGGCCTGTTCTTGTGTTGTACGGTTCTATGTTCTACGTTCTTCGCAGAAGCAGGTAACCTGTTAGTGTTGATTTTATTTTTTTTTAATTTTTTTAAATTTTAATTTTTTTATTAGAAGTAACGTACAATAATATAAACCAAAAATAACATAATACATTTCATGTACCACTTCTTGTTTTTTAAATTTAATAATAGCAAATTAACAGAAGCAAGAGAAATAAAAATAGAGGAAGTTAGATAAGATAGCGATATTAATAGTTCATGAAAAAGTGGAAAGAGAGAGCCCATAAAGATGTAAAGCCCAAGAACGAGAAAGAGAAGAGATTTAAAGAAAAAAGGAAAAAAGGAAAAGGAAAATCTAAATAAAATAAAAGGGATATACCTGCTTCGTATCTTTACACACCCCTCACCCGGTCCTGAAACAGTTTATTTCCAGAGTTATGTTGCACCTTAGTTAGTGTTGATTTTCCTGAAGCAAATTTGCTGCTCATCAACTTTGTGGTATTGGATGAGGGTACAACAAGTTCCAACTTAAGTACACAATATAAGAATCAATTATTCCCAAGTTGGTATCATCAGGTATTGAACAAATGCTTCTTCTGATCTGTCTTGTAAATGAGTCATGGTAGTAACCTTCAGAGTTAATGGATAGAATTATACGGTGAGATCCAGTCAAGGCAAAACTTTTGTGAAACGTTGAGGTATAAGAGTAGCCAATAAAACACATTTGCATAATAAATCTGAAGTTTTCGTATTTCTTTGACGAAAGTAAGGATGGGCAGGAAATAACATCCTGTGACTCTTGTGTCTGTAAACCCCTCACCACCCATGAGTCACCCTGTCACATAGGCAGAATGAGGACTTTGGCCATTGTCAATTTTAGGGTTGAATTTTCTACGCTTTTAAAGATTTTATTTCCGTAGCAAAGCAACCAAATACTCTGTTGATGCATTTCCACAAATAAACAGGACTAAAGACAAGGACTGCACACTTTTTTTATTTGACTGACGATTCAGTGTATATCTTAGTAGTGTCTCAACCCAAAAAGTCACCCATTCCTTCTATTCAGAGATGCTGCTGTCCCGCTGAGTTACTAACTTCAAGTAAGCCCGGTTGTTCCCTCTCTCGCTGTCCCTCCCCCATCCAAGTTGCACCAGCTTCTCATTTTAACCCAACAAACAGCTAACAATGGCCTGTTTTCTTTAGCATAATTTCTTTTTTGCATATCTTTGTACTTTATCTCTCTAATCATCCTCAATGTCTCTTGTTTCCCTTTTCCCTAACTAGTCTGAAGAAGGGTCTCAACCCAAAATGTCACACATTCCTTCTCTCCAGAGAAGCTGCCTCTCCTGCTGAGTTACTCCAGATTTTTGTGTCCATCTTTGGTTTAAACCAGTTCCTTCCTACACATTTTTTTTTGCTGGTGGATATAAAGAAGTCTAAATAAACTCAATCAATACAGGAATTTCTTAATGTTGTTCTCATGCTGCAGTTAACCATTTTATAGTTAGCTTCCATATTAGAATCAGTGGTTCTTTTTGTTATATATCCTGTGACAGCCCCCACAACTATGTTTATTTAGTTAAGTCTGAAAACTCAATAGTTAATCAAGGCTAAGTAGTTTTTTGCTAAGATCTTACAACTGCCCCAAATTGTTTAACTTTATGCCGTTATGAATTTTTATCTGATTGATATGATTGAAAGATTAAATTAGGGCCCATTTGCAATAAAGTCTTGAGTTACTGTTAAATGACAAAACAAATACAATGATTTGATGAGTATGCCCATTATTCCAACTCACAGCCGCATAACTGATCCAGTGTTATCACCATCTCTGACTGGCAAGAAGTTGAAAAGCTCCTATGCCAGCTCAAAGATAGAAAACCCTTGGTGCTAACAGTGTCTTATCTGACATTCTAAAACTTGGCGGAGAGTAACATTAGATATTAATTCACAGTCCCAGCTCCCACATCTGAAAGATGAGACCATGCCAGGGGACATCAGAAATGAATCAACTATGACTGCCTTAAATAAAGGAGACTGATTCAATTGTAGTAACTATTGAGGGGAATGCTTGGCTGTTGACAGAGGTAAAGTTTCAGAAGGATCCATTCAATGACTGAAGAGCTGCACTTCAAATCAATGAAGTGGCTCAGCACTTCTACTCCCCTTCTCATTCCATATCCAACCTCTCTGTCCTGGGCCTCCTCCACGGCCAGAGTGAGCAACACCGCAAATTGGAGGAACAGCACCTCATATTCCGCTTGGGGAGTCTGCATCCTCTGGGCTTGAACATTGAATTTTCTCAATTCTGTTAACCCTTGCTGTCTCCTCCCCTTCCCACCTCTCCCTCAGCCCTTGGGCTACTCCTCCTTTTTCCTTTCTTCTCCCCCCCCCCCCGCCCACCTCCCATCAGTCTGAAGAAGGGTTTTGGCCCACAACGTTACTTATCTCCTTCGCTCCCTAGATGCTGCTGCACCCGCTGAGTTTCTCCAGCCTTTTGTGTAGCTTCAAATCAATTAAGAGGGTGTCGGACCACCGAATTCTCAATGATTTGCTGGGTCTTGTAGCAGTGTTTTAAAACGTTTTATTCAAGCACAACGGTTATAGGGCATCATAGCAAAGCATTAAAACATCTGCAAACCTTAACATTTACCTGAACATAACTAACAAAACAACGAAACTATGCAGCCATAACTAAAGGACTGAAGACTGACCATTACTTGAGACAAAAGGCACTCAACTAACACTTTTACAAAACAGATACTGCTGATAAACAAGCTTCCGTGTGTGTGTGTGTGTGTGTGTGTGTGTGTGTGTGTGTGTGTGTGTGTGTGTGTGTGTGTGTGTGTGTGTGTGTGTGTGTGTGTGTGTGTGTGTGTGTGTGTGTGTGTGTGTGTGTGTGTGTGTGTGTGTGTATATAGGGTGATTGCTGTCTTTGCTATCCAGGATGAAAGCCACAGCAGTTAACTTCACAGATACACCATTTTTGAAGCCCCCTAGCTAATCAGAAACAACAATCCTGGGAGTCTCACACTCAGGATTTGTCAGAGGGTTTGTGGAAAATTTGTCCAAATGTATCTGCTCTCAGAAATTCACCAGCTTCATGACAGCATGCAAGCGGTAATTTTAACCAATGTGTAACAGTAAATCCAGTTTTGCTGCAGATTGGTGTCAGGTAAGGCTGTGTCATCATTCCCCTGCAATCTTTCTCGAAAGCAATGCTCCACCTCAATCTCAAACAAGCTTCCTGAAGGTTATTAAACTAATGGGAATGTACACTTCTGTCACCACTTCAAAACCCTGTTCACAGTTTAACTTCCATTGATACTTAAAAACATTGACATGTAATTGTGTGTGAGACATTCTGATTCTATACCATTGTAACTACGCCAAGGAAGTCAATAAATGAGTACTTATATTAATCAGTCCTCATTGAAATCATCAAAATGAGATCAGGGAAGTCATTACACCACCATTTCCTACATTAACACAAGGTTAAAGACCTATCTTAATACACAGCTCAGAAATTTATATTCTGAAGCTTGTATATCCAGGCAGCCATCCCTCAACACTGTAAGAAAAGCAGTATGTTTAGGGTGAAGATAGCCACATGCTGCATTAACTCAGCAGGACAGGCAGCATCTCTGGAGAGGAGGAATGGGTGGCGATTCGAATCAAGACAGTCGGAAGAATGGTCTTGACCTGAAATATCACCCATTCCTTTTTTCCTGAGATGCTGCTTGACCTGCTGAATTACTCCAGCATTTTCTGTCTATATTCGATGTAAACCAGCATCGGTAGTTCCTTCCCACACAGTATGTTTCAGGCGTCTAGACTGTGTTCAGAACCCTTTGGACAAGCCACCCACAATTGAAATTTCAAAGGGGTTCTGTCAGTCAAGATATGCTCGCATTGTTAGTATGTAATACAGAAAAGTTACCTATCTATTCTCCAAATATTACTTCAGTTAATAATTATTGTTTCTTGTTATCTCAGAGTTTTTTTTTTAAGTATAAAACATCACTGTACTTTCCAGGGGAGGTGAAATTGATTCCCCTGCAGGACTGCCAGCTACCCATCTCCAGTGATTCAATCATAGTCACAGCAATTCCAACCTTAATCATCAATTTCCAAGTATGCAGGCCATGTATCCTAATGCCTACATTCAGAGGCAAAGCTCCAAATTATTGTTCATTCATTCAAGGAAGCATAAAAGAGTTTTGGTGTTACTCACAGCATCCATAAAACAAGGGGCCTCAAAAACCCTGACTGTAGAACACTGCCCCTCAATAATAAAGGTCAATGAAGCAAAGCTGATAATAATTAACCATTCTGATGTCACCTTTCAGAGATGAAAGACATCAATGATGAAATTCACCTCCGCCCCCAGTTTTGGGGGCACAGCTTTTGGCCCTTTAAAAAAAAGCCTGAAGATCAAGATCAAGCCCACTGACAGCAGTAATACTGTCATTCACAGCAGGCAATTCAAAGCACGAGAGACACACTCCAAATTCATTGGGGAGAAGTCTCTTCTTCGCAATCTGAGGCAGTCCCTTGAAATTAGTTGTAACTTGCTTTTAAATTGTCAATTTTGTGGTGATTAATCAGACCATCTTGGAACAATGAACTCTTCCACAGATGGGTCTAGATCTAGAAGTGGCTGACGAGACGGGTGGATATTTAATTTGTGTAGTGATGCACTCCTTCCACTTCTTATGCTGAACTTCTGCACGCTACCAATTTTTGGCCTTGAGGTTCGCCATACTGACACATGTTTCTTACCCACTTTGAATGATCATGGGCCAGAGAATCTCAATTGTCAAAGGAGACGTTGTACTTCCTCAAGGAAGACTTGGGCATATCTTTGCTTTGTTTTTCTCTCTGCCTGCTTGATAATCACCAAGCACCACAGAGCTTTGAATAGAATGTCCATTTCAGGAGATAGTCGTGGAGCATTTAGATGGATAAGTCCTCAGGACCAGAGGGGATCTATGGGTTACTAAGCCTAATAACCCTGATGGGTTATTTAAAGAGTCAAGAAAGGAGGTTGCGAGAGCCATGATGAAGACCTTTGTGTCTTCTCTAACAACCGGCGAGGTCCTGGAGGACTGCAAGGTGACAAATGTGGTTCCTTTGTTTAATAAGGGAAGTAGAAAGAATCTAGAGAATTATAAGCCGGTGAGCCACATGGTAGCAAAACTAATGGAGATAATTATTTGAGATAGGATTTACTCCCATTTGGAAGAGCATGGAATAATTAGGGATGGCCAGAGATAGAAACAAAATACTGGAGTAACTCAGCGGGACAGGCAGCATCTCTCTCTCGAGCGAAGAAGAAGAAATGGGTGAGGTATCGAGTTGAGTCTTGACCCAAAACGTCACCCATTCCTTATCTCCAGACAGGGGTGAAAATCCCGGGGGGGGGGGGGCAGGGGGGGACATGTCCCCCCCATGTTTTGAGAGGCGGGGTCGATCCCCCCCCCCCCCCCCCGCCATGATTTGTAATCCGTATTTTAAAACTCGGTAAGAAAGCTATAAAAAGTCTCCGCTTTCTGCGAGACAGTGGGGGTGGGACTGATGATCGAGGGCATCGATTTTACAAGAGAGATG
Source organism: Raja brachyura (assembly GCA_963514005.1). The sequence continues at coordinate 45,909,284 of OY740786.1, read as the reverse complement.
TCGGTCAGCAGGCAGTGGGGGGAGGGGGGACATGATGATTCAGCATGATGATTGGAGGAGGGAGGTGTCGGTCAGAGGCGGAAGTAGGGTTGGTAGGAATGAGGATAGAGCACGGTGATTAGAGGAGGGAGACGTCCGTGGAGCAAAGATCGTAGAGCGGAGTTTGAATCGGCCTGTTCGCTGGGCCTTTCATCATGTGACGTGGCCGGCCGTGGAATCTTCCACCGTCCCGCGGTCAAATTGCTGCGCCGAGGCTCCCGAAGTTGAAGCCCCCGCGAATGGGCCGATTGAAGCCCCACGATTCAGGGTGGACAAAGCTGCTGTTGCTGGAGTTTGGAGTCAGTCACCAACCAGATCAGCACCCGATGCCGTCCACAGGGCTCATGGCCGCAGCCTCGCATGTTTGCATGTGTGCGCATGCGTGCACGGCCGCCAGGAAATTGTGTCCCCCTCCCCATGTTTTGAGAGCAATTTCTGTGCCTGTCTCCAGAGATGCTACCTGTCCCACTGAGTTACTGCAGCATTTTGTGTCTATCTTCGGTGATACCTTTGGTGATAGACAATTAGGTTTCAGCTACAAGAAGTGGTTGGATAAATGTGGATTGTTTTCTATGGAATGTCAAATGTTGAACAAGAACCTGATAGAAGTATACAAAATTATGAGAGGCATAGATTGGGTGGACAGTCAGAACCTTTTGCCTGGATGATAATGTCCAACAATAGAGGACATGGCTATAAGGAGAGAAGGAGAAAGTTTAATGGAGATGTACAGGGCAAGTTATTCACACAGAGAGTGGTAGGGGTCTGAAACATATTGTCAGGGATGGTGGTGGAGGCAGATTCAATAATAATGTTTTAGAGTGTTACGACTCCCAAAGGCTGGTTCCTCAGAGTCGCGTAACAAATCAAAACCAGGGTCAAGTTTATATTAAAAAAAAATCTTTAATTTGTAACACTAAACAAAACACAAACCTGATTTTAAAGAACACGGTCAGGGACCAGAATTGGCTATAAATAATATATAAGGGTGCTCCAGCCAGCCCTTGATAGACCGTCGGACTGAAGACTCTAAACTGCCTATAAAGCCCTAACTCTACAACCAAAGATACCCGAAAACTCTCAGGTCATCCCTTCCGTCCCAATAGAACATTAATTTACAAAAGTATGTCACAAATATACAAAGTGCAGTGCCATGCGGCCAGGCCTCATGCAGCTCAGCCCCGCACCTCTTCCTCCAGTGATCTATCTTGAAGAGAGAGAGAATTCTGGGAGCTTCTGCCTTTTAAAGCTCCCGATGAGTCACCTGACGTAGCTGGGCCAATTGGGTATAGAAGCTGTTAACCCCTTGATTCCTGGCTCCCAGCCACGGCCTGCAGAGAAACAGAAAGGTAAGTACAGTATTCAACAGGAGGGGGGGAAGGGGGGGGGGGGGGGGGGTAACTAACAAGAGACTTTTATATAGACACACGGAAGTGTAAGGGATAGAGGGATCTGGATTGTGTGCTGGAAAATGAGATCAGATTTGCTGGGCATCATGTTCAGCACAAACATTGTAGGCCAAATGGCCTGTTCCTGTGCTGTAATGTTCAGTGTTCTATCGCAGGCACAAAGACTCAGGTAACAGACCAAATCATAAATTTTACTTCAGAGTCATGTGAGTGACTTCGTGAAGACCCCGCCAGCATGTGTGCGTAAAATATCGTTGAACACATTGCGAAGCGACAGGCTGGGAGGAGGGTCGCTCCTCCACCGGCAAACTTAAAATGAACCCACAGGTAAGTATCCACTAACCTAGAGTGGTTTGGGCACTCTGTTCTTGTCTCATTTACAGAGTACCCCATGGGCTCGACGACCATGGACAAATCTCGAGCAAAGAAACGGACCACTTCAAAA